>JAWWMO010000175.1:10232658-10257702 GCA_035047845.1 Dendrocincla fuliginosa | reverse complement strand
TATAAGTGCAAGGTGAGGTTTACACTTGTGAATGGAAGTGGATTTAAGTAACTGCACTACATATAGTAGTACCTCCTTTGGTATTTTCTCTTAGCTAGGGCAGCCAGTTGATGTTAAACATCTCTTTAATTGCTGAACACAGAGCTAAAGATGTCAGCTTGCAGCTGTCATTTCTGCTGGGAACAAAGACACTATAGTGAGGGATCATGACAAAATTTAAATAGTTCAAGTAAAATGCAAATGAAAAGTAGAAAACATCCTATACTTAAGAGATCACAGTATAAACTGGCAAAACAGAGAAAAGGTGTAAAGCAGAGGTATCTCTGTCTTGCAGGTGACAGACTGATGTGCTGACTTGCTAAGGTTTATGAAACAAACCTTGTCTAAGATCCAACATCCTCTAATAGAAGGCATCAGAACCAGAAGGAAGTTACCCAGAAGATCACAATATTTATTTCTTGGAAATGAGAGGAACAAAACCTCTGTTTAGTTTTTTTGTTTGGGCTTTTTTTTTTGTTTTGTTGGGCGTTTTTTGTTTGGTTGTTTTTTTTGTGTGGGGGGTGTTTTTTTCTTTTTTTTTTGGAAAATGTTGTCCATTTGAGAATTTTGTGCATGTATACAGGTTTTTCCAAGATCCATCTCTGGCCAAGAGAGACTCAACTGTACTCCATATGCAAGAGAGACCAGAAGCTCATGGAAACATTGTACTAAGATAAGGTAAGTACATCGTATACAAAGATGGGAACCAAAGTTTAGAATTCTGACTTCCAGGTCAGATTATCTGGAAGGTATCACAATTCCTGGATTCATAAGAGTACCTTCAGCCACTGACAGGCATATGAAGTGTTTGCTTTTGTAAAACAAGAAACAATTTTTACAATATACCTGAAATCACTGAAAGTTACTTTACATTTTTATACATTTTATTTGCGTCTAAAAATCTGGAGTTACCTGTTACCTGTTTTCTGCAACTTTGGCTTTCTACTGTTATTAAAGAATAAGAAATTGCTCAAGCCTTAAAACTGATTTCAGTATTTGCATAACAAAAGAAAGCTCATTTGTGCCCTCAGTATCCAGTCTCCACCTCAGTGGTGTCGTTCGACAAACATGACACCATATAAAGGGGACTTGTCTGAACTGCACTTTCATTTCACTTTGAAGCAGAAGGGTAAGTTGAATTTCCTTTTCATAAAATACAAGGAATTTCAGCTAGAAGGCAAATCCATTTCTTTCGATCTCTATGATCATATTTATATTTTAAAATTAAGTTTTCCTTTATTAGTAATTTTTTACTTTGCTTATACTAGCAATTTCAGTAGATGAGGAGATGCCTGAAGGACACTAGATAGTAATGACTGATGAAGGTCATTAAAAGTGGATTAAAACTGAAGAGCTGTGGGTTTTTCCATTTTGCTTTATAACTGATCAAGACTTTGACTCTGCATCATAATCTGATTATGAGCTGGATGCAGTAGTCCATTCAAATGTAATTCCTTGAATGATGATCATGCGGCAAAGCGAACATGTAATTGCATTTCCTTATCTCAGGGATGTAAGTATTCCTCGCCACCACCTAAGGTAGGTTTCTGTTAGACACTTTAATAACCTGCTCTCTCTGAGTCATTGGCCAGCATTTTCAGAGGTGTCTGCTTGCCTTCAATATAGTAAAGGGTAAACAGCTCAAGACACTTCAGATTCTACACACGAAACTCAACACCATTTTAATACTGCACACGTTTCCACTCAAAGTGGAAGTTCTTGACCACGAGGAATAGGTACTGCTATTGATTAAACAGATTCTATATGCTACAAATTTGACATAATTGAGTATTCTTGTGATCAAGGTTATGATGTTTACTGAATAGACTTTGATGAGACATTCCCCTAGAAAAGTAAATTGGTGTTGATGCAGATTAAGAATAATCTCAAAGCTTTTCTATAACAGAATCAATCTGGAAGATTTAAATAATACTTCTTTTTTTAAAAAAAAAAAAAAGCTCAGCCTTTTTAACAAGTGGTAATAAACTGATATTTTGATTCTACTTGGCATATATACTTTGAAACAAATACCTTGTTATAACTGATGAATCCAGTTGTTAATAATCTTGCAGCATTCAAGCCAACCAAGGTTTTATTTTCACTTTTGAGTGGAGCTGGATTTAGAACATATTACGTGTCAATTCTGATATTTTTTAAGGATGAAAGCTTTTAAGAGAGATTAGTACAGGATCCTCTTTAACTTATCTCAATAGAAAAGTGTAGTCATGGGTATTCAGTTATATGATTTGTATGAGAGTCAGCCCATCAAGATCACCTCATTAAAAATGGATACCAATTCTGGCCTCTTGAACCCTGCTGTATATTATTATTTTAACTGAATGATGTCAATACTGGATATCTCCATGCCACAGTAACTCATAGTCCTTCGATTCAGGTTTCATAACAGCACTGCATACCCACCCACTATTTTGTAAACCCATGATGTATAATTTGAGTGTTTTTTAGTCATGATATCTCAGCACTAAGATTATAACCCTACTTAATGTTCTATCTGAAAGGATAAAATAAGATGGATAGGCCTGCTGCCAACCAGCAAAAATGCATTTTCTACAAGATTGACTCTGACATTTTCAAGCTTATGGAATTTTGTCCAAAACAAGATAGGAATATCAATTGAGCTATAACGTTTTGCCCATGTGTAAAACACTATCAATCTGTTTATGTCAAACAAATGTTCTTAAATAGTACTGTGCTTAAAGAGACTACTAACTAGTTCCAAAACATTACAACAATCACTGTAACAGATTGTGCTTTTCAGGTTAGTATCATAAGCATCATTGAGTGGTTATAGTCCTTACAGACAACTAATGGCTGAAGTGTGATCTGTTACATCCAGGCCCATCATTTCTCAAGAATTAATCCAACAAAAAGTCAGTGGATAGCAAAAGGGACAATTTATCTTCACTACTCCCTAAATGTGTGGCTATCATTCTGTAATGTGCATGTCAAGCTGAATCATACTAAAAACATTTTTGTATGTAAGCCACACAATGGTAGCAAAAGAAGTCTGGGAAATCTCTAACACCTAAACTATAGATTGTTTAAGCATGGAAATAATGTAAATTTTAAGAAGGGATGAATGGGAGGGGGGCAGTGTGCAATTATATAAGCCAATGCCTACGATTTCTTACAGAATTATTGCCTGACAAATGTGTGGGTTTTCTTACAGCTGGCCTGGGCAATCATGTCATCCTACATACTCACAGCAGTAGCTGCTTTGTTAGTGACTTGCCATGCATTGAGTAAAGGTTCAGAAACTTCTCAGTTACCTGATATCCTTGGAAGAGATGGTCTGAAAGGACTGCCACAGGTACCAGGTAAGTAAACTTCCATTTTTCACAACAGGCCCTTGTCATGCAGGGTGCATGATGCAGAAGATGTGCTCTCAAGGAAGCAGCTGTGTTAAGCAGAGGAAGGGAAACTGAATGGAGGAAACAGGCAGTTTAATTTTTTTTTTTTTCTAAAAGGCAGGCCTTGTCTCTCTCTTCTGGGAGAAAAGGGAAAGCGAACTGGTTATCAATATTTTAACATATAAATGTTGTATATATGAATATATACAATGCAGTGCTTTTCCACTGACTTTACAAACAGAATTGCTTCTTTCACAAGAGAATTCTTAGTTTTAATTTTTCTTTTTTTTTTTTTCAAGTATGAAAGCAATGTTATCCAATGCTCAAAAGTGTAATTAAAAGGATTCTGGTATGTTTCTCTAGTGTTCAAAGATGGTATGCGCAAAAGTAGACTGGTAAGGAACACACTTTGCACTGTGTAATTTTCCTTCTATATAGAAATGCTTTCTCCAAGCCTCTTGACAAGGCTAAAGCACTATTAAAATTATTCATAAACTCTTTATTAGGTCAAATATGGGGGTTTTTAACAGACTGGGAAGTGCACTAAGAGTTGCAACATTGCATTTTGAAGATGCAGCAATATTTTGTGGTTCTACGTTGCTATTTGTTTCAGTTATGAATAATGGAACATGATCATGGGAGCACATGGATGACTTTATTCTAGATGTGGGGCCTCTATTACACATGGAAATTGGTATGAAAAAGGAATCTGCCTTTACAGTACTGCTAAAGTCCACCTTTAGCAAACAGTGCTGGATGGATTCTCTTTCACACTGTCTATGCAGAAACCTTCTTCTGCTACTGTTTATGGCTTCCACTAAAATCAGATTCCACTGTAAAAACACAAAGCATCCACTCTGTGCATTAAAAAGAAAGTGGTATGGTGGCATAGGAACTGTTTACTCCTCAAAATCTCCCCTGTGCTTGTTCACTATCATTTAGTAGAATGAAACAAATTCTCTTTTGCAGTTTTGCAGATATAACAAACAAAATGCTTCAACCTAGAAAAATTTAGTAGCTTCTGTGTAGAGGGGAATTAGTGGCATTGCAGAGAGTTGGAGGTATTTGTTAGTTTGCTTTAATATAGATTAGCAACAATGTGAAAAATACTGGGAAAATATTTGTTGTACACCAGATGATGTTAAAAAGATACATTGCATGCTATTTATCTGGAAAATGATTAGTTTTATCAAGAGAACTGTTCCTAGCAGCAAAGCCTGATTTTGCTTGATTGTCTAACTTTTATTTTTATCTGTATAGGTCTACCTGTTTCTCCGGACACTGAATGCCACAATCTTTTAGTAAATTTGGAACACCGACTCTTCCAGCTTGAAGGCGGTAATTCTTCCCCTTGTTACATTTTCAGCTCACAGTGTTAAGTGCAATAGGCAAAGTTAACTAAAGACTCGTGACTTGCAGGAGATAAATTGCATTTGAAAATAATACTGCATCTCAAAACTCCATTTTCTCACCCAAAACAGGGGAAATTAAGATTCTGTTTCCATGGAGAAGCAGATTTCTTTCAGCAACAGTAATACACATTTATTAAAATTTGATTTAATTGAAAAGTATTCCAACCGATGTTGCACTTTCCACACAGATTCATGGAAACTCCTCAGTCTTGTACCATCTATTTTTATCTATCAGCAACCATTGTTGAGGGTGGTAAATTGTTTCATACTGAGAAAGAAGTCACAAAAAATTATCACTTCTCTACTTCACTTGCTCAAATTCGAAGTAATCTGATCCTCTTTAGAAAGCACATACAATATAATGGGACTCACAGTCTGTAGAAAATGTTAGTGGGACATCCTTGTTTTGGAGACAAGGACAGTTCACCACAAGCAGCCTAACAGTATATTTAGGAAGCAAGTAGTGAATGGGTAAAATTTAAGATCTTTTTTCCCATTCATCATTTATCTCAGTTTTGCCCTCTCTTTGTCTTACTGCTTTTAATTTACTCTTTATCTTGTGATTTCTTTCTTTGCTTTTTCATCAGTAGACCATAGGGAATTTAAAAAGCTAGCTAGGTTTCTTCTTTTAATGTTTCAGTGCTTGCTTTGAATGGGAAAATAAGAGAAGTAGGAGAAAAAGTGTTTGCTACCAATGGGAAGAAGGCTGATTTTGGATCTGCACTACGGTCATGTGAACAGGCTGGAGGAACTCTTGCAACTCCCATGAACGAGGAGGAGAATAAAGCTATTATGGACATTGTGAAACAGCATAAGCAATACGCTTACCTGGGCATTAAACACTGTGAGACTTCAGGCCAGTTTACGGATGTAACTGGCATGTCTCTGAGTTACACCAAGTGGCACCAACATGAACCTAATGGCAAAGGGAAAGAAAAATGTGTAGAGATGTACATGGATGGGAGCTGGAATGACAAAAAGTGCAATGTGAATCGTCTCACAATTTGTGAATTTTAAAGAATGACCTTTCAGCCACCTCAGAGTATGGAGACAATGAAATAACCTTTGTCTTAGGTTTATAAAATTTCTGCAAATTTTCTATACCTTCAAATCTAAAATTAATCATATTGTGCTATTTTTTTATCCTTAAAATGCCAAATGTGGTAGGTGATTAATATAATTAAAATTTGCTTAATCTGATGTGTTTCTCTCTTTGGGAGGGTTGAGAACATCTCAGAATTCAATTTTCATGGCAGACTGTGCTTTTGTGAAGATTAGAGGAGAAAAGCAGAGGTTTGACCTGGGATATTGGAAAAGCCTGAAGTTAAAATTGCCCAGAACTTTGAAGTGAAAGCATTTCCAAGTACTTAATAGTTTCTGCCTTAAAAGTGATGCAGATTTGACTTCACTGGAGCAATTATGGTCTCAAGTTTTGTACATCACTTTCAATTATAGGGCTTGTGTCATATTTAAGCACATGCTGATTCACTCACCATTCACAATTAACTTTTGTTTTATAGAAATATTAACAGTACCAGTTACAATTAATTCCCTTAGTTTCAGAAGCTAGTCTCTATAAAACACTTAGATAAATATTACATTAGATCCAAGTATACCAAGATATATTTAGCACGAGTAGCAAATTCTCACACACTTACCTGGCAGTA
This sequence comes from Dendrocincla fuliginosa, assembly GCA_035047845.1. Classification (NCBI taxonomy): domain Eukaryota; kingdom Metazoa; phylum Chordata; class Aves; order Passeriformes; family Dendrocolaptidae; genus Dendrocincla; species Dendrocincla fuliginosa. The sequence goes on along the minus strand of JAWWMO010000175.1, from coordinate 10,251,213 downwards.
AGGGGTCCTGGGTCCCGGGCTCACCCATTTTTATTTTCACACCACCTGAGGGAGAAAAAAATAGGAAGGACTAGAGTTAAAAATACATCCATAAACACTTCATATCCTCCTCCCCCACACACACATTTGGCTCTGCAGGGAGCCCCTAGGAAGCTGGAGTTGACTCTGGGCAGTGTTGTTCCCTGGTCTACACTGAGGAGAAAGATGGGATCTATTCAGTCATTTCAAGTCCCGTCTAGTAAGAAAGGTTTAGCACCTTCAGGCACTTTTAGCAATGAATGATCCAAGTCCAGGTTTCATGCAGCACCCCAACTGATCAGCAAGGAGACAGGAATTCTGAAATGGAAAAGGTACACCCGATACCATATTGGATAGATTTCAAAGTGTGAACATACGAAGTAGCATGCTCTGAGACCTATGACCATGATTGATAGCATTTTAGCCAAAAGTTTCATATGGGAAGGGAATAGATCATGTCATGACAAAAATTCTGACTCCCCTGTTACATTGAGAAGAAGTAAGGCTTTATTAGTACCTTTTAATTTTCCTGGACTTATCTCTGACTGGCTGCACTACAGACTCTAGAAAGAGTTGAAGATTTACTTAAAACTGCCTCTTAAAATTTAACTTTTAGTTTATTACTTTATTACTATTTTAGTAAGCAAATGCTGCTAGTAATTTTTCAGTCCTTTAACCATGCAAATTCTTTTCTAGATCAAGGTGATTACTTGTCTCAAAAAAGCATGATGTTAGAGAAAGAGACTCCCTCTGCCCCCCCCAAAAAATCACTACAAACATGATCTTTTACTGTCTAGTTTTGGAGTATCCTATTCCTTTGGTTAATGAGCAATTCATTTCTACCACATTGGTGTTTACAAGCTGACTATAGCAATCTCTTGTTAAAATCCTTAACGTGTAAAATCTTACAAATGGCTTAACACAATATAACATGTATATCTAAACAGACTTAGACCTCAAGGCACTTGGGTGTTTTTTATCCTGTTGAGGAAAATAAGATTTTTTTAATTTTTTTTAAGTCAAAAGCTAGTATCAATAAGGAAAGCATCTGGAATAGCTCCTAGAGTACAATTTCTTTCTGCTTTAGCCATTATTATTGAAAAAAGGAAAAAAAATGCTGCTTAAAAATGAATATTCCTAAGATCCAGTCAAAGAACAGCTAGGCAGCACTTTCCCCTTTATGGTTCACACTGGATCTGTAACATTTCAGGTAGCTGAGTGAAACACCTCAGGTATTTTAATATCTCCGTATAACATCCTACTCAGCTCTTTTGCTACACTCTGGCTTTCCCCTTTTACCACTCTGAATTGTTATTATAGTATAGGATTACATTATACAATATTATATTACAGTATACTTAACAGTAGGACCATAGACATAATTATGGATATTTATTTCAAAGAGAAATCTCTCTGGTTCAGAGTGATATCTTCTTTTATAGCAGCATAATATAATATAATTAGTTTCTTTAACTTAGAAATACTACTAACAATTTTGAGCACTCAGAAACCTCACACCAGCCCCTCCCAATCCCTACCACATGTGAAGAAATTGACCTTCTATTCAGCAGGTAAGATTTATTCTCTGGCTTCCTGATTTTTGTAGAGATTTGATTAAAACAAACAAACAAACAAAAAACCTCTGTGGTTCTTGAGAAAATTAACTTCTAATTCAACCTTATATGAACAAAACTGACAGAATGTGACACAGGCTGGCAGAGCTACCTTATCTTACATAAATTGTGAGCTGTGCCTCCTTAAATTATATTTTTATTATTTTTAAGCCAACTTTAAAGAATAATTACATTATTGTCCTGTTCTTTACTAGAAAAAAAAGTGGAAAAACACCAGCACTTGCTGCTGCAATATCCTAGCAGTGCCACAAAGTAGGCTAAAGGTTCATCTATGTTTTACCTTTATTTGCAGGTTTTCTTTAGAAGAACCATAAGTGCAAATAGAAGAAATATTTGCCACTGGGAAATTTGTTAGCTGCTTCTGAAACCGCACTGAGAAGTGGTAGAAAGACTAATGGCCTTGTTACCATTCCTATGAACCAGAGGAAAACAATGTTCTTGGGAGTATTGTGTAATGATATAAGTGACATGTTTGCCTGAACTTCAGAGTATCTGATTGCAAGGGATTACCAGAAGTTGAAACATACTGCTAGAAAATCATGTTAACCTACAGTTATACAAACATACCTGACTTTAAAGCACAATAAACACAGGATTACAGGAAATCATAATAGCTCCTTCAAAAATGATAAGGGGACTTGGATTTTATTTGACGTACCTGTTAGGAAACCAGGGTTTGGCAGAATTTGGTTCAAGGGTGAGAAACCAAGTGTGATGCCAGCTGAAACCCAGAGTGAAAGTTTCACCCATCTGTGCCTTTTTGCTCAGGAGCTGAACAGTTCTGGGAAGAGAGGGAATCTTAACCTTTGAGGAGCCTGTGGCAATGGTAATTATGGTAGTAAAGACTTTAGTGGATTTATCTTTCTGCGGATAGCAGAGGACAACCACAGAATATATGAACTAATAGTTTTGTCTGGTTCATAATCATGAGGTTTTGTGGGGTTTTTCCATTAGAATGCTATTTTGCTATCAGCTGTTGAAGAGATGAGATATTGTTTTTCTATTTGCTATAAATACAAAACTTGATTTCTTTCTGTGCATTTCAGCTGAGCTGCACCAAATGACTTATCAGAGACATCTAGTGATCTCCACTTGGATCTTTTACATGTAACAAGCCAGTAGAGCAAGATGACAGAAGCATTTATGTGCACTGGTAACACTGTTTCCAGGTAAAGCAAAGACTTTCTGCTGTTTAAAATTAAAAAAAAAAAAAAAAAAAAAAAAACAAAAAAAAAAACCAAACCATAAAGATATATTGAAGTTTACCATTCCAAGTGACCATATCTTGCTGAATTCTTTGCTTCCTGTTTTTAATGCTTAGCAAAAATAGCCTCAGCTGCCCTCTGAGAAGGGGAGACACCAGGTCCTACACGCTCTGTGCTTTTCTTGATATTCCCAAACATAAGGGAGCTGGTGTGGACAGTGTGGTGATTATTTGAAAAAGAAAAAGGAAATGCAGAAAGTACAGGACAAAGTGGTGACAAGACAGGGTGGAAACAACAGCAGAACAGCACAAAATCAATGTAAACAGAAAATATGGGTGGGGTGTGGAGTCAGGGGCATTTAAATGCAAACAGAGAATAAGAAAAGAATTTTTAAGGTTATCTGAGGTGTGATTAGCACTATGGAGGAAAAACCCTAACTTTCAGGAGGCTAAGTGTATAGAGGAAAGACTGACAAACAGGTTTATGGAAGGAACACCCAGCTACTGCCATCAACTGAAATTCAACTCTAGTGTCTGTATTTCTCAAACCAGCTAAGAAAGTAGTGTTGGCTAATGTTTGCTAAGGGCAACATTTGTCCTTAGCATGTTTTGCACTTTCCTACCTACAGTGTGCAACACAACCTACTCTCAGAATATCCTGCATTTGCTTCACTAGCACTGAAAATATAAAACCCTTTAGTGATAAAAGTTGCATCACTGCTCAAAAATTATTTGTTCTTTATCAGATCCATGTCCTTAAATCTTGCTGTGATATGTGGCTCAAAACAAGATCAGAAAATAGTTTACAAGTTATGAAGTTATATAAAATATTCTATTAGGAAATCATAAACAAGCATAGTAAAAATATAGGTATATTTAAATATTTTAGCTTGCTCCATCTTATTAATATGCTGATGAAAATCCAGGGAAGAAAAATTTATAATTTATCAAAACCACAGCAGTTTTTCTCAGTAGTCTATCACAAAAAACTTCTGTCTCCTTCCAGGTTTCCTAGGCCTTGAGTCAGCATGGGATGAAGCCAAACCTCATCCTCTTCTCACATTTGCCTAACCTGTGGTTTCTTCTAGATGCTGTGGAAATGCTAAAGTTGTTTTCACCACAGATGCAAAGACCCAGGTTCTGCCAGTGACCTTTTCTAGGGCCCATTTAGAACCCAGGTAACAGCTTGTCTTATGTTCTCTCTTTATGTTTAGTTTCGGTGGTTTTTTTTTTAAAAAAAACACAATGAGAAAGCCTCTGCATGAAGGTTGTTAAAACCATTACATCAAGCACTCAAAAGCTAAGAAACTTGAAATTTAATGAGAAACTTTAAACAAAGGTTACTCATGCAAATTTAAAACAGCCCTCTTCTGTCAAGGTACGTACAACTGGGTACTGCTTATTTATTTTTCACAGGACTGATACCTTTCCTAGGGCACTCAGTAAACAATGCTGCAGGAACTAGTCAGGCATCTGTGGACTCACCTCCCAGGACAAAGGGCTCTACATCAGTTGTTGAGATGGGTTTGAAAGTGCAGGGAACAGTGTGAAATGCCTCTGGAGGTGACTTGGCAGCATCCTAGACTAATATGGTTACTGCTCACGTTCCCTCTCTAGTCTCAAAGCACTTTATTTCTCAACTCCTTGGTTGTTAGCCTTGCTGCAACATCAGGATGCTGGCCTGACACCACCAGGATCACATTTTGGTTATTTGAACTGGAGCACAGCCCCGAACAACTTTCTTAAAAATCTCCATTAGACAGAACCAACTCTCAGCTGAGAATAACTGTAAAATGCTTGGCAAGGCATCTACATTTCAGTGATGCTTCTTGAGACCTCTGTACTCATAGGACTGGTGTAAAGCAGCTTTTCCCTTCCCTGAAAGATCACTGTTCTGTTGAAGAAAAGTGTTATTGACAATATATAAACTTCCCCTAGAGTATTCTGTAAGATATTTCAGTATGTGCTTCTGTAGCTGTCTCCTCTCCACATACTGCAGATGTACAAAGCAAAGTCTTTTGGCTTTGCTGCTACAGTTCTGAGATTCTGCTTAGGTTATGAGACTTCAGTCATTATCACTGCTGAGGCCTCAGCTAGTAAGGAGAATGATGATGCATATTGTATTTCAGGTGAATTTGTTTTGGCTTATTTTCAGTGACATTTACAATTTAACATTTACACAGCCATTCTGTGGAAACATTAGGTATTTCAGATATGTATTGAGCAATTGCTTTGTTCTGCTCGAGAGTTGGTGTTTTAAAATATGTGAAAGTGTTTCTACAAATTAAAAAAGTACCTTCAAGTATTTTCCTCATATTTTAAGTACGTGTGCCTCTTGAAGAAAACAATCATATGCAAATTCATATCATATGACATCTTCATTTCCTGTCAGTAATAAGATGAATCTCAAGTTACATGCCCTATAAATTAGACCATTTAATAAGCCTTTCTTAATTCATATTGGAACTAGGTAAGTTGAACATCTTTAAGTTTTTGCTTAAATTATGTTGAATCTACTAAACCATCACAAAATTTTCCATTTTAGGTGTATATCTCAACATTTTAATTAACAATTTCCCTTACTTTTATAGACTATGTCACCTGTAGAGAAGATATATTTTAGAAAGGATGCTTCAACGGAAGAATGAGCATTAACAATTGTTTTTCTTGACCTAGTTTGTCCTAAACCAGATTGCTCTTGTGAAAGCAGCCATGTACCTATTGCTCTCCTGTAAAATTAAAACTGAAACTATAGCTTTTTGCATAGGGAAAAATGGTGTATAATGGTATCTGTACAAAAAAAAGCTCTGAAGGGGATGCTTTGAGTTTTTGCTTTGTAAGCTTTTGTAGAGTAGTGAACTGAGTCTTTTGGAAAAATATTTTAATTGTTCGAAATAAGGAACTTCACAACTATATCTGAAACTTTTTCCTTTTCTTGCCTTTTTTTTTCTTTTTTATTTTTTTTTTTTTAAGTTCAGGACTCTACACTGGAGAGAAAACCAGTCTGGTTTACTTTTGGCTTTAAATGATGCCATCTCCGCAATTGTTCCACAAAATGTTAGGAGTAATTTTTTTCCTGCTCCCATTCTGTGCTCAAGGTAAGCCTGCAGGATTTCTTTCAGTTATTCTCAAGCATTTGACTGAAGGTGAAAGAGAAGAAGGATTTATACCAGGTATGTAAAGTTACCATTTCCATTTTTATCAGCTGAGTTCCATTTTTATGCTTTGTAAACTCAGTGCTATCTTGTGTAATCTGATGTTGGTTCTACTTGAGAGAAAATAATCAGGTCATTCTTAATTCCTTGTATGAAGTAAGATGTTTAAATCTCTCCTATTTAATGACACAGTGGTTCGATTCACAAAGAAAAGGTTATGATTTTCCATAGCATAAGAAACTTGCTGCTGAGTGCTAGTTTGGAGCTGCAAGCTTTTGAACAGCTTGAAAAATTCTGTCAAGGATTCAGTCCCTAGACAGAGTTAAAAACCCACTAAACCTACTGCACAAATGCCAGTGTTTTGCCTTAATTGGCTCGACCACTTAGAGGGAAGACTAACTCAGTTTACCAATTGCAGTTTTCCATAAACATAACTGCTCTGCAGGTAATTTTCTGGGACATATCCCCTGTCCTTACAAAGATCAATGTACGAAGATGTTCCCTATTTAAACACAGCAGTAAACTGAAACATGTCAAACAAACATTTTAAAAGTCCATATTCATTTTGCGTCATTACCTGTGCTTTATCTTGAAAGCCAAGACTCAAACTGTAACACAAAGTTCATAATAGCTGGTTTTGTTCATAGCTTTCATACCAGTGGATGACAATGAAATCGGAGATATTAATCAGCAATTGGGACATCGGATTGCCAGACTGGAAGGAGGTATTGTATCTGCCTTTACTTTCTGCTGTAACCAAGTGGATTAGCATGGATAGACAAGAGGAGCAAAAGTGGATTCTTAGAAAAGGGCGGGGAGCATTAGATTTTCATGGTTGGTGGGAGATGCCTAGGTAACAGTTCTGAAGTAGGAGTGCAAGCAAGTCAGAATGAACCAGATTAAAATCCCTGTCTACAGTGAACTACTCCTTGGGCACCTCGTGCTCCCAACAGACAAACCGAACACTGACAACATACCAAATTGATCACATCTAGAATCCTACTCATTCAAGGACATAACACCAAATACTAAAGATATTTGTGTACTGCAAACCATCTCAGCATCTTATAGAGAGTCTCAAAGAAAATCATATACTTCTTCCAAATGTAGAATTCTTCATTTCCTTTCCTCCTTCCCCAACCTCTTTTGTGTTTCTCCTGTTTCTCTGCCTATGTATATATGTGTTCCTTCCCTTTTCCCCCCCCTCCTCATTTTCAGATTTCTTCTGGCTTTTGGGGTTGTATTTTATTTTTTTTTTTAGCTTTGATATCAGGTTTTCCTCTCCTTTACATTTTCTTGGGTTTAATCTGAGGTTATGGAGGAAAATAACAGGAGTTAAAATTGGCAGGGAAGTGACCACAAAACAATACATGAAACTTTAACAGCTTTCACTTTATCTTGCAGTCCTCCGCTTGCAAAAGACAATAACAGAATCTGGACGAAAAATATTTGCTACCAATGGGAAAAGAGCTGATTTCAATACTACACTGCAAACATGCAAAGAGGCCGGAGGGTCTATTGCTGCTCCAAGGAACCCAGGCGAGAATGAGGCCATTCAGTACTTTGTGAAAACTTTTAACACCTATGCCTACCTGGGGATAAAGGAATCTCTTATTCCAGGCAAATTCCAGTTCCTGGATGGTACAGAGCTGAGCTACACCAACTGGTATTTAAATGAACCTTCTGGCAAAGGGGAAGAGGGATGTGTGGAGATGTACACCGATGGCACTTGGAATGACAAGAAGTGCAACCAGAATCGCCTTATTATCTGCCAGTTTTAGTGCTTCCCTTGCTGCTCTCTGGCAGGCCTTCTGGAACATGCTTCTCTATCACTTGCCTCTTCATTTGTAGCTACTGAACTCAGACAATGCAGCATGAAAAAATAAAATTCACTCTTTCCCAGCCTGATTTGTCATTGAAACAAATACCAGCTATAAAGAGGAAATTGTTTATAACAAAAGCACTGGCCATTTTGTCTGTTTTGTTATTCATTGCCCACTGAGTCTCAATACTACTGCCTATGGGTTCCTACTGCTTTTAACTCACTGATTTATTAGAAGACCAAAAAGTAGCTTTCTTGGGCACATACCTAAAGTGACTTGCAGCCACCAGCTCTTCCAACACCCCTTTACCCATGAGCCTCAAAGCTGCATTTTGATCCCTTTCTGTAAGTTTCCCTCAACAAAACTACCCATACAGACATTCCTGCTACCACTACTGTTGCTCAGCCTGTTTCCTTGGCCACCTTCACCCACAAGAGGTCCCCTGAAAGACAACATGAGCAGTGCTGGTAGGATGATGCAGAGCCATGTGTTCCCACCTTACCTTTCCCATGGGAAACTTTGGAGTCAGCAGGTCTTTAACCTTTAAAAGTAGCACCAGGAGTCACTTGTCCTGAGCCCTTCCAGCAACTCCTTGCCTCTTTCTGACTCAAAGGAGTAGCAAGACAAGAAACCCAAGGTCCCAAACTACATGGGATATGTGTGGAAGAAAACACACAGAAGCTAACAGGAGTTACCATGCCCTTGTCCTTTAAATCAGTAGAGCCATGACAAAGCCATTTTTTTAAGCTAGATAGTAATGAGATTTAGATACACCCAATTTTGGGCACCACAGAGTTGTTTGTCGGACCCTCACTGGGATCCGCACAGGGCTAAGCTTGGTGAATGCCTACGCTTCTGAAGCAGCTGATACTCTGCACCCATTGCAGAAGCTGCTCGGAGTCTGCCCTCTCCAGCTCCAGCTAAAGGCTCTGCATAACTCCATGACATGGTACAAAGGCTGGATGAACATCTGAGCATGTCTCTATGCACAAAGCCAAATGCCTGGCCATCAGTCACATTCAGGTACACTTTTTCAGTTCCAGCTTGGTCATGGACAGCTGAGCTGAGCAAGGAAACATCCAGCTCTACAGCCAGACCAGCTCCTCTCACCCTTTGTGTGACAGGGAGATAGAATAGCCAAAGTATGAAGTTAAATGGGGAGGGATGGCATGCTTACAGCTGGTGTGAACCTAGGGGCCAGCAAAGGGGCTGGAGCCTTGTAGTTCTGCACATCACTGTGATTCCAGAGCAGCAGCTTGCCATGCACAGCATTCCTGCACTGGCTTAAATTCAATTACTGAATTATTTTGAGCACAAGGTCTCACCATCTGTTCTGTGACAAGGCATGGCTCCTCCTGGCCCTCATTCAAGCCTATGTTTGATGTCAGGGCCTGCAAATCCTTCTTGCTGTTATTCTCTGTAAACTAAGCAATTTATCTTACAGGTATTTACTTAGGATGATTAATGCAACAGAGCTAACTTGAAACCAAGAAACACCTTTCTGCTTGAACAATTTGGTGCCTGCAGGTGGTCTACCTCGACCGGTTACTTAATTATTCACTCCAGCAATATTCAAATCCTTCATCACAATGCATACTAAATAGGGCCAATTTTCCAAGAGCTGTAGTCTCAACATATGCAAAGATAAACCTTATATGAGCAAAGTCTTCAGTTTATCCACGCATGTGTTTGAATGCAAGGAGATCCACAAGCTATTAACTAATGCATTATTTCTGGACAACACAGCCAAATATAAACTACTGAACTTCATATCATCTAAGGTCTAGGTAGGCTGCTATATTAATCCATCAGAAACATTATGTAGAGGGGAAGTGAGGACTCAGGAGTCCACGGGCACTGTTTCACTCTCAAACTCTATTCTCAATCACAAATGCTTTACAGCTCACGTGCCCACAGTCCTCAGCCTTGCATGACTCCTGTTGTGAAACAGACTGCGACGAGCATAAGGAAACAGGATCATGAGCATCACCTCATATAGTAGTTTTCCACTCATCATATTCCAATAAAGTTTAAGAAGTTTACAATGATTAACAACAGGCTGAGAATGAAGTTGAACACCCCCAGCCACCCCACCCATGCAACGTTTAAAGCCATGGTAATTTTTTTATTTTATCCTGCTTATCTCCAGCGAGTTCAAGAGTTATCTCAAAATTAGAGATACTTGCAGGTGTGTGTGAAGGTAAGAGGCTGCCTTCAGCGTTAGTCTAAGGAATATATGCCACGGCAGAAATGTTCTACCACCACCCCGTCTTTGTCTGTTGCCCCTGTGGGGAGGGAAGACCCAAGAAAGAGGGTAAAGGACTTCATGTGTTGCTTCACAGCTACAGATGCTCACGCTGTTCAGACACTGTATGTACTTGTGGTACTAGGTGAGGACATAAAACCTCAAAGCAAATATTTGTCACCCTGCCTGACACTGCCACCTCCAGCAATCCTGCTGACAGCAAGCAGGGCTTGAAACAGCAGCCTTGGCCTGAAAAGCAAATTGTTTCAGCATTTGGGCACCAAATTTATTTTCTAGATCTGCATAAGAAGGCAGTACAGCATCCTCTGATTTGTAGTAGGGCAGGATTCCTCAAGACAAGAAACCATTTCCTTCAAAGTTGTTTCCTGAAACATTTGTGAACTTATTTTAAAAGCCTAATCTACCCTATCCTAACTTCAAATACTAGCTGTGTGTTTTAAGGCTGCCACCATTTCCCACATATTCACCTGTACTTAAAAAGGAATTTGATTTTGCCAAGATAAATTATTAGTGTCAAATATGAGAGTTAGAAGTCACATGTCAAGCTTTGGAGGGCAAAGTGTTACTAATTCTGTCTTGTATAGTGAAAAACAATTATTCCCCCTGGCCCCCAAATAATTGTTCAGACAAAAAATATCCATCATGTGAAAAATTATTCTTAACAGCTGTTATTTTCTGTAAAAAATACCCCACTTCGTAACTTCTCTGTTTTGTAAGAGTTTAAAAAACATGTTGCCTTTGAGGTCTAAATGGACATCCTTGCAATCTGAAATTTGGTTTCAGTAGGTGCAATCACATACCCCTTAGGACATATCCATTGCACAGACTTCATTGTTCCCACCAGCGGGGGTTTTAACGCAGACTGCAGTTTGGCCTTCACACCTTTCCTTGTCAACAGGCAAGGGCCAGATGCAATACTGTGTGCAGGCAGGAGGGCCAGTTCTCAGGGACTGTGCAATACCACTTCCACAACAGCGTGGAGCAGAGCCAGAGCTCGTTTAGCAAAGCCTCTGAAAATGTTTCTATGTGTTCATTACTCTGTATAATAGATACTGCAGCAGCCTGAGCACAGCTGTGATTTTTCAGATATTTAAATAAAGCTAAGCTTGTAAGTAGCAAGTGGGTTGTAGAACAGGCATAGTTGGAAGAGAGTTGGGTGTATGAACCACTTGGATTTGCAATGACCTTAGGGGCATCAGCCTTCATGCTCTCATGGTTGCATGTGCTATTCATAATAATAAATCTGTCAGAATGGGGGTGAATTAGTCAGATTGATCACTTCTGAATAAAAAAGATGATCTATAAGGAAAGCCCAAGTGGTTTCCTGGCAAAAAAATCATCCATCAATTTTCCCTACAAGTGACTGCCTCCCCAAACAGCTTGTGTATGTGCCAGCTATTGTTTTGCTGATACTGAGCAAACTGTGGTCAAGGCAGACTGGCTTCATCAGTTCTTTGGAAAGGATTGTGCCACTTTAAGAACACCAAGTGGGAGGTGATATAAGCACCACCTTACAAACAAGTACCTGTGCACACTGCTGCACTCACCTGAGCCTCACACAGCTGAGGGCACAGTGCCCTCACCCTCCCTTGTTTGTTCAGCTTGAACCCCTTCTCTAACACACACTCTTGCTGCCTAACAGGATGAACACCCGAGTAAAGCAGCTCAATTTTATGTGCAAGACTTGCAAGACACCTTGAGGACACGGAGAAGGTAAGAGTGGACAGAAAAGATCTGAATACCTACAAGACCACACAAGTTTTATGGAAAGCCAGAACTTATTTCAGGTAGTCAAGTTCAACTGCTCCCTGGCCTTTCTGTAAAAATAAAGGAATAGCTAAATTATGTCTGATTTGGTTAAAAGGTTGTCAGCAGGAAAGATAAGAAAATATAAAGTTGTTATTCACATATTTTTTTAGGTTCACTAATATCAAAATAGTTTGCTAAATGTTTAGAATTATGGCTGAGAGTGAATTGCATGGGGCAGTCCTTTAACAGACCTTCAGTTTGTGTAAGTTTATTCAAAAGTGTTTAAATATTTCAGAACAGGAAATGTCTGTTTGACTCAGATGTAGTTAATTCCTCTCTGTAACACATTCAAGAATCAGAAACATAATGCATATGCCAGAATGTGTTATCTGAGATAAGACATGAAGCCATCTTATTAGACAAAAGACAATTAGACAAAATACAATATTCAGAAAAGTGTGATTCATGATTGCTTTAAATAACAGCTGAGAAAATTCTCTCGCATTTTAATTGTCACTGTAATCACCTGCTTCCTTTGAAAATCAGGTGAAATTAAAGACATGATCAGCATAATCCCAATAGTGTGCTATACTACTTTTGCCTCACAAAACATTCTGTCATCATAACTTTCTTTTAAAAAAATCCTCTCCCAGGGTTCACATATATGATTTCTGCACACAACTTCCAAACTAGTCTTAAAATATTTTAAGCTAGATTTGTGTTCTGCAGTGACTTTATTCACAGGAAGCTAAGTATACACAGATTTTACTTAAAGATAATCAGACTCAACTGCAACATGCTTTATAAAGGCTGAAATCCTGTAAAAATGAATACGGAAATATTTATAACTAGCACTGTATTTAATTGCTATTTGTAAAGGGAGATATGTATAATAAACAAATTCAGTGAAATTTCTTTCAATATTTTAATGGCTCTGCACATTTTCATACACTCTTGGTTGGAAAGGTTTAGCCCTCTAGAGATCAAAGGAGTGTTATTAGATCTTTGTAAGGTTTTACATAGTTGAAATGCTACCTTTTCTCTAAGGAAACAAACTCATTAATTTGATTTCTGGCACTTACGGAGTTTCAAGTGACACTTTTAACTTGCAGTATAGTTATCTCTTGGTCATCACCCTCATTTCAGGTCCATCACTGTGCCAGACGTGCAGGTCTCAGAACTTCTTATGTTCCTACAATTCGCTACCTCTGCTTGTAACACAGTCACAGAAGTGGCAGAGGAATTCACCTTTCTGCAGTTGCACACGGTTACAAGGCACACCACAGACATTGCAGCAACAATGACCTCTTCAGAAAACTAGTCATGTGTAATTATCTCCAACTATTAATAGGAAGTTGGCAGTTAAGTTAGAGAACAAGTACACAGTAGCACTTGTTTTTCCCACTTGAAGGCTAAATAATTAAATCACTCAGTGGAAAATGAAGCAGAACAAGTTCATTACTGTTGCTGGTTTATCTCTTTTGACTTGCTTTTCCATTAAAATAAGTATGTGCCTGGGAGAAGAATGTTTACACTTCTACACAAGAAACGTTCTGCAGTTCCAGTTGTGCTAAGGCACCTGGGAGTTCATCTCTGTATCTGACTGAGCAACTCTCACACGTAGATAATAAAACGCTCCCCACATAAAGAGCTATAAGCCCTGTTTGTAGAAGATGCTGGAATTTCAATAGTAAATGTCTGGTTTTATTTAATATATTTAATTAGCATTATTTAGTGGAACTGGTGAGCTACTAACATATCAAAAATTGTAGAATCAGTCTTTAACAATTCAGATATATGTTTTTGTTTTGTGCTACGGATTGTGTTTTTTCATCCAATCTGACTATATTAATCTTCACCAGACCGACTAGGGACTGGGCACTATCACTTGATTACACAAAGACAAGTCCGTGTAGTCCCAAAAGTGCCAATATAACCACATTGTGCAGAAGTTCTTTTGTACTGTCTGCTCTAGCCTCAACCTGTTTCAGTCATAGTGAAGATCCAAGATTATACCGTAAAGAACCCTGCCTTTGTGCATAGAGAGAGAAAAGGGAAGGTTTGACCCTCACTTAAATCACCTCCCCTTCTTCATGATTAGGACAAACAGAGACAGTCAATGTATTTTGCCATACAATGAAAGGCCTGTAGAAAACTTATGCTGGCTGATTGGACTTTCTTAAAGCCACGCATTTACTTTGATGCAGGAATAATTTTCTCCTTTTGCCTCCTTCCTCCAACATGAAATGTAGAAGAGCCTTAACTAATAGGGATTATTTGACAAGGTGCATGACAGATTCTAATGCCCTGCTCTCCTGTTTCAGGAACAACAGCAAAACCAATTCTCCCGATATATTTTCAGATACGTCTTGGAAAATGGTATGGCTGAGATACATATGCCTACAGTTTGTCAGTATTTTCTTGCCTACAAGAATATCTGGGGTAGAACTTAATGCTGTTGCAAAGAGTTTCAAATAACATTAGAAACAAAAATCTTACAGCAAGTCACCAAGCACAAAATTAAACACCAAATTCACCTGTTCAGACATTAGTCAAGGGTCTAATTTCCTTGAGGTGCTTCTATACACATGCTCAGACACACGAGCCTATAAACAAGTGTCAGCCTGGAGCATGTTCACACTTGGTTTACAAATATTTAGCAGCAAGATTTTACTCAGTCGGGGCACTGACTGGTTCATAAGCTGGGAATCTGTTCTGTGTCAGGTTCTCATCTGCCTGAAGCAGTACAACTCCAAAAATCATTTAAGTGTCAGAGAATTTATATGCAATCAGTTCTTTCCCGAAGCTTTTAATTATTGGTGTAAACCTGAAATGCTATGTAGTGGGAGGTGAAAAAACTGCAGCTTTTCTGTTGGATGTGAAGATGAGGAAAGGCAAAATTTCTTGTCTGCTTCCAACTGAGTGAGCTTTTCGATCTGAAGTACTTTTAGATTGACATTAAGGGCTGTAGTTATTAATCAGAATATCCTACCAGAAACAAGAGAAAATATAACTCCATTCACTTGTATGAAAGAGGTCTTGAAGACTTTGATCTGTTCTGCATTTTGGTGGCTGCACTTAGACATTTACTGGGCTCCCAAAGCATTTTTTTAAAACTTGCTTTCTTGTTCTCCCAAAGTTTAGCCAGCTATACTAGGTGTGTGACTTTCCAAGCAGACAGAAAATTGTTACACGATTCTGTCAGTAATTCTGAAGTCTGAAGGCAGATAAATTATATAAATAGGTCCCAATTCAGATACCAGATCATCTTTTTGCCCCGTGCAAAACATTTTCAAAGGAACCACAACTGAGAGCAAGTTAGAGAGTGGGAGGCCACCGCCTCCCACAGGCATCTTGCTCTGGGGAACTTCTCAAGTTACAATGACCTCTATAAGCTTCAGATGGCTGTCTTGAAGCTTTAAATTACTTTTGTAGCCTGAAAATAAGCTTGGTTTTGTTTTATTTTGGTTTTTGCTTAACAGTATTGCTACCTTCAGTATTTAACCTCACTGTACATTGAGGAAGTATAGTTTACTCCTCCCAGTTGTGATAAAGGGATAAATACAGAGTAAATCACCCTGGCTGCCTATATGTGTTGTCACTTTTTTTCCTAATAATCAAAAGTTAAGGCTTCCAATCAAAGGGGCAAACAGTATTTTCTGGCTTTTGTATATTGCAGCAGGCTGTAAGCCAGCAGACAATATATCACCTCAATATACTACAGAACAATTCTTTTGTTTCCTGCTTGTACAGTCTTCAGCAGCAGTTGTGTGCCATGATCTTAAAGATATTGCAATTCATAAATGAATCTGTGTGAAGATAAGGGGAGCAGTAAAGCAATCCACAGTCTAAGATACATTTTTACAGGGCCTACTTTAGATTGCATTAAGCATATGAAGTTAAGGAAGCATGCCAGCTTCAATTCCAGAGTTATAAAACAAGTTTATGCTTGTTTTTCACCAGAAGCTTTAAGGGTAGAATTGTGGGGGTTTTTTAAGAAAAGTTTCTGTCCACTATGCTAAAATGAAGCCCTCTTTAGTGTCCAGAAAGGTCTTCCATCAACTATAGTGCAGGGGAAAAAAAACACTCCAATTCCTATAGACTTCAGGCAAATTTTAACTGAAACACTAGAAATGGAATGTACAACCAACAATCAAACTTCTCTAATAGGTCTCTTTTTTCTGCCTCCCAAAATGCCTTCATTGTTGCATACTACTGTATTCCATTTAATGCATTCAGCTGCAAACCTTGCAGAGGGCCTTCCTCTTCTACACGTTTGTTAAATAAAGGAGATATACCTAGAGCATCCTTCCCTGCAAAATACTTTGTGGTTTAGAAACCAGACTTTGAATGCTTTACACATTCAATGATGAGGACTTTAGTTAACATAAAAAACTTTCACAGCTCCAGTGACAGTATGTGTTTATTCTGAAAGACCATCATTGCTTTTGTATTTCTAGAGCAATGTCTTGGCTGATCACTATTTTGATTCATTCATACCCTCCCATAATGAAACCTTAGAGGTTTAGAAAGTTAGCAGGGATACTGGCTCAGAGAAACCTTAAGACATGAGAACACAAGCACAGGAAAAGCATAGAATATGCTGATGACCAAAGTAACACTTCAGAGACATGTAAGCCTTACTATAAGTTACCAGGCAGCAGCAGCTTTTCTAGCTAAAGTCACTGCACTCAACAGCTCTGACACGCAAGCAAGGCCCTTGGCAAATGAACTGCTGCTCTTTGCAGCCTTGACTTCTCAGAGCTATCTCCACACTATCACAGACCATGCCATCACTTCCCACCTGCTCCTGCACTATCACCTTCACCATGATTTTCTGACAGCAGAGAATTTCAGCTGCTCAGAAGGGCCAAGTCACAGAGAACCCCAATTCTCCCACCCAGTGAGTGTTTCCCCTGCAGATGCACGTACAGCTGTTTTGTCAAGCTTTTGTTTCACTGCCAATAGTAAAACTGTCAGGACAGCAATCCCTTATCTAAGTGTAGCAATATGTTATGTCATCTTCACCCAGAGACAAAGCAGAGGGTTGCCTTCCCTGTGGTGCCTCACACTCCAATGTGGAGTATACATTTTGTGTTCAAGCACACCTCACCTTCCCCACCTTAAACCATAGCATCTACTTTCTCATCAGCAGAAAAGAACAGAGCCTTCCTTCACCCTCAGCATCCAGTGTGTCTTGGGATCTCTGTTTCTCACAAAGCATGGCATATAGTCCAGCTGAAAAATCACGGGAAGTTTGTTTTGCGCAAATTTAACTGGTGTGACCTTCCCTCACAGCCAGAATTTAAGGAAAGGGGAAATGCTCTGCTCTCACTCTCACCAGATCAGGCTACCGGCAGAACAGTGGATGCTCTCACTGGACCTTTTTCCCCATAGCCAGATACTGGTGAAGAATCAATAGAGCAGAAATCGGGCATGGGGATTTTCCATGCAAACTATCGCTGAATAACTGCTTGTCCAAACAAAGGAATTGCAACAAACTGAGAGGGGAACAAGGAAGGTAATGAAATAACAAACAGCAAGAATTCATATGAAAGTTGGAAAAGGAAGTAAAAGTAGCAGCAGCAAGAGCTTAACAGAAGATGTCTAACAGAGAAAAAGGGAGGAAAAAGAGAGCACAAAACTCAGAAATTCTGATATTTAAAGGAATTAATTGACAGAGAAGTTCAAATTAGAGTCCAAGAGTCCCACTTGTGATATTCCCTGTGCAGCAGCTGTAGGCAGCAAAGAAGTAGCACAAGGAAGGTCCCTGAGCACACATATCCCTCTCCCACAGCTCTCCTGGTTGAGAACAGCCTCTCACTCACCGTCACCCACCAGTCAAGGGGAAGAGAAGAATAATGTCAGAGTGCCACTGGAAAGGTCAGAATATCACACAGCTTGACAGGCTTCACAGCACAGCCCACGTCAGCAGAGCTACAGGTCAGAGCAGATAAAAACAGGCAAAACCAAGCAGGCGTTTTGAAGTTTGGGTGAAAACAAACACAAAGCACAGTTGACTGTAGGGACTGAACCTGGTAGGCAGCATTCCAGCTCTAGCCACCCTCCTGCCACAGGTATGAGGCTCCACCGGTGAGGAGGCAGCAGCCACAAGCACGCTCCAGGCGCTGAGTTAGGGGAGCTTCACTCGCATCTTGCATACTTTTCCCCTGCTTGCAAGATTTGACAGTAACCTAACTGCAAAATGGCACAGCAACCAAGAGGAACTTCACTAGGAGTCTGCCTAATGGATAGCTAGGCTTTATTCAGGAATAGCAGGGCCTAATCCTCCAAGATTTGTTACCAGACTTTTGCTGCATCTCCTCACAGGCCACAGCAAAAAATAGAGCTGAGGACAATTTTGGCACTACCAATAACACAATTGCAGGCAATTCTTCAAATACATTGACTCTCTTTAAACACGCATATCCTATCAACCCTATTTCCATCCTCTCTGATACATAAAGATCAGGATTAGTGACAAAAACCCAGTAAATCACCTACCTGGATAAATCCCAGATGTCCTCTGTTGAGTCATAAACTGAATAGTCAGGCCACGGGCAACACTACTACTCCTCAGGACATCTTCTCACTACTGATACAAAGACAAGGGGCTGCAGAGGAAAAGACCTGCTCAGCCCCCGACACCTCCTCTAATTGACCCTCAGCTTCCTTACTGCTTTCAGGTGTGTGTGTCCTGGGGAAG
>JAWWMO010000175.1:10199750-10232558 GCA_035047845.1 Dendrocincla fuliginosa | reverse complement strand
GAATTGCAGTCCTTATGGCTTTCAGGTGTGTGTGTCCTGGGGAAGGAATTGCAGTCCTTATGGCTTTCAGGTGTGTGTGTCCTGGGGAAGGAATTGCAGTCCTTATGGCTTTCAGGTGTGTGGGCCCTGTGGAAGGAATTGCATTGAGGTCTGCATTTGCTAGGACACACCTGTTAAAGCTCCTCAAAATCAACATGATTTGTCTCCTTCCTAACCTTCCTGCTCTTTCTAAAACCTACTTTATAGGAAGAAAGAGAGATACAATATGCATTCTGAAGGCAGATCAACTTATAGTTCTCCTTTCCATTGTATCCTTTTATTCTCAGCCTTAGCTTTGACAAACATCAGTGTAATAATAATTTTGTGTAATGATGCTCTAAGTGGAAGGAGAGTGCCTTAAAAATCAAAATTTTGAAGAGGAGTTGACAAAGGCTTGCCCAAGGGTCAGGAATGGTAATTCAGGGAGGACATGGTGTTTTAAACCAACATCAGCAACTGCAGCTGAGCCAAGGGGGAAAGCCAGGCTGATTCTCCATGGAGGCTCCTGAGGGAACAGAGACAGAGAGAGGGATAGGAAGACTGGGAGAAAAAGAAAGAGAGAGAGAGCAGGAGCTTTGCTGGAACCTGCTGCCAAGGAAATGGGTTTGTTTATCAGGTTGGTAAGAAAGGCTGACTGCCCTATGCTAGTTAAAGCAAACACGTTTATACAGTCATAATTTCTATTTGCAAGAAATTAATATAGTGTATTTTTTGCTTTACAGCTTCAGACTCTTGACATGGAGGAAATCGTGGTGGAAACCATCCTGGCCCCATGGCAAATACTCCTGGTCATTCTTGCTGCAGTGCTGATAATGAGTTTTCTCATGTTTCTGCCCCCTGCTGCAGTGGTGATCTGGAGGATGAAGCGTGTGCCGCAGATCTCGCTGCAGGGCTCCGTGTGAGCCAGCCCTGGTACCAGCTGTAACAACACCAGTCCCTGCAGAGGATGGTTCAGAACGATAACATCTCTCAGGATCACTCCTTCTGCCTATGATCCACCCAAAACAATGGCTTTACCAGTCTATTGCTGCTAAGTTCCTGTGAGAAGAGAATGTGTGTAATTTTGTTGTCGTGAACTCGGCACTTTGCCTTCTATTTTTTGGCTACGTTTTAATTACTGTTGTTGACTCAGTTCTTAGACTGAATTCTTCTCTTGCATTATAATGGACTGAAAGAGAAGCAAGGATAATACAGCATTGTATTCCCTTAATTACTATGAGGAAAGCCTCCCTCACTACAGCTACACTGTAAATATTGCCAAAGCCTTCAGCTGAGACGATGGACAGTTACGCATGTGGACTTATCAAAAGTATGCAGGATACTCTGGGGAGGTAGTAGTTTAGCCTGGTTGTATTGCAAATCATAAGGGAAAAAATAATCAGAGAATGGTGCAATAAATAAACATCTTGTGTTTCTTTTGTCTGATCTGAAAACTTACTAGCCTAAAATGTTCTTAATTTCTTTCCTTCTATATGAAATTTCCTCTCTGCAAACCCCAAGTGCCAGAACACAAAACAGCTCCATCCTGAGGCTGGAACAGGAGCATGAGGGGTGGCCCAATGCTCAGACATGCCCGTCCAGACACCAACACACAGTTAATGCAAACATACATCAACTGTTTGCCTGAAATAAATTATGCAAATTTACTCTGGGAAATAATATTACTAAGTTTACTTTAGTTTTTAACTGTGCTGTAGAGGCATATTGGTTTAACTTCCTTCTCATACATATAAATAATAACTTGTATGGTGGACATAGAACAACTGTTTCTCTGCAAATTTTTTAAAAAAAAAAACAAACCAGTAACCCAATCTCCAGCTTAATATTAAATTCATGACATGCCATGTTAAGGTTTTACAACCTAATTCTTCCACATTATGTGACACTTATTATCAGGATTTTTGACACACAGATTGAACAGTTTCTATTAGTTTACAAGAGCAATGAGTTTGATTTCCTTATGAAATGCAATATTAGTTTTCTTTTGTTGTTTGGTTTAGAAAGTCACTGGAAGAGATTAATATAATTGAGAGAAAAAAATGTTTTTCAGCACCGGTAGAAAAACTATACTGCAAAGTGCTCCAGATATCTTATTTGAGCATCAGCTGATAATGAACTGGCTGGAAAGACTCAAAACCATTATAATTTCATTTGATAGAGATCCCTTGTTTTCCAGAAATAAACAAACCCACCAGTGATTCAAATCCCATTGCTTTTTCTTTAAGACTACAGCACTTTTGTCTTCAACACAATGACTTAAATTACTGCTGCATAGTTTTTAAGCAGCCAAAGCAGTCAAATCATCCCTTTGCTGGTGTAATTGTCTACTCCATTCATTGTCATATGACTGACTGTTTCAAGGCCTTCAAGCAAGTGATGTTTTCTTTTGTTTGTAATGACTGGATTCTGAGTCTGAAATATAAGCATGTAAATATATATATATGAATAATTAATCCAGTTAATGATGTAAAGGTCAATTATATGTCATGTGCTGCAAAACTATGTTGTCTGTATCTGAGAGATTGACAGGAATAGAAAAAAAGGTAAAGAAGGGAAAGGAAACATAAACAGATGAGCTATCTGTCTTCAGATCTACAGTTTCAATGTTTACTCAACAGAAGAAAATAAAAACATAACTCCAAGCACAGATTCCACTGAAAACCAACATTGTTTACATTTCATAATAATTCACTTGCACATCTGTTTGGTAGCTACAGCTCCACAAATAAACTGGATTACCAGTGCTAAATTGTCTTTGATCTTCACTTTCACTGAGTACCAGGTGGACAACAGACAGGTTTTCTATTGCTGTTCTAACCCTCGCTTAAGCAGGCACAAGAATAAAGAATTACGTTCCTACAGCCAGTAACTGTTGTGACTTACATTTCTTTAATGGTCATCAGAGCAAAAACAGTGATTAATTGGCAACTATAAAAGCAAGTCAAAGTATGGCCCTTTCTCAGTAAAGATGACCCCTGACAGAGGAGAATTTTTGAAAACAACTAGTGTATTTAACTAACAACTGCATCCATTAAACAACTGTAATTCTTATTTAATTCCAGCTAGACAAATTTAAGCCATAAAAGTGAACTTCTTTATTGGAAACACTTCTACCATGAGCTATGTGATTAGATTTAGCCTATATCCCTGTATGGCAAAGCTGAGGTCATACTGGGGCTATGATCTCTAGTCTTTTAACTAAATAAAAGCTGAATATTTATGTGTCTTAGCAATGATTTCACTGCTCTGCTTCTCTTGTCAGAATATCCATGTCAGGCTGCAGACAGCTGGCTGGCCTGTGGCATAAGTTTTTGGTGCTAGTAACCACAGATGATACAATCAGCCTCTTTGTCCCGTTTGGAGCTGTTGATGCCTTGCTCAGCAAGCTCTTTGAGGAAGATGTTTAGCTGCTCTCTCTGCATTTCAGTGAAGGCTAGTGTGTGCAGACAGGTGCTGTTGCTGGGGAAATAGGCAGATTTAGCTCCACTGATGGCCACCTCAGAGGCTGGAAAGAAAAAAGATGACCAAAAGGAAAAAAAAAGCAGCTTAATTACTTAGTTTAGATTTTTCCTGATATTTAAACAAGTGCTGGCCATTCCCATTTTCTAGACTAAAGTCTTTAACTTGAAACAAAAGTGCCTAGATGATTGCTTTTGGTGAGGCTCAGAAAACAAGGCCCTGTCAACAGTAAAATATTTTCCACCAACCATAGTAGAGATAGGGTGGCCCTTTTGTGTAGCTATACACACATTTATTTTTGTATTAAGGTAATACCAACAGAGTCAGACAGCCTGCTTCAGGTCACAGATTGCTCCATGGACACAGTAGGAGCAGTCTTAGAACCCTTGGGCTGCAGCATGAAGATGTTGGCTGGGGACCAGCTGCTGGGGTTTATTGTGTGTACACACAGGGAATAGTGCAGGTGTTGGCCAATTTTGCTGAGATTCTTCAAGGATTGTTGCAAGATAAACAGTTTTATGTTCTACTGCTGTCTATCCAGTTTTCCAGCCCAGCACTAGCTCTCACAATGTCACACATGCCAAAGTTGTCACAAGTGCCAAGAAAGAGAAACTTTTCCTTTTTTTTTTTTTTTTAAACAAAAGATACAGAGCCTCCTGTCCTTGTGAACAGATATGCCTGAGAAATACTCACGGTTGCAAACAGCCAGTGCTTTTCCCCCAACAAACTGTGTGGTCCAGGAAAACCCAGTGGCATTGCCACATACTTCATACAGTCTGCTGCGTCTGAGGAACTGAAAGTCATAACCCTTGGAAAACAATGACACTGTCTTAGGATACATCATGGTAACTGTAAGGTACAGGCATATTCAGCCAGTGAAGATCAATACAAACACTACAACCTCTGCCAGCTCTAAGGAATAAAAAAAGGTATAGCAAGGAAAATTACTCATTATGCAATAAGCAGTTGTAAATTAATGCAGCAATATAGCAGCAGTAAGCCTTGTTACCTTGTTGCACATGGGTTTGCAGTACTGAGCACTGTCAATGGTGACACACACCAGCCCCCCGTTTCTTGGAGCTGGTGGGAGTGGGCACGGAGGTAGCTGCTTGCAAACTTTGGCGTGGAATAAAAACCAAAAAAAAGAGACCAAAAAAACAATATATCAGAGTGAAAGTCCTTACAAGTCGTCTCTCCTTCCCAAGCAAACTCATTGACCTGGGTTATCAACCAGCCCCCGCTAGCTGACTTTGTCAAAGTAAGCGTTTTTGCTTTTAAAACCTTTTTTCCCCTTTTCATTCTTTTGGCAACACCTAATTTTCCCATCACTTTCCCACCACAACAGTGTCAGCCCCAGTTACAATTTAGAGATGGCTCAAAGGTATGTTTGCATTCACAACACTGACATTCAGTAATATTATGGCCAAAACTATCCAAATATTTCTTGGAAAAATATGGCTGGTTCCCAGACACCAAGGAGGCTCCGGCTGGAGGGCAGAGCAGGCCCAGCTGCCCTGTGACTCTGCACTGCTGCTCAGCACCAGAGCCTGAGCTGCTGCAACAGTGGGACTCCTCCTGTCTGTGCTGCTGTGCCTCCCCAATCCCTGCCAGCACAGTGGTTAAGCCCACGTGCTTTCTATTGCTGAGATATCTTTTATCTTATTCCCCCAAAAGAAATGCAGACACTTGGTTCATCTTAACCATAGGTAGAAAAGATTTTCTTAGTGCTTCTCCACCCACTGCCACTTAAAAGCCAGCAAAGGGGAGCACCGGTCCAGGAGGGGCCTCACATTGCTCTTGAACAGGGCGCAGGAGGTCAAGTATTTCTTGCAGTGTCCAGGCAAGGAAATTGATTGAAGTTTTCTCACCCTTGGCAATCATGTCAGGAAGGCATTTTGAATATTTCTATAGAGTTAGGGGAGAAAAAATTCTGAGTTGAGGAAAGACCTTGGAAGCTTGGAATTAATTAATGAAAGTGGTCAATTTTTTTTTTTTTTTTAATGCATAACAAGAACCATCCTGAAAATTTTATAGCTTCAAGTAATACTAATCTCCCCACAATGCTTTGGAGGAAATCTGGTAGCTTTTTTTGAAACTGTGAGTAGATAGGATTTTTCCATCATATTGGGTATAAGAAGGGGACTGATATGGGTTTGGTGATTTTCTTTCTGTATACGAAAAGGTATATTTGTAAACAACTGTATGTGTCTTATTTCTATACAAAACATTGGTTTGTTATGCTTATCTCCTGAATGCTGGCATCTCACAGACTTCATGTGGTTGTGTGTGTGTTTGTGTGCATAAAAAACCCCTGCTTGTGAATGTGGGCAAAGAAGTCAATGTGTTTTTAGCTAGCTATTGTTTGTGTAGCTATACTGTTTATGTTAAAGCCACTTTATATATCTAGAGCAAAGCAAAACTGGAAAAGATATCCACAAGCACATTTTTTTGGACTAGCAGTAGCAGGACCAAAGATATGGCAAGTCAAATGACTTGATAGCTAACATTTTTCTGCTGCAGCATGTTGCTCCCCTCCCTCCTCAGCATGTACTTTGTACATTGCCAAAGCAGTCCATGAGTTGTACTTGCCCAGCCAGCACAAGCAGACACGGCAGGAGCCCACCAGCAAAGGAGGGGTGTGCAGAGCAGGGGCAGCTGATGCAACCAAGGTCTTACCTCAAGACTCTCATTCACATCATCTACAGTTGCACTTTTACATTCACTTGGACTGCCAAAAGCTCCAATTTCAGTAAAATCTAAACAACAAGCAGAAGTAGGTACATATTCCTGAGAAGGTCAGGGCTCAAATGTGAATAAGCTGTACAAATACTAATTTATTTGAAGCAGTCAGCAATCTGAACACCTGTTTGTGCCCACTGAGGGCTGGGTTCCCAAGCAGTGTCCTTCATTTCTCTAAGACACCCACTATATAAATAATTGTTAGTCATATCCAAGAATGACGATATCTTACCTCCAAGAAGCACTGCTAAACTTAGTAAAAACAGTGTTTTCCAGAGTGGACAGGAGCTGAATGACATTTTTTTCTGAAGGAGACCAGTGGCTAATTTCTTGCTGCTTGTGGTGCCCAGGAGGGAATGTACTGGAGTCAGGCTGAAAGCTGTGTTTCTGCAGGTCACTGGTCACAGTGTGCCTGGCTCCGAGGCAGTGCTGTGATAAGGGATTGGGGGACGAACATGTTGCCCCACTTGCCAGGAAGTGCAAAGAGAGCTTGCCAGTATGGTTTAGGGAGGGTAAGGGGTTAGAGTACTGAGGCAGACTGGCTGGCTTCTCTGCTGCTGCCAACTCCACAGTGAAATTTTCAGATTAGCTGGTTTATTGTAAACATGTTTAGCGTATGCACATTCTAGTGTGCTCTTGCTCTCTGTCCACCGTTCCATCTGACTGTGTTTGCCTGTGTGTCTCTCTCTCTCACACACACACATATATACAGTCATATAAAAGATGTAAGAATGCCTTACCTACAGGGCTCCACCTCATAACTTATGCTCCAAAAGAAAGCTCAGAACTTCAAACAAGGACTGATTTGAACCCAGAGGATATACTCTGTGTCCTGTAACACACAGAGTTTAGCTACCTTTTACTTTTTCTCTTTTAATGGAGCCATTAACTTCATATGCCTATACGCCCTTATGGGAAAAGCTGAATAACTAGCTAAATTGTCACAAAAGTTCAATCACTTCTAACCTACACTTTTACTAGCAGATTAATCCAATTATTCAGCTAGTGCTAAAGTGATAGGGGTGTGCTGACCCCATCTGTAAAATGTAGGGTTCAGAGTCACACCCCCACACACTGCCAAGCTTCCAGCCAACCTTGCCTGGCCACCAACCAGTTACACGCACCCACCCACACACCCCTCTCTCCAGCAAACCTTTAGTGGTTGTTACTGTCACTACCGAGCAGAACTGTTTATTCTGTCTGAAGGTGTTTGTTTTTGTTATATTATGCAACACATTTATTTATAAGGCACTTTCTTAGGTTTCTTTTTATTAATTTTTCATTCACTTGCTTCTGCTGGTTGTAGTGTAATATATTATAACCAGGAGATTCTGAAGAAGTCACGCCAATAGGAAGGCATCCAGCACGTGAACAAAGAAGTGTCTTCCTATGCCATCTCATGGACATCTCAATGAACAGATGTGTGTAGGACTGTAATGCTTCCATGAAACAGTTCTGTTTAACAGAAAGCAGAAAGCAGTTTCTGTTTTCATGAAACAGCATGAGCGGTGACTTCCTTATTATTAGTAAGATGGCTTTGTATACATTACTGATAGATAGAAGTTCATTGGCAAAACAAGTCTTTACTAACAAATGTTAAGGTTTGTGTTTCTAGGCAGACCAACAGGACCTGGCTGCAAACAGTTTACATTTCTGAGGCTGTGAGACTTACACACAGCAGTCTTCTTCCTTAGAAGATAAGTAATATGCACGTAGGAAAATAGTCTCTGGGAAATCTTTGCCACCTCATTCTTTAAAATGCAACTGCTCTTCAGGATATTATTTCTGCCAAAATGTACCCAGGTGTGTACCCAGTGAAGCCCACTGATTAAGGTAGTAAGTCTTTGGAAGGTCAGGAGCTACATATAAACCTACTTACTTTATCTCAACTTACCACAGAACACATAGCACATTACCATAATTAATAAAGCGGAGCAACCCCTGGCTTGACCAGATAGAAATTGTGTTTATGACTTACTTGAAAGTAATAAATGGCAGCTTTTCCTTTAGCATTCATCAGTAAGGCACCCTCTACCACATCTATTTGGGAAGCACCGTGCAGACATTGAATTAGGAGATAAACACGGGGTGGCAGCATTTCTCCAGCACAGATTTAAGCGACTACTGGCTAAACCACAAACTCCCTCTTGGGGGCCATACACAGGTAACACTTGTATTTCAGGATTAAGTTCACCCTGGTTGCCTACTGACAAACAAAACTTATCACAGAAGAACTCACAGCCTCACAATTTAAACAAACCTGTGATTAATCCACAGTCCTGTGCAAAAAGTAATTTGCCACTGTCTAGGAGAATACAGCGCATGGGCACAGAAGTGTCCTTGTCCTCAGTCTAGATCATACGCAGCCCACACGCACAGCAGCAACCCTGACCTATCAGGAGCAGAGGTGGCCACTGGCTCCAGCAGGAGCAACAGGACACACCATTGTACCCAAACCTCATAGCCAAGAAGTGGCACAGCCCTGCTGCACAGCTGGGGCACACACAGCCAGACAGTGCCCAGCTCTTTGGCCAGCAGCTGCTGACAGGAAACTGATCCAAATTTTAACCTCATGCTATGTGTTATTTTGCAGCTATTTCTGTGTTTTACTTTATTTCCAAATTACGTCCATCAAGTGATTCTTCCCCTGTACTCAGCACTGGTGAGGCCACACCTCAAGTACTGTCCAGTTCTGGGCCCCTGAGTTCAGGAAGGACACTGCAGTGCTGGAGCAGGTCCAGAGAAGAGCAACGAGGCTGCTGAAGGGACTTGAACACAAGTCCTATGAGGAGAGGCTGAGGGAGCTGGGGTTGTTCATCCTGGAGAAGAAAAGGCTCGGGGGAGACCTCATCACTCTCCACAACTACTGAAAGGAGGCTGTAATCAGGTGGGGGTTGGTCTCTGCTCCCAGACAACTATCAGTAAGACAAGAGGGCATGGTCTTAAGCTCTGCCAGGGGAGGTTTAGGTTAGCTATTAGGAAGAAATTCTTTACAGAGAGGGTAATCAGGCATCGGAATGGGCCGCTCAGGGACGTGGTGGATTTGATGTCCCTGGAGGTTTTTAAGATGATGACACTGGATGTGGCACTTAGTGCCATGGTCCAGTAACTGTGGTGGTAGTGGATCAAGGGTTGGACTTGATGATCTCAGAGGTCTTTTCCAACCCAGTCGATTCTATGATTCTATGAACAGAGAAAGCCATGCAATAAACCTAACATTTGACAGCAAAAATTATGAAAGAATACTGCACAGCACCAACGTAAGAGACACAAACAAAAATACTTATTCACCAAGGTTCTATTAATCACAGTAACTAAGGAGTGATCACATGTATTAAAAGACAAGTTCATATAACAATTCCAAAATCTAATAAAATTCAATTATGCTGGTAAACTAAAATTCTGCAAGAGTATAAGAGGATGAGTTGAGATGAACCATTATACTGCAACATTAAAAAAAAAAACTAATAAAATTGCATGCTGCTTCAATCGTGAATTAATGATAAACTGTCCTCTTTCAGAAAAATAAATTGAACCAAAACATTCTGTTTACATTTTAGACAGTAAGTATCTTTATTCCTGTTAGTATATATGTTTACTGCTTCTAACTTCTGATAGCGTTGGAATTAAAACAATGTCAAGGTGCTGTTGTCATAGTTTTACTGTTTCTCTTTTACTTTTGAACTCCCATCAGATTTAAAAAGAAAAAAAAAATCATTACCTTATTCTGGATTAAAAACAAATTTGTTTTTTGTATGTTGTGAAGGTGTTTGCAATAGCAATCCAACTACTGACAAAAAAAATAATAAAAAGAGGCAACTGAAAAAGAATGGTGATGTTCCACTTCACATTGTTGAACTTCAGGCTTAAAGACAGCACTTACTTAACTGTATGGTAACATGCTTTCTTGGTGTTTTTTTTTTTATTTTTTGGGGGGGTTTTTTGTTTGTTTGTTTTTTGTTGGGGTTTTTTTGTTTTGTTTTTTTATTTCGCAGTCTTTTGAGACCTGCATTTGTTTATACCATGTTTGTTTGTGTTTGGGGTTTTTTCTTTCCCCTTTTCTCCCTCTGGAGGGACACTGGTTGTGATCTTTAATTTCAGTTACCACAGAACTGGAGCTTGTCATATAGAGAATATTCTATAGAGTGTTGAGAGCAATGATTTTCATGTAATAAAAGACTGTGCTTGGATTGAATGTCTTGGTGAAGCATGACGAGAGTGTCACTAAGAAAAGGGTCTAGAAAGATGATAGTGGATCTGAAATCCAAGCAGGTTGTGAGACTGAGTAGCTCAGCCAGTTTGGGGACAAATAACAGTGCTTTGGGTTGACTGAGGCTGTCCCACTTGCAGTCATTACTGAAGGTGATCCTGTGCATTACGAGAGCCTGGCTGGGTACATGGGTGCCCTCACCCTCCAGGGCATGCCAGCAGCCCCAGGCCTGCAAAGCTGGTGGGCAGACTCTGGTGGCATCTCTGCCTGAAGGAGCTCAGGGGACCAGCTTGGGAATGAGGCAGGAAGGAGCCCTGGCTCGAGTAGAAAGCAGTTAGCATTATGGCCTTGTGGCTCTACCTCTGCCATCAGAATTATTTTATGAAACAAATACTGCCATTAAAAAAATACTCTTGAAGTAAGTGAAGGGCAAGTACTGGAGGAGTTGGCTTAACTTGCTTTGGTTCTGAAAGACGTATTTAGCTCCCCAGTCCCCCTCTCTATCCTGACAGAAGTCTTGCTAAACAGGCAGGTTGTAAGAGTTGTGCAGAGCACTTGCACTCGCTCCCGTGGGCTGAGAGCAGAAATAGCTCATTAGTGAGCTCACTGAAGGCTGATGCTATATTTGTAATTCCTGTAGATGAAGAAAAAGAGCTGAACAAAGAGGAATATACTGTAAAATAGATCTGCTTCTGAATGCTGCAGAAACTGCATTAATTAAAACCTGCACCAGGCAAAGCTTATTGAAATATGATCACCCCAATAATGCTCTTTGAAGAGCGTATTTAACACTGAATTTATGTAATTACTGGTAGAAACCCATGCTGGAAGCTAACAGACACCTTCAAAGCGGTGATTTTTTCCTACTGGGGTAGAAGGGCATCCCCTTCCTGAGGGTAACTCTGTCAAAGTGCTACCTTTTGCATTGGCCTTGTGCCTGCTGGACTGTGAGTGAGAAGAGAGGGTTGTGCAATCCACTTGAACTTTAAACTTCAGCCTTCCCCATCCGTTGCTGGTATTCAGGTTGCCACACAGAAATTAGAAATGGAAAAAAAGAAAACAAACCAAATTTAATGAAATGTATCAAAACTTCAACTAAGGTGTTCTTTGTGCAAATTAAATCATAGAATCAAAGAATGTTTTGGGTTGGAAGGGACCTTAAAGATCATCTAGATCATGGGCAAGTACACCTTCCACTATTTCGTTCCCCTCTGGCCAGTACCTGTGTGCGTCTATTAAAATTTGCATTTAGTAAACCCAACGTGGCTCAGGAGCTATCTCAGCAATACTCTTAAACTGCAGCAGAGAAGTGACATAATGGTGGCTCTTCTCAAAACAAGGGTTGGTTGCTTATAATGAGGAAAGGATGATGCTGCTGTGTGAATAGCAAACAGATCACTCATCTGGATTGGGAAAAAAAAAAGGTAGCTAGGATGTGACAGTCTAATTCGGATACAGGAATAAAATAATTCCCAGTTAAATAAACTGAACTTCCAAAAGAGCAGCGTTAATGCATAAATCATGCTAGAAATAAAGTCCCTCACTTCCCAAAGTTCATTATGGCTGTACCCTTAACTCAGAAATCCTCACCTGGTGCTGGTGTGGCAGAATTAGAACAGGGGGATGGTAAGCACAGAGGGGTAAAGGGCAGCCCATGTAGGTGAGGGGACCAAAGGGTGGAGCTGGGAATCTGGAGAAGTGTGTCTTGTAACTACATCCAGAGTGATGTTCCTCATAACATGGCAACGCTTTACCTACTGCCAAGGTGAAGCTGGCAATTCAGCTGCAGTCCCATGGCTCTCTCCTGCCTGCCCTGATACATCCCCGATCACAGGCTGAGCAGTTCTAGTTCAAACAGAGATGGAGAGGGGAGGGTTGGTTTTCTTTCATATTAATTAAACTCTTGCTGTGGTCTGTATGTGACAAAAGTATATCATGCATGTCAGCAGGCCTAGTGCTGTGTTAAAGACTCTTGCAATTGTAAGTTAATGTCTGTGGCCTTGTTCTCTATTATTCATTTTGTGTAACATAAATATTTATTGTATATTTATATAATTTTATGTTTTTTTGGGAAAATACTGAAATTGGCATTAAAATTTAAAAGCAACTGCGTCATATTGTAAATATAATTAAGCTATATTTAAGTGTACTGATTAACATAATATATGTTTAACTAGAGTTTTTTATGTTTTTAAATATATTTTCGAAATATATATATATATATAAAACTTGGGGGGTTTTGGGGGACCATGTGACTCTTTTCTCTAATTGTAAAACAAACTTGAGTTTTACTATAAAGATGTGTGTTCTTTGTTTTAAAACAATTTTTACTCTATTTTAGCAATAAAATCTCACTTGGAGGGCAGATAGCCCCCTGTTTCATAGCTGGACAGTTAGCATGGGGAGGGGAGGGGTGGCAAGAGTTTACTTCCCACAAAAGTTGGGAATACTTGCAGAGCGATGTATTGCCATTTAATTCTAGCACAAAGGACATCATGAAGTAAAAACCCATGAATTACATATGTGATTTTATTCAGGAGAAAAATAATGAGCATAATGGAAGTGAGGGGGAGGGGTTACTACCCTTACTAAGTAAAGGATAAGTGAGACAAAAACTCAATGTCTGTAGTCCAGTCATGTATCTGATTTTCAAATGGTGTCATTTATATTTTTATCCCCTGCACTGAACTTATTTATGACCCCATGGAGTGCTAGGAGTGAAATTCCTTCAATTTAACATATTGTTAGCATTTCTAAAAGAATATTCTCTACTACAACTGCCAAGCCTTTTGTATATTTAATTATCCTGTAGCCCTAGAACAATCATCCTCATGATGAGTAGAAAACTGATACAATGCAAGGGAGTGGGGGGAGGAAAAAGCACAAACTCGAACTCCTACAAAAAGAAACACATTGCTACGGATTTCTCAAGAGCCCAGCACCAGCATCATCTCCAAGGCAATGGTGCTTCTGCGGATTATCACTTATATTAAACACACATGCATGCACACTGCTTGAGTTATTGTCATCCTAAAATAAGCTAAAGAAGGAGGAACAGATACTAAAATCTTTGGGGTGTGGATGAACAAAGCTGCATTGCGACCATGCCATGTGCCTGCTCCTGGCTGCAGGAGCTGGCTCTGCTCAGAGCCTGCCTCCTCCCCAGGGTAGGACAGACATGGGTGACGTTGCTTTAGCTTACTAAATATATGTCAATCATATGTCATGGGTACCTAGGGAATAAAATAGGCACCCTCAAAGTACATATTTGAGCTACAGAGGAAGGTATGGGTGCCAAAGAAAGGTACTTCCCTGGTTTTTATCATTTGGAGCAGAAACAAAGGCAGATAGTTGGACTTCAAGATTACTCAGGCAAAAGCCAACAGAAAGCAGTAAAAAAAAGAATTTAGAAGAGAACATTTGAAGGCTATGCCGTAAGTGTAATGGGAGGGGCAGGACATTTATTTCAACTTGCCCTAGGTGGATCCAATACACTGCTTCCAGGCTACTTCCCCTAATTAGGTACTCATGGAGAAGACACCTTCTGGCAGGTCAATTAAAATGAAACAGGAAGGGGTGCGCTTTATTGGAGTAAATATAAAGAGCACCAAGGCATCGCCTTGTGCAGGAATTGAAATTTTAAAGTCAGGAAGGTTCTGTAGGGCGTTTTGGAAGAAGAGGAGCTTGGAGTGGTTTCTTACTGAACCTTATTTTTTTATAGGTGGAGGTTTACTTTTTTCCTTTTTTTTAAACCACTTGCTACATTTGGGGTAGTCAGGCACTACCCAAAAAGTCAGTGAATATATAAAAATACATGTAAAAATCAGTGAATTTAAAGTGATAGCTTTTTTAATGCCTGTCGGAGAAGGACTGGAGATGGCATAAGTTGGTTCAGCTTTTCCAGGCAAGATTTGGATTCACCTGTGAAATTTGAGATTCTTCTGGAAACCAAGTAATTTAAATCCTGTTAGTGGAAGAAAGTGCCTGGAGGTAAGCTGTGCTTTGCTACACCAACCCTCTGTGTTGAGGGAAATGGCACAGAGCTGCTGGTTTTTGCTTTGCTGTGCGAGGGTGAGTCTCCCAAACCACCTGTGACTGCTCCATTCTCCATACAGACATAAGCCACACATACATATATGTATCTATCTAGGTGTAAATTAGCTACTGGTGCTGCCAGCTTGCCTCTGTTGGTCTGGCTGCAGCTGTGTTCTTGACTCCGTGCAGCCACCCCAGCTGTTGCTGCAGGTCCCTGCTCTGTAGGAATAACACGCAGGGCAAACCAGGAGTGGCAATTCCTGGTAATTCCCAGTGCCTGGGAGGACCACGCAGGCAGCAGGGGCTTCCCTGCTGCCGGGAGCCTTCTGCCGCCTCGGCTTGCAGCAAACACCGCTGAGCTCATCCCAGCAACCACTGCCAGTTTGCTCACGCAGGGATTTCAGGAGACGAGGAGGAGGATTTGGCACAGAGCTGCGAGGCTTCTTGCCTAAATCTTCTCTTCTGCCTCTGCCAGCTGGGCGAAGGAGTGTGTGGCAGTGGGAAGAGGCAGGGGGCTGCTGGAACCCCTGGCGTGGCAAGGGAATGCTGCAGTGGGCTGTCCTGCCCACCACCCTGGGACAGGTAGCACGTTGCAATGGGAGAAGGCTGTGACTGGGGCTGAAGGCCTTCCAGTAGGGTCGGGCAGACAGCTGGAGTAAAATGGGTTTGGGAAAACCAAGCAGAAATGCCTGGAAAAGAATGTTGTTTCTATGTATGGATACCACGAGCAGAAAGCCGAGTTCCCAGTACAGGTGCTGCTCTTGCACACTGGCACAAGGTGAAATGCTCTTCCTCATCTTCCTGTGAGCCTGCATAAACTCCCTTCATATCACAGCAAGGAATGCCACAGTAGGGACTCCAAAAGCTTGGGATTTATTTGATAGGAGTAATCTCTCAGGTGATATGCAAAGGGATGGTTTACAAGGAAGGGATATGTCCTGCTGGGAGGGCAGAGTTTTGCACTTCCAGAAACAGCATCTCATGTCTGCACTCAGAAAATGTTTCCCCTTCCTAAAACAATCCTTTCCTTATACTATCCCCTCCTCCCCTTTATTAAAAAAGACCCTGAGCAAAAAATGTGGTGTACCTTAAGCCTATAAAGTACTGGAATTACCAAGTTCATGCTTCAGCTCATGTACATAAACCAAGCTATCTTCTCCTGCGTTATATTGATTATAAAGCCTTTAAAACTGCTTAGACTCTAAATAAGGGTGCAGGTACCTGGTGTACTGAATATTCCTTCAACTGTCATCTACACTGAGGATTTTAAATTACCCTAATAAGGTTTCCAATTACATTTTTTTTCAGACCTTTAAAGACCACTCTGCTGGGAGACTCATTTTTGCTCAGGACCAGCATGGTCCCTCATAGAAGTTTCACCATATCTGGACTCCAGCCCTGGGAATCTGTTATCTCAAGGCAATATAAAGTATGTATGGCCATGTTTGTGTTACAAAAATAGTTAATACTGCCAACATCTCCATTTGCTTCCATGAAACAGCCCAATGAGGGCCTTTTGTTCCCAGTTTGAGACATGGCTCTTACACACGTGGATTGGAATGGCTGTAAAATTGAATGGAAGGGATGTACCCAAAAAAGCTTTGCGAGATATAAAAAGAACAAATCTAGTGAGCTTTGTTGAAAGCAAAGTGTGGATGATGTGCTGCTGCTTCCCCTTTTCATAGCAGGCTGGACATCCCCACCTTTGCCAGTCAACAACAAATGCACACCTAAAATCCTATTCAGCTACAAGCAACCCAACTGTGCAGGATCTTTATCTTTTTCCTTTTTTTTATCCCTCTATGTTTTGGTCCCTCTGACTTGCTTCATTCTTGGGATAAACAAAATGTCTGTCCTTGATGTCCCCATGTAGTGCAGCCCTCCTGGAGAGCAACAACACTGTTCCAGCAACACATTTATTTAAAATAAATAAATACAAAAGCATTACATCACCTTGTAAATTAATATCCTTTTTTGCCTTGTGGGAGCTACTGCTCCAGAGGGTATAGCCAAAGGCATGTGGTGCTGGTGTAGCTGCAGATCTCTCCTAACACAAGGTGCTTGCCAGGGCTGGGCTGCAGCAACGAGGTGACATGTATTTGTGTCACCTAATGTCAACTCACCTCCCAGCCTGTTACAGCTTTTGACCACTATTCCCTTGGGTTTGATGGACATATTAGTCTTGGAGATGCTACAGTTGGGCTGCTCAATTCTGAAGGGTACAGAGGAAGTCTCACTCGGCTTCAACTGAACTATTCAAAACAGCCATATCATGTTACACTTCTTCTCCTTTAAATTCCCCCTCCCTGCTGCCAGCTGGTGCTGGTGTGGAGTGCTCACCTCCACATTTCAGGGGATATAAGTTCAGGCATGCCCATCCAGTCTTGCTAAGAGCTGCTGGTGCATTCCTCTGAGCAGCACAGGTCTCTGCCGGAGAGCTGTCATGGCAAGAGAGGGGCTGCAGGGATGCAGCTTCCTGCACATCCTGGGCTTGGGAAGGCAGAGCAGGGCAGTCTGCTGCCAGCTTGCCTTGCAGTGTTCGAGTAGAGACACAGTAGGTATCAAACAAGTTCTTGTTGCCTCGCTGCAAGTCATGACACGGGGTAGATGACCTTGTGCTTAAATACTGAAAATGGGTAGCCTCAGTTTAGTGCTTCAGGAGGAATACGCCACGTCCCTGTTTTCAGACGTCTCGTTGCAAACAAGCTGTCTAGTGAAATGGAAATTCATCACCTGAAGTGCCAAACAGCAGCTTTGTTTTCCAAGGGGAAACTAGGGCAAGGGCTTGGAACAGGCTATTGGAGGGAAAACATCAGTCTGTGTGTTCCCTTAAAATAAGCATTACCTCTAGCTTTCCAAAAAACCTTTAGCTTCCTAAAAATCCTCAAGTGACTATGCACTGAGGCCTCGAAAGTCAGGTGTTTTATTCTGCTGAGCCTGGCAAGCACAGGGACCACAGGACCCTTTTTGACAGCTCTTAAATTCAGTTTGTGCAGTGTGGGACGCAGAGGAAAGGCAGATGAACACACGAAATCCCTCCATAAATCTGTCAGATGGGCATCCACAGTTAGCAGTGGATGTGCTG
Source organism: Dendrocincla fuliginosa (assembly GCA_035047845.1). Lineage (NCBI taxonomy): Eukaryota > Metazoa > Chordata > Aves > Passeriformes > Dendrocolaptidae > Dendrocincla > Dendrocincla fuliginosa. Next base: position 10,214,991 of record JAWWMO010000175.1, on the reverse strand, counting down.
CCTCTAAATTAAACCAGAGATTCCAGGCATAATTCTGCATGTCCTTACGGCTTTATAATTGTTGCCTGCATGGAAAGTCAGAGGAATAATGAAGATAAAGTAGTGCAAGCAATAGCTATACAAGTTAATTAGCCCTGCCTGTCACTGAAAATAATACAGTGGATGGGCTGATGCTCTAAAGCCTTGCTTGAACTTTCATGGCAGGAAGTTAGTATGAAGAGATCTTGGAATAAAGGGTTCCCATAGCCCATGCTGGTTTTAGGGGTCTGCCAGACATTACCTGTGCAATAGTCAGCTCATAAATTCCCTTTTAGAACCATAATACTCTGTTCCGTGATTCGTAACACAACAGGTATCTATTGTTTCTAAGAACTGGTGCAACATCTCTAATAAAGTATGTATCAGGTACTCAGCAGGGCTGTAACTACAGTGTAATTTACAGTTTGATGCCAGACTAATGAAATGACCACCTACACAGTGATGTGTTAAAGCATTGCAAAACAAAGCTGCAAGCCCAGAGACCTCTGCAAATCTTCTTTCTTGGAGCTTTCATTTTTCCCTCCTTTAAATAGGACAATTTCTCCTTAATCACAAGCCTAATTCTGACTTTGAAAAGCACAGTATCTACGGAATTTAGTGGAAGGATTAATGAGCGCTCAATAAATCAATAGAGAATAAAGCTAGCAGAAGTCATACTGCACAGGATCAGTTTTAGCTCAAGAGGTGGTTGGGATGAAGACTGTCAGAGGACTATTCCAGGAGGCAATTACCATGAAATTGCCCCATTTCTACCCCCATCCTTGGCATAAGGGGCTGGCCACCACTGGAGGTCAAGCACGAGGGTGGTCACACTGGTGATCTCATTCGGTGTGGGCTTCCTCAGGAATGTACTTCTCTTGCAGAGCAACATGAAAAGGCGCCCATGGCACCTGCACAGGGGCCTGGACCTCACTGTGGTGTGTGCCTGTGTGGCCTTCAGCCCTCAGTGACCACAGATTGCTGAGGAAGGTTGAGTGGACCTCGCCTGGTCTGGGAGGCTGCCCAGAGGAACCTCCTCCTGGGGCCTGAACACAACCACGTGTAACTTCTTCCCACTGCTTTGGTCTTCATGCTCCTAAACTGTGCAAGTTTGCCTTTCTGTTAAATTAAAGTCATACCAATGGTCTGGTTTAGATTCACATACATGTATTTGAGCTACAGCCAGCCTAGGGAATCCAGCTGGGATGAGAAATCTGCCATGCCTCTGTAGTGCTACAGACTTCAGACATGGCCTCGGGCACAGCTCAGCTCCCCAGCTCTGCCTTCCCATAAGGTTTTGCCATTTTGCTGTTGCTGCTCTGGATGTTGCTGATTATATTTTAGCAGCAGGTTGCCAGCCACAGAGCCCCATGCCTGGACACGGGCAGATGTCTCACAGCTGCGTGGCTGGCTGGGAATTCCCACTTTGCTTTGAAGGAAATGAGCTTTTTCCACCCAGCAGTTTTCATCCCCCACCATACAGAGCACAGACCCTCTGCTCTCATTCAGGGCTGTGGCCACCATCTATTTTTGCCTCTTCATGTGCTATAGATTGTACCCAGAGATTTCTGTCACTACCCAGGAGGGGGTTTTGCTGCATCTGTCCCTAAGCATTGCTGGATCCCAGCGAGGAGCCACTTCAGGATTTACCTTTAGGGTCCTGCAGTGTTCTGCTATGTGCTGGTGTCGGAGCAGTACAATTACTTCCAAGTTGGTGCACTGTTTGTTTTGCACAGGGAAGTTTGGTGTTTTTCAGCAACTGGAGTGTGAGTGCCATTTAAAGCCCCTCGGGTACTGCTGGGCAGAGGCAGCACACTGATGGAAAGGCAGTGCACGGCACGCACCCACACCATGGAGATGCCACTGCCACAGCCAGTGAGTGCCCTGCTGTCCTCTCCCATCCTGAGAAGATCTAACACCAAAAATTAGCACATTTTTGTTCTGGAGGAGAGCCAGAGCTTGGCCCCTGTGGGAGGAGGAGGAGGATGGGCTGCTCAGACCCGCTGTTGCAGGTAAGGGCTGTGCTGTGTCAAACCCCACGGGAGCCCATCTGCTTTGGAGTCCACACTGCTCAAAGGCTATTGCAGCTCTGTCTTCAGGCACAGAGATTTTAAATACTGACGTTTTAAAATCCTCTGTCATCAAACCCAGACAAGCTATCCTGAGCCCTGAAAATGTGCGTGGGGGGCTTCTGTGAGCCGTATGGATGCAGAGCTACACCAGCATCCCACACCTTGGTGATGGGGTGGCACCTGCCCGTGTCAGGCTGGCATAGATATCCTGTGGGCATTGCCACGCCTTGTCCCAGTCTATCCAAAAGCCATGACCCCATAGATGGCCATCTAACCACGAAATTTTAACTTTTTATCTCCCATGCCACCTTTGCACACCACGAGGCAACTCCCCTAATGCTCTGCATCCCCAGCATTGCAACAAACCCCATGCTGCAGGATAGGGTGCCTGCTGCACCTCTGGCTTTGTAGGAAGTGTTCGAAAATGTGTAGATGTGGCAACTGGGGACATGGTACTCTAGGCACATGGTGTGACTCTTAGGGGTCCTGTGCAGGGTGAAGGGTTGGACTTCATGGTCCTTGTTTGTCCTTTCTAACTCAGTAGATTCTGTGGTTCTGTGACTGTTTAGTGGTGGACCTGGGAGCGTTAGGTTAATGGTCTCTGTGATCGTCTCTAATCATCTGAAAAGTCTTTTCCAACATTAATGATTCTGTAATTCATCCCATTGCTCAGCTGTTGGGACTGAGAGCCCAGGGAGCAGCCCTGCAGATCTGCCAAATCTGTGTCATCTTGGAAGTTTTAATTGTCCATCCTTCTGAAGTCTCAGGGGAAAAATTCAGAATTGTGTTTTGGTGAACTCTTACTATTTTAGTGGCTCCCAAATGTTTTGAAACCCTTTGTGGCTTGGCTTTGCTACAGAAAGAGACTTCTGTGAATTTAGATAACTACTGCTAGGGTGTCTGCCCCTGTAGATGGAAATGGACTCTGTTGATCAAATATATTTAATAACAAACCTGTACAAAACAAAACACAAACAGAAAAGATCTTCTGCCAAAGCTGTGATTACAGTGAGTAGTAACTAGGGAATCACAAGAACTTGTATTCAAAATGCAAAGTTTAAGCTGCAGAGATAAAACTCTCCCTCCTCTCATCACACAGCAGGCACACTGATTTTTCTTCTGGGCCAGCTTGGTCTACAAGGCACCAAATCCAGTGTTATTCCTTAATAGATCTGTTCTAGGAATAAAAAGTGTACTTGAGAGGAGAATTTGGGCCAATGAGACCATTTGAGTTGGTCAGTATAACAGGATTTGACTAAATATTAATGTGATTAGGAAAAGTGTTTCTTTCAGCTACTACCACCATACTTCTGAGCTACAATTTTCTTTCTTTTGAGATGAGGAATATGTATGGTGCCAGACACTTTTTTTAGTTTTGAGAAACATATTTATGAAGACTTCAGCACGTCATGGGATGCAAAACTCTATCCTTTTTACAAATACATAATGCAAAATATCTGCTCATCGGTGTTAAAATATCTACAATGTAAATATTTGGTAATTTAAGTATAACTTTATATTAAATAACTAAACAAAGCCCATGGCAGGCTGCATGAGTCAGTAGTGCAGATAAATGCTGTATTGATTGCCGATGCAAAGGTCCACACTGTAGGCTGATTTTATTTATCAGAATACACGCACCACTCCAAAACTGGAAATACTCCTACCCACAAAGTATTTAAAGGATGTTCAAAATAAAATCCCCCTCTGCAAGTATAAAACTCTGTCAAAGACTTCAGACTCCTCAAGTACACTTGATGTTCCAATGATGGAAAATATGGGCTCCAGACTTTTTTTTTTTTTTTTTTTTTGGCCTGGCAAGCAAATGTTGTGACATCTCTGGTTGACATCCCTGGACCAAGCCCACCCCTGCACAGAGGCAGTCACACACAGCAAAGCAGCTCTTGCACTTGGGTGTTTGGGCAGGTCCAGCTCAGCCAGGATCCAGTGCTTTCTGTGCTCCCTTCCACAGATGCTCTAATCCAAAGCTGTGTGTGCTGACCAGATGGATGCACATGAGGGTCCAAGTGTCTGACTCTCATCAGCCTAGGTAAGTGGGGACTGGGAAAAATACAAGGAGTTGGTATTACCAGTCTAAAAAACCCCACAGATAAATAAGTGGTGCTTCTTTGTGAAAACACCATCATCAGTCTCATTCCTTCTGTCCTGCTTCCCTTCTTTTGATTCTCTAACTCCTCACTTGGAGGTGAGCCTGGGGTGGGGACGGGCTTGCTCCCCAGCCAGGGCCACCACATAAACCTGGTCCTGGGGACGGACCATCTCAGGGCAGAGCTGCTCTCACTCCACCAGAAACCATTGGAGAGCCTGCCATGGACAAAGCAGCTGTGGGACAGCTCTCAGCACATTTGGGGGAGGCGAGGGGGCTGTGTAGGTCTGTACTTCACCAAGGAAGTAACACTGATTAACAGCTTCCCATGAATTAAATAACAGGACAAAGCCATTTCTAGCAGATGGTTTGCCACAGGATTTGCCCCAGGAGGGAGCAGGAGAGAAAGTGGATGGGAAATCGTCTTTCTTGGCTTTTTGCGGCCTTGGGAAGAAAAGGCTGAGACGTAGCACGGGGAGGAAACTGGAAAGAAAAGTCAAAGAAACTGGGGGGAAAATGCTGGTAGCTGGGTGAGTGTGTTTGCAGGAAGGAGAAAAAGAAATGCAAGCAATGCAGCCATCCAGGGGGACAAAATCCCCTCAGAACAGCACACTGACCTGCAGGCCAGGGGTGCTGCAGAGCACAGCGGGTTAGCGAGAGGCTGGAGGTGCCAGGGTGGCCAAACACTGGGGCTTGACAGGGGGATTTAGATGTGAGCAGCCTCCACGCAGGGCTTGTTGGTGCTTGCGTGCTCCCGGCGTCTGACACGGAGCAGCTTGGCTAATGAGCAGATGTTTTCTTCATGTGGCTGTTACGACATCCGTCAGGGTTCCTGCCGGAGATGTGTAACCAGTCCCTCCCCACCCACACACCAGCTTTGACTGCAAGATGGAATACACAGTTGTGCAAAAGCATTCGCTTCGTGATGCTCCTGACAGCCCAAGGTATGGACAGAAAGCAGAGCTTTAACAATAAAAACAACCCTGCTGCTGCTGCTGCAGCAATCTGCCTTACCCAGAAACTCAAACTTGAGGTTTCAAAGAGCCAGCCACCTGTGCTGCTGCCTTTGCAGTTACCTGGCTCTGGAGCTGCTTGGTAAACTCACCCTGGGTCATACCTGAATTGAGAACAGGACAATGGGGTACTGGAGCTGCAGTCCCATCTGTCTCCCCCAAACTGGCCTGCATTCAGCACCACATTCCAGCCAGTTCTGCTATGAGGATGCAAAGGGTGTAAAAAAACCATTGGGTTAATGTGGAGCATCAACTAAAATGTTACTCACGTCAGCCAAGAGCACTTGCTGCTTTCATCAGGGCTATAATGAGATATCAAAAACTTTTCAGAGGAAACCCCCAGCCACCTGCATGCACCTAATCAATGCAGTGATCAATTAAAACCACTGGCAGAGACATACAAAGGACGTTGTTTATGCTGCATCCAGCTATATAAAGCCCAACCCTGTGAGTTTTACATAGCGCAGACCATAATTGCTGACTTAATTAAAGCATAACTGAGGCATAAATCCCCTATCTTCCATTTTTCTGGAAAAGCATAATTTGATCTATCATTTATCACCTGAGAATTAATGTCTCGCATAGACACCAAAGAAGGTGGAAGAATAAGTATCTAGAAACATTTTCATGAAAATGGAATGAACAATAACAACAGGAGCTTCTTTGTTTTTCCTATGGATTAGCTGGCCTTTTAAGAAAGATCCCCTTTCTTTACTAACCTTCTCTTATTTAAATATGCAGTTGTGTGCTTCTCATCTTTCTCTCCGTGTTTGATCGGTATTTCTGAACCTCCCTAATTGCTGCCATCATTTGTGCCTGAGCAGGGACGGGTGAGGAGGAAAATTCAGCTTTGATTTAGGTAGATGTGTTTGCATATTGCCTAGGTTACCATTTGCATGGAAGGGAAGGAGATCACAAGTATGGCATCCTCTGCCTTTCCTGGCTCAACCGTGGCCTGTGGAAAATGTTAAAATGTTAAATGCTGAAGAAAGCATCAATAAATCACAGTGCTCTGCCCTGTTTGAGCAGTTTGCCCTGGAGAATCTGAAATTGCAGTTATTCTCAGAATACCACTGTGAGGTCTGCATGTGTCTTATGGGTGGGTAAACTCAGCACAGAGTGTTTAAGGGATTCACTAGAGACCTCACAGCAAAGTAATGGCAGAATCACCATGTCCCCTTTCTTTACCAAACTGGCCCATCATATTTCATTTGAAAGAAAATGAGAAAATCCTTGTGTCTCCCTTCCCTGCGCTGCAATGAGGAAACAGAGCGTTTTCAAGGGTTTGAATGAGGAGGCACCTGGCTTTGTGGTTGGGAAGAGGGGGTAGCAGTGCGGGCAGGCTGAGCCCCCTGGGGCCATCGCTGCAGGTGACAGGACACAGCTGGCACTGTCCAGGGACCTGTGGTACCCCAAGGGCTGCCAGTGGCCACCCACCTTTACTTCTAGTCCAGCACTGCAAGGGCATGCAGAAACTGGCCCTGTGTGGCACCCTGGGATCTGCACCCTCCATCTCTGCTTGCAGCTCAGCTGGAGCACAGTGGACTCAACTTTCTGATGTTCATGGTGTGCCTGCAGGATCCACTCCCCTTGTGTTTGCCCCACTGAAGCCCCTGTGGCCATTGGCAGGGGAGAGGGCAGCCTTGGGATGTGGGAGACGCCGGGAAGGACCAGCAGGTAATGGCAGAGCTGATGCTGATGATCTATTTGACGATACAACTACTGCTCTGCACAAGACCTTGTTTGTAATTTGTACTGTGACTATGCCCTATGGTGCCTGATGTCCTGCTCCCTGGGGTTCTTTCATAGTCACCTTTCTCCTGACACCAACTTACGGTTCTCCCACAAAATGTTCAACAAAGATTATCTTCCATGCAAAGCTACAGCATCCTGTTTGCAAAGCTTGCCTCCACTGGGGTTGCTGCTGATATTATCTTTCAAGAAGCTAAAGTTCGAATGAGAAACAAACTGATTTGGAACTGGGATGGGGGAGGACCAAGGCTCAGCAAGATGATGATAAATGGTGGTGATGAAGGTGCAGAGGGAAAACAGAATCTTCTAGCAAGGTGGCAGCCTTGTCTGAAACACTGGGATTAAAAGCTTATCAGGTGCACAAGTAAGACTATTTGAATTAAATTAATCTTGGCTCAATAGAGCTGAATCCCTCCCACAAGCTTCAGCAGCACTGATGAAGAGTGTTGAAGCCTGGATATGTAAGGATACTTGGAAAAGGGCATTCCCAGGTTCAGGAAGGGATCCCAAAGGGTGGCTGCTCAGGTGAAGGGGGATGTGCCTGAGTCATTTTCCTCCACTCTGTACATAGTAGCATGTTTTCCAACACAGTTACTCTATATGTGATGCTCCTGGTTATAGAGGCCCAAAATGTAGAGCTGAAGCACTGTTATTTTTTTTTAACCATAGATGCTCAGGCTCTTCTTGCTTGCTTTAGAAGCAACATTTTCTCAGTAGCTTTCAGGAAACCTTTATTCCTCTATTAAAAGCTGAGACTTTCACATAATAACATGATTCGGGTAACTAGAGCTTGAAGAAAAAGGTCAGATAATGTGACACTTGCAATAAAAGCTCAAGATTTGACAAAGCCATATTTAGTGCATTTCTCAGCTGAATGGGAAATTGCCATTATGCATTCAGTTTAAAGAACACTTACATTTATTCCAGGAAAGCTCTAATGCAACCTTTTCCTATTAGCTAAATAAAAGATTAAGTTAATGCTGCCACTTATTTTAAAATTTACTGGAATAATTATCATGGGGAAAAAAAGAGGCCAAGTCTTTTGAGATGAGCTGCAATGTTTGTAAAACTTTTCTCGGCACCATTACTTAATATTCACAGCAAATTCCATTAATTACAGTCTGAAGCAGCATTTCCTCCTTCCATTTTTTACCTATTTCATAATTTCAGAGAATTTCTGGTGTCGTTTTGGTGTTAGCATGCGTGAGTTTTAGGGGAAGTTTCAGAAAGCAAAGGTTTTGAATGGAGATGCCATCAAGCATGTGCTGTTGGTCTTTATCATGCTGGGGCATTGATATGGGACAGGGCTCCTGTGGAAATTAGGTGTCCTCCCTCCTTCCACGTGGAACAATTGCTTGATGTGGGACACCTGGAATCAGCTTTAATCCTTCCAGCACTTCCAGCATGAGCACATAAAAAGTGTGACTATGAATAACATGAATATAAATTTGAGCAAGGAACTTACCTTTTCTTTCTCACATGGCCCAGTTTGGATTGGGAGAAGATTTCTTCCTTACTTTCTAATGGATGGCAGGTTTTGTGTCCAAAGCACAGGGTGTACAGGGGACAGGGGGGTTAAAATGGCAGAGAAAATATATTCTTTTAATTTTGTTTGTATTTTAGCTAAACCATATACTTTTTCCCAAAAGACTTAGCAAGGAGACCTGCAACTCCTTCTTTAATGAAAAACATTCCCCCACACATTTGGTTTGGCTTTTTTTTGTTTGTTTGTTTGAGAAAAGCAGAGAAATAACATCAAAATTGGTCAAAAATAAGATGTGCACCTATTATTCAATATTTTAAATGGGAACATGAAACAATTTGTGGTCAAATTTGTTGTTTCAGGAAGGATATTTTATTCCATTTTTCCTAATTTCACTACCAAACCCTAAGATTTTATCGGTTTTGATGCACCCATGCTCGCTTTTTACCAGCACTGCTGATGTATAATGCGATTTCCCATATTCCTGCCACTGTTTACTAAAATGTTTTTAAATTATTGAATCCGGTCCGGCACTGGCCTTTCACCACAGGCTTCACTGCACAGGCTTAGTGAGGGATCTGGTGGGGAGCACTGCTCCTTCCTGTTCGCTTGTTAATTAATCATGGCATGCCACTCCTCAGCTTTTGATGGCTAAAGACTCTTTTCCTGTATTCTGGAAATACAAAAGAAATGTTGCTGTAAAGGTCTGGCGTTCGGGTAAGGAGCGATTCCTGGCTCCAGCGAGCATCTAGAGTAGAGTAGCATCTACTGGAAATTAAATGAAATGACAGCTCAGAAATGAAAAGTACAATAAAACCTTGGCAGTGCAGAGGAGGTGGCTGCTTCCACTCCTCACACACAACCTTTCCACAGCCTGTGATCAGGAGAAGACCACTCTGGATAAACCCACATAGCCGAGGTGTTTGGCATATTCCTCAGTTAGGTTTTGTCAAGGCTCTTAAATGGAAGAGAAACCTTCATGGGGGACACATCGGCATCTGGTCCCAGCTGCGCTCCTATGCCATCCTCTCTCCACAGGTTTTCAGGGACCAAGAGGATCTGTGGGAGAGGAGGGGATGCTCAGCAGAGCTCCCACACTATCCCACACTCCTGCCAGCCCGTCCCTACCGTGTTCCACAACTGGCACCCTCCTCTCCTGAGGCAAGGTTTTGCCTGAAGATCCTCCACGGGAAAGGAGGAGGCATTTTCCAGAGGTCAAAAGAAATCCTTCAGGTCTTGACCTTGAATTTCTACATGAGGCTTTCCCCCCAGAGGTGACACACAGCTGGCATCTCAGTCAGCATCCCTTTGTGTAGGTGTAGGTAGCTCGAACTGTGCATCAGAAGCATAAGAGGGAAGGTACTTCCACTAAGTGGGCTGCCATTGATTTTCATCTGTTCATAGGTATTAGAGAGGAAAAAGACCTATTAAATCATCTAGTCAGTATAATCAGGGCAGAACTACTCCCTGCTGGACATTTACTGGTGGTTTGTCAACTCTAGTTCAGGAAATTGAGTTGTAGTGTTCAATATAATGGATCCTAAATTTCCATTTAATATCAGTTTTCTTTGGTTTCTGCTTTTATATTAATGCATTCATGTGCTTTTTATTGATTGACTTTTCTTAGTGTAATGAGAACAAAATGCCACTTATCATTTAAGTCATTTAACTCAAACTAGCAAGCTATCAAGCTAGCTCCTCCCAGGGGAAGATTGTAATGGCTAGAGCAGAGAGCCTTGTCAATACAGAAGTGTTGGTAAGATAGATAATTTTACAAAGGTTTTAATTTATTTCAAAACAATAGTAGAGAGTTACACAGCTGAACATACCATCAAATTCTTCAAAATCACAAGAAGCAAAGCAAATGGAGCATTAACCTTGCAGCCAAACCACTACTTTGTAATGACCACTATACTAAGAAGATCTGCTTGAGAAGGACTGAAGGAAGAAGAGTAGACTCATTGCTTTCCCTTCCCTCAGCTAAGTAAACCTGATGTTGCTGTAGTGGGTTATTCATAGATTTCCAAATAGCAGCAGACCTAGCAGGAGAATAGATGACAGAGGGAGGTTTTGATCTTTATAAATAGGTTGTGGGAAAAACACTGTGATTACTGTCATATCCCCCTCTAGTACAAGGCTTTTAGAAACATGTTCTGAGTTTTAGCACACCAACTGTTTCACAAATGCTGCCAAACTGTTTGCTGCTGGAAGAGAGCTCTGGGATTAAACATCTGTAGAGTGAAGATGCGGTGCAGGGTGAAGTGTAATCTAAAACTGCCAGAAAGCAATTAAAATCTTACCATTCTTAGTAACACATCACTGGAATTATTTAGAGCATTAATCCTGAATATCCTGTAGCAGCCTGGCTTGGGCTGAGTTGGATGAGAAACAATCAGACTGAAGATGTCGTACTCCTGTCACACATTCCTTGTGCCAGATTTAATAACTTTGGGATAAAGAAATAAAGCAGATGATACAAAAGTTTCTCTTTGCAGAATAGTGCAGTTGAATTATGAATTCATAGGAAGATATGAGGAGGAAAAAGCATTCAGTTCCTTTCTTCTCTTGTGTTTTCTACTATCATATTTACTGTACTGCAGTGGTCTACACCTTCTCCAGAGCATGCAATTACTGTCAGGAGTTCAGTTTTCACCCACTTTTTCTCTGAGGTTCTCCAATCCCACCTGAAAATACAAACCCCTTAAGAACACTTCTGACTGTCAAGAGATCTGTTCTCACTATCTGCCAAAAAAAAAAAGCTAATTACAAATAAATTATTTCAGGAGAATCTGAAGTACATTTAGACCAAGCAGACTGCCGTCAGCAATTCTCTGCAGTAGGTGAAAAATCAGAAAATTTCCCAGGACTTCAGGCTGTTTTCTGAGAAAGATATCAAAGACTGAATGGAGGAGAAGGTGGCTGGGAGTTTAGTGAAGTCACATTCCGTGTTTTCAGAACTAATTGCACTATTTGCATGTGGCTGCTCTACAAGGAAAACAAATCTATCCCTGTTTTTTCCATCCATCTTATCTCATTCTAGAAGCTGCATTCAATTCATCCTCCACAATCTTATTAACAAAGTTGAAAGGCAACATAAGGATCTCCAGGGTGAAGGTCCCTGTGCAGTCCAGTAGCCTGTCTCCAGTAATGGCATGAGCAGCCTATGGAGAAATAAGAACCAGCACGTAAGTAACATCCTTGCTCCAATGAGCTCCATAAAAACTACTTTTTGCAGGTGAAGCAACTTCTTGAGCCAATACCTCCTGACCCTCCTGTTGGCCCCACAATCATTGCGTCCTTGGGAGTGCTGGGGACATTCTGTGGAGAGCCACGTCCACACACCTTTTCCAGCTCTGACTCTTCCCTGGATCCTGCCAGTGCTTCCCAGTGGCTTGTAGTGGAAGAAGTATTGTGAGTGCTTGACCCTCTGTGCTCCCTGCTCCCATGTGTTGTCACCTCAGTTCTCACCTTTCCAGACAGATGAGTTTCAGCCCACCAACTTGTACCTCACAGGGAAGTTTTTGATGTGTGGTCATGCTTCTCATTCCTTTTTGACCTTTTTTCCACCATTTCTTATAGCAGGCTTTTTTTTGTTTATTTGTTCGTTTTTTGTCTTCTGTTTTCTGCAATTGTTTGAGACCAGACCTGCAGACATACTGAGAAGATCCAGTACTTACTAACAGAGTAAGCTTGTAGTAGCCACATTGAACTCATAATTGAGATATATTTCACTTCTTGTTCTTTGGAAAGACACAAAATTGGAAGCAGCAGCTGGAGCTGTGTACCCACAGTACCAAGAAACAATCATGTGGTCCTCTCCATCCACTGGGCTACTTCTTAAATTTTCTTTTAAAAAGGATTTTCTGCTCCCATTCTCCCACTTTTCATTCCTATTCCTGTAAAGAAACTTTCTCACACCTTTATTTCTCCTTTTGGGTTAGAAACCCTTTCTCTCCCCTTCTTTTTTGCTCTAACTTCATTCATACACACCTTTTGTCTCCTGTTTTTCTGGTTATGGGGTTTTCTTTGGCTTACAGATATTTTTCATGTCCCATCTCCTCAATAGCTTGGCAAAGGCAAGTGAAACAGGCTCTTCTAACTGCTGCTTAGGATGAGCAAATTGTTCTGTGACAGTTCAAGATAATCACTAAAGCAATGGCCTGCCACTAATCATGATACCTTTGGCTCAGGCAACTGTCCTATAGGTACACTTTGCCCTCCTTTTAATCACTCAGTAATAATTTAGTATTCAATGTTTCAATTATTAGATGGCAAATGCAATAACTCTGATACACACGATCACTCTTTTTATCTATTATATCGTCTGGTGAGGTTATCTTAGAGGACTGAAGATTACCTTGGAAAAATCCATTCAGAAGAAATATATTCCTAATTGCCCCAGAGAATAATTGTTTTCCTCTTTAGATATGGGTTCTCCTGTTTGACTTGCCTTATTTCATAACCACGTAGCTAATGTCTCAGTAATGTTTCTTACTGTGCCAAGGCTTCTTAATCTTTTGCTTTTATTTAGGATAGTATTTTAAACGTTGCACTGGATTTTGTTCTGCTAGCTGGTCCAACCCTTAGAAAGTGTGTCTGGAGTCATGGATGTGCTTACAAAATGCATGAGCAAAACCCAAAGTTGCCTCTTCTGAACACATTCACTTTTAATATTTTTAGTACTCACAGTGATGCTGCCCGTGGTCTAGGTGCAGTTCCACCAGCAGTCCTCTTGAACCTGTCCATGAGGAAACTGAATTCCACCTTGATGAGAGACAGTCAGAGGGTGTCAGGAGCAGGGGCTGATCAGCTGATTTAATAGGAAAAAGAAACATTATTTTTAAGATTCTCATCACATGTGACCCTGAGATTAGCTCAGTGGGCTAGAGAATGGTGCTAATAATGCCAAGGTCACAGCTTCAACCCCTGTACTTTACATTCACTTTACAGCTGGAATTGATGATCCTTGCGGGTCCCTTCCAACTCAGAATATTCTGTGAGAAATAGCCACTGCTTTCCTAGTGTCCATATTTACCACAGCCACAAGGTTTGTACTGTGTTCTTGTCCCATGGGTGAGCCCTTCACCACTGTCACCTACTGTGCTAGCTCACTGCTTCCTCCAGGCCTGCTGGCTTCCTACAGATTTCAGAGTTTAGGTATTTGCTGGCACTTCATGCCCAGATAGAGCGGTGCCCACCTGTGTGGTCTGCTCCTGGCAGTGGGACCTGCTGGGGCTCAGGCAGGCATGCAGGAGGTACATCACCCTGCTTATGGAACCAGCTTCACATATCATTCTCCCTTTTCCAGCCAGTGGCACAGCATTTTCGGTACTGGGAGAACTTTGTTGCTTCTGATGGCTGCTTGGTTACACAGCATTAATTATCCTGTATGGATGCTCTCCATGAAGCACCCTCTGAGGTGCACATGCCACAGCTGTGCCTTGCAGCAAATACAGGTGAAACCCTTGGCTGGTGGAACACGATGGGAAAAATAAACAGAGATGACTTTCAAGCCAAAAACTTTGACCACCTCAGAACAATCCAGTAAGTTTATGCTCATTCCCTTTAAGGAACTCAACCCACTGTTTTACACCCAGGGTTGGTACGGCCGGGTCCTGCAGGGCCATAAATCAGAATGGATGTCCTTTTGCCAGGACAGGATGGATGCCTGCTTCATGGTAAGGACTTTTCAAACCACACTCAGGCTCTGAAAAGCAGCATGGAAGTGCAGGGCTAGATGCTGAGGGTGGATCAGCTGGGTCTCTTCATCCCACAGAACAGGAAAACACCAGCAGCTCCCTCATCTGTCTGCTCCTGGAGTGGCTTCGAGGCTGTTCCAGTGCTGCTCCACAGCTTGTTTAGTGCCTCTGCTTGAGCATCTGCCCATTACTCACCCAGAAACTATTCCTTAGTGCTTTCCCTGCAATTATCTCAGGTTCCTGATTCCTGTATGATTGCACACATAAATGCTTTGTAACCATCTTTTCCCAAAACTGAGCCTTCACTGAGATGCCAACTAAACTTTTCCTGGGGCTGTGAGAGTTCCCTGATAAGATACCACTTAACGTGCTGGAGAACGATGTGGGGCAAGCTCGTTCCTCACCCGTGAAATTAAATTAGTGGCAGTTTCACAGTGTGTAAAATAACTGAGAAAATATGCCAGTGGGTGGCAGGGAACGGTATTGAGTCACTGGATATTAAGCAATGCAAACAAGGATTCCAGGCTCTTTGGGGATGCCATGTCAAGGAACCATTTGGAGGCACAGGCATGGAGCACAGGCATCTGTCACCACAGCCGTGCTCTGGCCCGGGGCAGGGAGGTAGGAAGGGAGAGAAAGCCAATGGATCTCAGCAGGGTCTTGTTACTCACCTGACAAAGACTGAAATTTACCTTAAAGCAGAGCTAGAAATGCAGCTGCTTATTACAAAAAAATCCTGGTTTTTAAAAGAATTTTATTGCACTTTTTTAAATAAAGACATGTGCCTTTCATTCAGTAAAATTAATATCACCCTGATGTCCACTAATGTGGAAATTTTAACCTGTATTTTCTAAACTTGATAATGGATACTTGAAATCGATAATTGCTAAATTTCAGCTCAAGCATTTGAACACAATCTTTACTACACCTTCAGCTCCATGTATTTATTTTTTTATATTCCCTTCTGAAATACCAACATATTCAGGTATGAACAGAGAGTGGCCTTAGATGTCCTCATCACAAAACATGAAATGCTAAAGGTATGTGGTAATTAACTTATGTTTAGAGAACTTCCTATGAAGCCATTGCATAAATCC
>JAWWMO010000175.1:10150633-10186292 GCA_035047845.1 Dendrocincla fuliginosa | reverse complement strand
AAACATTATACTGCAAAATTAAAAAAAAAAAAAAAAAAAAAAGAAAAAGAGACACCTTTACATAGAGGGTAGGAAAAAGCATTTTATTCTATGATTGCTGTTTCATAGGAGACCACTTAAGTTTCAAAAACACAGGTAATTGAAACACATTAGTAACAGCACATATACAGCAAAGATGATTTAAATATTACTTATATCTTAACATCTTCTACAAAAGAGGCCAAGATAGAGTTGTGTGATATGCAGCCTTCTTCCATCAAAGCAACGCCCAGCTGTATGCAGTGCTAACTCCAGTAAGGAAATTGGACCCCAGAATTTCCCATTGTCTAATTAGAAACAAGAGATCTGCTGATCCTTAGTCACAGTTGGGAAAGCTGTCTTCGCCTTTGCCCATCAAAGGTTTGAGGTTCAGCTATTGGTTTGAGTACCTGAGTCACACTTTGTCTTTACCAAAAGAACCAACAGAGCAGCAGTTAAAAGTAAACTGTATTTTGTTGTCTTATGCTGATTAAAAAAACAGACTCTGTCCATTATATCCTGGATAATGAAAGACACTGAGGGTTAAAAAAATCAATTTCCAAGAAAATATCCTTCTTTTCCTTTCCATTTAAAATCTAAAATTCCTTTGGTTGGATACAAAGCTGTCAAATTTGATTTTCAGTAGCATCCATCATTAGTGGACTTCTCTTCCTTTCTGTATTTAAAAGGTGACTACTAATGTCAAATCACAAGTTTTTTAGGCACTTCCCATGGGAATTCCTTTCTTCCAAAGTGACCATAACATGCAGTTTTCTGGTAAATGGGCTTTTTTAGATCCAAATCCCTGTATATGCAATAAAAAGAAGAGAAATTTTTTCATATTAAGTTACTTCATGATACTACTATTAAAGTCCAGATGTCGATATCCATTTCACACCCTTAGTCAAGCAAGCATATTCTGGAGATACAAGCATACTAGTGAACATGTCCAATGGGGACAACAAAAGTGACTTAATGAAAACTTAAATGCAAAGTATTTTAAGGCTACAGGAAAAGGTCTTATTGAGAATTATTAATTGTAGCAGAAAACATTAAATAACTCAATTCCTTTTGTAACACAAAACATATGGGGTTTTATCACAGCAAAGTAACTTAAAGTTCTTGGAATACAAACAGGTTTTTATTTGAATTCCATATACTATCGAAGGCCAAATGCTGAAAGTATATGCTTCGTCTGAAACTTGAAAAATACATTTGTAGTCTTCAAATACAGGGCAGATTGGTAGAACCATAAAAATTATCAACTGTGAAGACTGACAAAATGACAGAATGAGAGAAAGTCCTCTGGTACTTCATGGAACAATCCCCAGCTGGTTCAAAGGGCTGACTCTTACAGTGTAACAGCTAAAAGCATTGCAAGAAATCATTTATAGGATGTGACCACCAAGATAATTTCCTTTTTGTGTGTTTCTGTACCTGACAATGACTCCCGGCCGAAGATCAAAGTTTTTGTTTACAATGTCCAGCAGCTCTTTCTCTGTTTTTTGGGAAGTTCCATAAGTAAACAGTGAAATGGACAGTGGATGAGCAACCCCAATGGCATAAGAAACCTGGGCGAAAAAGGCACCAGTTAGCCAATAAAGACAGCACCTCAGAGGGCAACATTATGCAGCAGTAAAAAACATTCATTTATGAATCTTTTCATGCAAACTAAGGCCACTCCTTCACTTCTCATATTTGCACAATCTGCATTTGTACAAAAAAAAAAAAGAAAAAAAAAGAGAAAATTTTGAAAATATTGAGGTCTCTGGATAATTTTCTTCCCCATTATCCAATCACCCCATGCTCATTTCCATGACAGGAAGTGCCAGTATGTTGAGGGCTCAATAAAAGTCTAGAAAAATAGCCAATAAAATGAAAGTTAAATGAACAGTTCCAGCTTCAAGAAGCTGATAATCTACTAGTGACATTACAGTGGTTTTGAACCAAGCATGTTGGGGCTTCCTTTCTTCAACCCCAAACCATTACCAAGACCACTTCTACTACAGTATCTTGTATGATGTGTATTCAATCTGAAAAGGAAAAATCGTTTTGAGAAAAGCAACATTCTTGGCAAACCATACCTGAACCAGAACACGGCGACAGAGCCCAGCTTTCACGAGAGACTTGGCCACCCAGCGGGCTGCGTACGCAGCTGACCGGTCCACCTTCGTGTAGTCTTTGCCAGAAAAGGCACCACCTCCGTGTGCTCCCCAGCCACCGTAGGTATCCACTATGATCTTTCGCCCAGTAACACCAGCATCACCCTGAATCAGCAAAGAATTTGTCCATTTGACAATCCGCTCTGTTTTAAGCCTCAAACAGGGCTATGCATTCCTTCAGAAGACTATGACAATGTGCAAGCTAGTTCACCACATAGGGACTGCTGTGGGTTAGCTGAAGATATGAACTTGTCTCACCAAGCTACAACAGTCACTATAATTGTTTTTTAAAGCCAGATTCATGAGACAAGCCATTCATTAATTTGTTTGGTAACAAATCAAGAAAACAGGTTTACACACAGATAGTTAGAGCATGTGCTGCTCATTTTAAAAGCAAATATTCCTGACAGTAGAAATTTTAGTTTAGCAATTAGGTACCTATAATATCCAAACTAATTGCAGAATATTGCTAAAAAAAATATGTGCCATATAGGAACCATTGAGAGACTTCACACTGTTTAAATAATGGAAAACAAAAAACCCCACACAACAAAAAAACAGGCTTTATAACAAAATCTGAAGTTGCAGGAATATTAAATAGTAGATGGGGGGGTTCTATTTACCATCAAAAGATGTGTCAGTGGTACCTTATACACCATTATACAGTTGCTGGCATCCAGCACTTCCAGTGCAGTGTCAGAGACTCTCATACAAATATGTACTAAACCCCACATTTCCAACCCCAAAATATTTATAGTATAGTTTAAACTGTACACAACAGATATGAGGTACTAGGCAGTAACAGGTAATTGAGAAGGAAGGATTACTTGTTTCTACGAATTTACAGATGACTATTCTAAAGTATTAAATAAGGACGTGCAGTTAACCTTCTAGCTGCCTACGCAGCTATCTTGACTGCTCCTCACAAGCACTTTATATTTTCATTTGAACTGGATTAGCTGATCAAGAGCTGACTAATAGTCTGACTCCTGCAATTTACCAAATCCTTAAGCCTTCTCATGGGAATGGAAACATGTTCAAATTTGAAATTCAGTCATCACCTGTGCAGACAGATTTGAAATTCTTTGTCTCAGAACATCATGTCACTGAAATTCAACTGCTGGAATGTTTGCACTGCAAACACAAGTGGAGAGTCAAAGTTTTTCTTAGGAAGACTGTGCACATACACAGGTGAAAACCTTTGGCACTGTTTGTTTCATTCTGTTAAGAAAGCAGCAGGATATAAATCTGAATTTCAGACAGCTGGGCCTGTCTAAAGGATCCTGTCCTTGGGTTCTTCTGCTTGACTCATCCTTAATTTTTGATGGCACAGACAGTTGCAATGCAAACACCTCGTGTGCCATCACGACTTGACAGCAGAACTGAGAGAGAGAGAAATAGACATGTGAAAGAGTGTTTCAAAGGTGCTGAAAGAGACAAGTGCATCTACAAAGCATGTGGAAGCCTTTATTGTGGTGAGCTGTAATTGTCAGAACCAGAGGGTTTTGCTGTTGGGAAAACAGTGACAGCAGCGAAACTACTAATTTTGCAATAGCCAGAATTCAAGGCACCACTGCACTCAAGAACATAAGGTGAAAATCCCAAGTGAGATACATGTGTCTTCCTTAGATGGACTGAGCTGCAGATTAAGACAGCCTTCTATAACAAGCTTTGTTAAAAATACACTCTTCTGGAAAGTAACCAGAAAGTTCAAAATATTAAGACGAGAAAAGATTTTTTTTTTCTGGTTGCTGCAATGCTATTGTAAATTGCACAAGTGATGATAGCAGTTGTAAGGTCACGGACACATAGGCTGATTGACCCATACTAAGCAAACTTAGCCCAGGTTTAAAAAGCTGTAAACAGACATTTTGACATGCCTCTGTTTGTATGTGCAAACATATGTAATAGAGCTCCAGCACTATTACAGAACAGAAAGGGTATTCCTGGGTGGCTTATCATATGTAATTATAATACATATTTAAATGGATGCAGTTCGGTACACATCTGAAATATTTCCATCTTTAAGGGGTGCAGTTCACTGCACACATAAAAATTTTCATATATGTAGCCTTCTTTTTGTATGTAGGTATGGTTGCTGCAATGGTGCATTCAGTCCAAGTTGCAGCCAAGTTTGACTCTCCATTTGTCCATAGTCTAGGATGTCAGTGATACAGAAAATTACAGTGACACAACCAATTCAACTGCACAAAAATACGTTTTTTTTATAGGATCAGTATTATAATGATTAGTCTCAACACCTTCCTACCTATTACATAGCACTAATGTAAAAAGGACACAGCACCTTAGAAATAATTCTGGCAAATTCCCGTAAGTGAAAGATTTTGAACAACAAAAGAAAGTGTCTACTTGGATTTATTGTAAAATTGAACCTAATTTCAGGAAGGAGTTTTGAAATTTTACTGTGGTAGTTCTGAAGGGATCTGAAAACTAAAACATTGGTCATTTTGTTTTCAGAAACTAAATCTCATAGTTCTGATCCTACAGAGTGGAAGTTCCACCTGACTTCTGTGAGTGCAGGACCAAATTATGAATCCCAGCTCCTGTATTGCCTAAATAAATCAAAAGGAATATTTATTTTCTCACCAGAAGAAGCCTATTTGGGCTGATTTTCAGGACAAGTAAATCTCTTGTCCATCTCTCTGTAAGAAGTGCTTTTCATGAGAAAGGACTGCATGTCTCACTCAGTGATGGTCTTGAAAGGGTTTGAGGAAACTCAGAGCTGGACTATACATTCCATGTGCAATATAAGATTCAGCTCAACTTGCCTGTCTAGTCACAGCATATGTACAATATAACCATGCCTTCAAAGGTTACTCTGGCATGAAGCCCTGGGCCCTTCTCCCACATACAACTGCAGAAAAAACTTCCACTAAGCAGCTTTCCCCTTATAGCCAGGGACAGACACACCAAAAATGTGACCATTTAAGACATACACAGCGAAAGACAAGCTCATAAGAACACCAAAACAACACAAGACAAACCTGAGGCCCTCCAATAACAAAACGTCCACTAGGTTGAAGGTGATAAACAGTTTTCTCATCCAAGTATTTTGCAGGGACAACATTTTGGATGACACGTTCCCTCAGGGTTCTGCGCATGTTCTCCAGTGAGACGGTTTCATCGTGCTGCACAGATATCACAATGGTGTGCACACGCACGGGGATGACTGCTCCATTCTTCTGGATATACTGAACTGTCACCTGCATACAACAGGGAGAAGGACGAAGAAAACACCAAAGTTGCTATAAAATGTTTTACTGGCATTCATCAAATGTCACGTACGCTACTCCAAAAGCAAAACTGCAGCAAAATGTCAATGCTGACATGGTAGTGATCACTGTTCACATTGTTGCCAGGGTATGAGAAATGAAGCCTATTTTCCCACTTCATTTTTGCTATGCTAAGAAAAAAAAAATAAACCCAAAGAAACCAAACTCAGTGTAGACAATCTGTTTCTCTATGAAATTGTCCAAAATATGTCTTTTGGTTGGGATTTCCACCAAACTCCCAAGCCTCAGAAATTTATAGTCTCGCTGCATCTTGAAAATGTCAGCCTGAATCCCTAAATACAAATAAAGCCTTTGGATATCCTGTCACTCTTTCAATGACCACAAGCCACTTAGGTCTGAAGCGTTAAATGTCTCTTCACTGGTAGGTGGTTAAGGGCTCTGATACAAGTTAACCATTGTCCAACACTCAAGGAGACAGTATCATAAGCAGCGGAAAAGCTTTATCTGTTACTTGTAGCTTAACATCTCTTGTTTTCCAGAAATATTGAATAGCTCTGGAGACAGCAATTGATGTGCTCAGTTTACAACCATCTGGGCAATCCATAGCAGTATTTACCTGTGTCTTAGAGTCAGGTCTCAGCCAAGGAAGTTCTCCATTACGCCTCAGCTCTGCTAACCTGGCATTCAGTTTATGAGCAAGAATAATTGTTAGAGGCATACATTCTTCTGTCTCATCAGTTGCATAACCAAACATCAGACCCTACAGGGGAGAAAATATAGTTCAATCACTGTTAAAGGCACCACAACCAAAGGCAATGAGATTTCATATGAAACAAAGAGAAAACACCCTCGGGTTTATTTGCTACAGTTTTACATTACAGTGCAATTAGCCTAAACTCAGATCAGGTTCCAACATGTTAAAGAATAATGAGAAACAAGCCATGCTCCTAGATTTTTCAGCTGAAAACCTGAAGGTTTACATGTTGAGCTGGTAACCTAGACAAAAAATGGAGAAGTTTCTGTGGAAAACAAAACAAAACAAAACAAAACAAAAACCAAACAGATTCTTTCACAGAAAAAAGAAAATCTGCTGAAGAAAAAGTTTCAGGACTATTCTGTCACAGGAAAGATGGATCAGTAGCCTGAAAATGTTACAGAGGCTTTTCTGTATGAACACAGACACTCTTACACTGCAGGTCGCATCTGAAATTTCAGTGGAATAGGATGTGAGCACTCCATAAGGGACATACCCCAGTTTAAGGCACCTGACTCAGGTTTTTCAGTGCTCTTTGCTTCTAGTCACAGCATCTACTGTTATCACTCATGTTTCCTGCACCAGATTATCACTTGTTAAATAGAGTTTAAATAGCATTTTCTTTTTCCCCATTCAGTGTATGTTGTGGGAGGAAAAAGGAAAAAAAAAAAAGGAAAAAAAAAAAGAAAAAAAAAAACAGAGAGAAAAAAGACAGGAAGGTACTTTGATACAATGGGAAGGGAGGCCATCAAAGTGCCAAAGAAAGTCAGATGTCTTTTCACCTTATGTAGTATTATGGCCCCGCGACAGTATAAAAGCATTTTAATTTAGTTCTCAAGGGATTTTTTGAACAATATTTGCTTGGCTCCTGGACTCGGATACCTCCAGTTATGGTCGTCAACAGCATTGTTTTACACAAGATATTACTTCTAATAATAACTACTGTAAATGTTAAACTCAGTCATACAGACATCAGTCAGATTATGGAGTTTTTATGTTACTCTCTCTCTCGGGAACATACCATAATTATCTACAAATGTTATTTAGTTCATAGAAATGCAGTTTGGACAGCCTTAATTATGTGGAACACCTATTACAATAGCTGCCTCCAGGAAATAAGTGAGAATTAAAAGTACTCTGGCATTCATTGCACTAATACCAATGACAGTTGAAACATTACCTAATTTTTCGCTGTGCAAAATCTTAAGAGCTCTGCAAAAGTGAAAAGATTCTTTTGTTTATTCCATCTTACATGACAAAACCCATGAAATACATAAGCAAAAAGCTTTTGCGAAGTTCTAAAGGGCACCTCCTCATCTTCTATAAACTGCCAGAGCTCTCCTGAGTTGCACGGACAACACCAGGCAAAAAAACAAACACCAGGCAAAAGTCTGCCCTCAAAGGTCTTCCAACTGTTTTAATGAAAATGTGGTTTTTACTTTGGGGCAGCCCAAGATAGAGGAGTGGAATTATTTTGACAAGGGTTTTGACACAGAAAATAGGGAAGTAAAATGGGATAAACTTTTCCATTAAAACATCCTTCGTGCTTTAGATGTGATACTATGTCTACCTGATCTCCAGCACCAACATCCTCTTCATTCCTGTGTAGATGAACACCTTGGGCAATATCAGGTGACTGCTGCTCCAGGGCCACTAAAACATTACAAGTCTTGTAGTCAAAGCCTATTTGGAAAATAAAAATGAATTAGTTTTTTCTGTAAAAATAAAGGAAAGTAACATAGAACCACATGACAAAATTTCTATAGGATACCACATTCAGAACTCAAAGCCTTTCTGCTGTTTTTACTAAATTTTTGGAAATACCACACTTAAAACCTTTTTTAGGATGGAGTGGGGTATATAGGGTTGTCATTATTGCTTGTTACTACTTATTTTCTCTTGCACTGGCTTCCTGTGCCAAGCCAATTCAGATCACAAATTGTCAACTCAGAAAACTGGTCAAAATGGAAAAAAATGAGCCTCTCCCAAATAAACAGTAATAAACCCTCTACACAAATTCCTAGAAGCTGATGTTTTAGCAACTGAAGGCTCTGCTTTCTAACACGTTATTTGTAATACATGTAAATTGTAATACACCTAAATCTCTTAGAATATTTGTACTGTATCAACAGACATGCAAATCAGAAAGTGGAAGATGTTTGGTACATAGAGCATTTTGTCTTTTTAATAATTTTCACGTCATACAAATGGTCTGCACTGCACATTGCTCATTGTAGAAGGAGTTATTCTGGGCTAACATAGCACTCTGTGCACTGAGAACCAGCTCTGCAGCTGGAATTCTAGATGCTACCACAGTACAAAAATACAAAGGCACAATAAAATTAAGTAGGTTTCTTCTCCTCCTTTTGCACCAAGATGCATCAATCAGCTTGGCAAATAAAAAAACAAGAGTCAAGTTGTTGCAAGTTTGGAGGAGTGGTAAATTCTGTGGGCTCCAGTTGCAGTTAATTGTTGTGGCCTAATACCACAGCTCAAAGTATAGCCTGCCTATTAGCAATTCAGTTTTAACTAATAAACGACAGTTTCTTACTAGGATAAAGCCAGAAAGTGTGTCATGTAGCACCATGTAAGCAGTTTTCACACAGCATATTCACCTTTTATCGGGCTTACTAAAGCCCATGTATGGAACTGGTGACAGACCTGTTTTGCAGTTGCCTATTGCTTGCCTTTCCTGGATTTCATGAGTCTTTCCACCAACCTTTAGCTGAATCATCATAGCCAATATGTCTAATTGCATCTCGGACAACTCGCTGATAATCCACAATAGCACGAGATGTGATCTCCCCACAGAGCAACACCATTCCTGTCTTGCATACTGTCTCTGAAAAGAGAGATGAAAAATAAAAGTACAACAGCAGAATAAGGCAGCCCACTAAGACAAGTAACTATGTGATGACGGTGATTTTGAGAGATCTATTTAGTGTATACAGTGTAAATGCTTTCTACCCATATTTTTAGCATTATTAGCTCTTCTACAACAAAATCTTTTTATATTCACCATATGGCTGAAAGTAAAGAAAATACTAATGGGAATTTACGAATGGGAACATCAAAACACAGCATGAGTCAGTGACAGGCACCAATTTTAGAGAAATTTAGCATTAAACCGTGACTTTTAAATCCACTTCGTCTTAAATAGTCTAAGATATATACTGAGGCTAAACAAAACTTAACAGTGATCAACTCTTTTGAAAACTTGCCTCCAGTCCCAGAAGGAAGAATCTCAAGATGGGGTTTAGTTACATAATACAAGAACTGCAGTAATAACCTGAAATTTGATGGTACAATTTTGTCTAAGTAGAATTCAAAAAACAACCAGGAACTTGGACTTAAAAAATGGTACTTTATTGAATATAGTAAAAGAACTTTTCAACAAAACACCTAAGTATTCTTTCAAAAATCCACTCTAATCAAACCCTGTCTGTATCTCACAGAACAATTCAATCCACACACAAAATCAATGGACCTACTCTTCTGCAGCCCACTTAGGCTTCAGTCTTCATAAAAACTCTACTGCTTCTTCTCATCTCTTTTTCTCTTGAAGATTGACATTCTTATGTCATTTTCTGAGAGTGAAATGAGCTGGCTCTTTGCAAACATCCTAAAAAAAGAATGGTGACTGTGTGATGAATTAAAGCAAAGCAACAAACAACTTACCACAAGCAACTTTGGCATTGGGATCCTGTCTGAGGTGGGCATCTAGTACAGCATCGCTGATTTGATCACAGATTTTATCTGCAAGACACCAAAGCTGTGATTCAAAACCATAGCACTCAATACAAAACATGGTCAGTTTGCACCATTTTGAGTAGGTATTTCAGAAAGGAATTCCTTTATTGCTTATTACCAGCATATTCAATCTATCTAAATAGAAAGACATATGAAACATCCTGCAAATAAACTCAGTAGATACAGTGGGCAATTTACTTACTGGTGTAAACTAACAGACTATAACTTTACCTGTAGTTTTCTGCACTTAGATATGAAACAAGTATGTAATGCACAGAGGATGAGGTTTTCCTCCCAGCCTTCTCCTTGTCTAGCCACACAAGCCAATACAGCATGCACTCCAAACCTCCACTCCAAACCAGTGGTACTCTTAACAGAATGGTGATGTTCCACCACTAACTTCCACTGTCCCAACAGAAAGTTTGAATGTACCTGACCAACACTGTGGGTAGAGCCTGAGAAAGTGTTTAAAGTAATACAGATAATGCACAGCTCAGTTGAGAGCCTGTTTCAGGTTTGGTTTTTGTCATTGCTTCCCACCACCCAGCAATGTCATCCCCCAAAAATGCCTGTAACCCACCTAAGGCAGTGGAAGGAGTACACACACAGAGCGAGAAGGGTTTACCAACTGAAGTGTGCCTGGGGTAAATCTTTAGTTACATGCCAAGTACAAAGGTTTCAACTCAGGTTTATCATAATAATCTTTTATCTTTTTCTTTCTTTCTTTTCTCATCTCTATAACAAATATTGAATCTTAATCTAATAATGTAGCTAATCTAATGAACACAAAAGGGCAGCACTCACAGCAATGCCTCCTCCATGAAAATGGTAAATTTTCTCATAGACTTTAATGGTATCATTCTTCAAAAAACAGTCTAGTATTGCATAATGTGTTTAGATTTTGTCATAACATGCTGTGTGGCAAAATAAATTAATCTTCTGCCTTGCCATGTACAACACAATATTTGGAATGCAATGTTTTGTAAGAGTCTGTCACTAGAGGCTTTTAACACATTTAACCTCAAATCAAAATATGGTCTCATTTATTTTCCTGAAGAAGCTGTACATTTAGCTAAGAGGGACAACTCGAAGACTGGAGAACTAATGTGATTCTGACACTCTTATCTCCCACATTAACCACTTCAACACAAAAAGAATGAACGCAAAAGACAATTGGCAAATGTAGGCTGCGTTGGAACTTTCAGCCTTACAAGAACTGTACATGGTTAGAATGGCCCTCTTTGTGCAGGTCCAATGCCCTGTAGTAAAGTCCTAGCGACTGGGACTGTTCTTCAGTCTTTTTGTCATCTAGAGGCACTCAGGGTTCCCTGTTCCTTCAAATCTCTATACGAAAATTGGATATAATTTTAAAAGGTATGAATGAAATTCAACCATCATTTACTACTTTGTCTGAAGAATTCTTGCATGAAATTGCATTACCTGTGTATAAAGGTCAGACCAGATTATATATTGGAGGTCACTTCTGGCCTTTAAAATCTATGCAGGAATCTAACCAATGAAAATAACAGATTAGAATAATTTAATCTACTATGTTGAGAACATACCTTTAGATAAAATAGTCTGAGGCAAATCAGTTTGATAGTTCATGACATATCTGATTGTTGGTGCAACAACCAGCAGTTCTACTGCAACTAGATCTCCAAAGAGAGATACAGATACATCTATCAAGACTGTAAAGAGAAATCTAGCTGCGTGATTGGCTGATTAATGCATTAAATTAAAGGCATGTCTATTAGCAAAGGTCTCATGTGTAAAATAAAACCAGGCATTCTATTTTTAGGTATGCTTAGCAGGCTTTGTGCACCCTTCATTCTGTTATTCAGATTTCTCATCTCAGCCATCTAATTTCTCTTATTAGCTGCTAAATATGTGAGGATATGCTTCCATTATTCCCTTATCCCTTTCTTTTTGGAATCAGGGAAAGCATAGCAGACCACTTCTGGTGAGACATTATTATCTTAAAAAAATTATTACAGAGGTCAGAACTCAGTTCATGCATACTTTCAAGCAGTGAATTACTATTGAATAGATAAATATTGCAAAAGGGTTGTCTAAGATGAGGATTTCTTGACTGAGCAGGAAAGTATTAGATAACCATGAGTTCTTTTCATGAAATCTAGTCATCTCACAGACCCAGCCTTATGGCAGAGATGCCAATTAGCCATGAAGCAACCCTTGCTAACTACCAAATGAGTCCAGGGAGGATAAACCCCACTCAAAAGCCCAGTTGCCATATTATGAAGTAAATGAGGTGTTCAACACCGAAAGTGATATCCAATAAATAGAAGGAGCTTTACAGTTTTCCATAGTTAGACATGTTTGTTATATGAATCTAGAATATTCAAGAACCTAACACAAGTTCTCAGGACTTTTCCAGGAACTCAGTTACAGATTCACCACACACAGAGAAAACCTGCGAACAGAAGTAGAAATTGAAAATTTAATTCAAAAAATCTTCACTTTTTGAAGTACAAGAAACAGGTACAACCACATTTCTGACTTTTATGGTGTAGTAAATATAATAAACACTGAACATTTGAAATGGCAAGGTTGATTTTCTTTAAAACCTGTGATAATCAAAATAAAATCCAGTATTGTTAATTATATTTTATTTATATCAACAGAAAAAAATAATTTTAAACCAGAATTTGAAATTTTATATTCAAAATGTGACAAACTGAACAATTCTCAGTTTACTGGTAAAAAAATTAAGAGTGAAAAAATGAAGATACTTATAATGAAATTTCAAAAAAATATGAGCTTTCCATCAAAAAAGTTTTACTAGAAAGACTTCAAATAGCTGAATTATGCTGTACAATTTTCCTATTTAAAAGACCCTTCAGGAGTGCTAGTTGAGAACTGCAGCGATACTGCACTATTAACACTGTCTAAACATCTTGTACATCTGTTCTCTGTCCAATGCACAGTTAACTGAAGTATTATATATATCATTAAGTATATATAATCTTAGATATACGAAACACAAACATCAGCTTGCTGGAAAGATACACACTTTCTAGTTTGTTTGGCTTTTTTCTTTCTTGACTTTTTTTCCCTGTGAACATCTAAGAGATAAACACATGCTTTTAACATGGTCAGAAATCTGAGGGTGCTTTTAGCAGATGTTTGGTCTTATATTTTTAAAGAGATTTCTTGACGCTTTCTGGAAAGTGGAATGACATTCAGTTTGCAGAAAATTCCACCTGAAGTCACACCAGATAGTGGAAGGGATTATTCCTAAGTGGTTTGACATTTGTAAGACATTGTGGGGCAGAGAAACACAATGCCTTTCAAAGCACCAGGAAACCATTGTGCAGCACAGACAGACAGGACGGGACTAAGCGAAATGGAGCTGTGACAAAAACCAGCTAACGAAATAAGGAATCTTTCTCTTGTCCATGCTACTGTCTGTGTTCTTTCATTATTCTATTGAAATGAAGAAGTTGTGTAACTTTTCAGGGAATTTGGAATTACCCCACTAAATGACTAAGTGATTAAATACCTGAAAGGGATCCCCAAATGTTATACCCAAGTGATTTTGAAGAATCTGCACTGAGAAGATGGGCTAAACAGTCTTCTATAACACCTTTGGGGAGAATAGGTAATACCTGTATGTTAATCATTGCCAGCTATTACTTGCTTCTATGGAATTTGGGCTTCACCCAGCTCTAGGCATTGCACAGGTATAAAGCAGTTTTCTGTATAAAATAAATAAGCACATAATTTCTCCTGCTTTGTGTATTAAGAAGGAGGTCTCCATTAAATCATATAGTCCTCCACTAATATAATCAGAACAATTCAAATTTCCATCAGACAAAGATCTGGTTCAGGACCTTTACTTCACATAATGCCCGCTAGCAAAATTTTACTATCACATACGGAAGAGAAATAATCAAGAACAAGCAAATTATCCATTTTGTATAAACAGAGGAAATCAAAACTCACAATAAAATTCTATTGCTACAGATAACGTCAGAAGCCCAACTACAGCCTCAGGCACTGGGCCCCATTTTAAGAAATGGCCAAGATTTTCCTGAATGATAAAATTCTAGTGGCCTGTCTACACCTCTTGTGCAAAACCACAGCAAAGGAAAAGGGGGCTTGGCCAGGATGTAAGAAAGATCAATTTGCTGTCAAAAACAAAGAGCTACAGCTGAGACAATTAAGATCCATTGCTGGGCTGTGTTCAGGAACAAGAATTTGCTGGATCACCCAGAATTACTCAGTGCTAATCTGTCCTCCTTTGATCTAGAAAATCTGCATCTTCCCTTTGCCATAGGGTTTGGGGATTCAGTACCCTACAGGGAGATCTAGCCTATTTAAGAAAGTATAAGCATCACCATCTTGAAAACATCCAAATAAATTTCTGTTTTCTACTCGCTCTGCAATGAACATCTCAGGTTGCCACTT
Source organism: Dendrocincla fuliginosa (assembly GCA_035047845.1). NCBI lineage: Eukaryota > Metazoa > Chordata > Aves > Passeriformes > Dendrocolaptidae > Dendrocincla > Dendrocincla fuliginosa. The sequence goes on along the minus strand of JAWWMO010000175.1, from coordinate 10,171,923 downwards.
CACATCTCGGAGATTCAGCCACCCACCACTCAACCTCTGCCAGATGAGATGCTGTGCACACATCTGACAAGTGGTAACAGTGTTTCTCAAGGGCCTGCCCAGTATTTAACACGGGACAAAAATAATGTTCATGGGGCTTAAAAGAAAGCTACTGAGTGCCAATAGAGGGTTTGGAACTAAAGAGGGGAATATGAAGAAGAACCAAAATATAGGCTAAATTCTAAAACAAGAAACAAGGCAGAAAGAGAACTGGTAAAGGAAAGAAATCAAGGGACAAAGCTAAACCTGGGAACTCAGTTGAACTCTTTCTGCTCTGAGACTTCTTTATTATTGCCCCAAGGGGATTAAAAATAATGATTAGAGTAGCATAAACTATGACCTGTCATCTTTGGAAATATCATCATCCATTTAAAATTACTATATTGTATAATGTTATTTTTTTCTATGAAACTACATAGTGCTAAAGACACTGAATGTAATTACGTATAAATTTGAGATGGGACCTATATCCCAAGGACAAAACGTGGCTGTCACCTTCTGATTGTGTTACATCAGAAAGAACCCCAACTGGTTTAACCTGATGTAGCTGCCTCCACATTGATGGAGAGGTACTCAATTGCATCAGCCATGGATTTGATCTGCAGCAATAAGTTAATATTATAGAACAGTATCAGAACTATAGACACAAAGTTCTCATTGCCAGCCTTTTTATTCCCTGCTGTCATTCCACCCATTTATGAGCTGCTCACATAACATCAATACAGACCTGAAAAAGCCTTATTATAGCAAAAAGTGCAGGCCACCAAATCAGCTTCTAAAACAAATATACTTTCCAGGACATCAAATAGCCTATTGTCCCCTGGCCTCACTTGAGGGAACAGTTGCTGTTGACATAAGGTACATGTTTATGGTGGATGAATATTTGTTTTCAATAAAATTGAACTAATCTCTGCTGACCATACATAAAGTTTAGCAAATAACTGTCCACTATTTGCTTAAGCAATTCCATATATTGCATCAGATGATGGAAAGGAGTGGGAGGCGGCATGGGTGGAAATCAGCAATTTTGCCCTCTACAGCTGCAGGGACCACTAAAAAAAGGCTTTAAAATAGTCTACTTAAGAATATTCTTGTCACAGGTGACAGTTTTTGAGCATTGCATGTGTGGAGGACAGTTTCACAGGGCCCATGAAGATATGGAACTTGAGAAGCAAGCTATGCATTCTTATCCATATGTGAAATTTGAGTCTGTCAGAGACACAGTAGTGTCTCCACAGGAATACTACAAGAAATTCATATGAGAAGGAAGGAGCAACAGCCATAACCTCACTGCCCTCCTCAGTTTAACACACACCCTGCAAAAGCACGTAAACTTTTGGAAGCACCCTAGTTATGGCAATTCCATAGTCTGTATGGACAAAGTCCACTAAGGAGAAATAAAGTAAAAAGAGCCCTGCTACAAATAACTTCTATAATAAGATTAATAGCAGATGGCTCCTTCTTCAGGTTTTTAGGATATCTTAAATGAAAATATTATTCTTTTTACACTTTTACCAGAGCTGGTTTCTTACCTGGATGTCCTTCTCCCACTGACTCCGATGTGAACATGAAAGCCCCTTCATCATCCAGCGTGTAATCACATAAACCATCCACTGGCCCATTCATGGTTGTGATGCTTTTCCTGATGGATTACTACAAACAGTGGTTGAAGAGTTCTACCTTTATTACCTTCTCTTCAAGATGGTTCTTTATCAGCAGGACTATCGCTGTCTTCACTTGTTACCTCTTCCGCTAACGTGAATTTCAGTGTGTGAAAGCAGCAGGTGCTTGCATCTGTGCATGCATGCAAGGAGAATGCATGTGCCTGAAGTCTGTATCCCTACCTAGCCTGATCTGTCAGTCCCTGAGCTCTCCTATATATGGAAAAGTGAAAGTGCCTAGATAATCATGTGAGGAAAATGGAAGAGCCCATTTCTTGGCAGGGGAGTTAGTTAACTTTAGGATATTTCACTAATTAACTCAGTTCTTGGAAACATTCTGGATTCAACCTGTGCGAGATTGGTTATCTTAGCAACTCAGCTGAGCATGGAGCAATGCAGGAGTACAAGTGACAGCTCAGGTCAGCAGCTTCTTCAGTTTGCCTCTCCCCTAATTCTGGGATTTATGTTGTGCTTCCAGCTGTGTGTTGGGGTTTTACAGGGATAGATACAAAATCTGTAAATGCATGTCTTTCCTAACAAAAGGCTGGGAGAAATTTGCTCTGCATCATGTATTTTACCTTTACTTTTTCATCTCTGGAAAAGCAGAACCCTTTCCTTAATTTTTTCCCCATTTTCATTCATTCTTCATGCACATTTGAGAGACGAAACATTTGATAAGATCTCGTGTGATGGCTGCTTCTCATTTACGCAGACCTCTCTGTTCAGCCTTTGCTTTCCTTTTTCCTGTCCTGTCTTCTATTAATTCTGATCCATTTTAATTATATTTTTGTATCATATTCTCATACTATATTCCATCACCCTTAGAAATACAGTAACTGCCACATCTGAGTATCAGTGATCAGTTCTGGTATGGAAAATTACTAGGCTCATGTCTGGAATATGCTGATGGTATGCCAGGTATGAAGACAGATGGCATTTTGTGGGTATTTGTGTCTTTAAGTTACTATATAACAAACAAGTAAACATACCCATGGGGCAGATTCACAAAATGCCTAGCACTCCTGCACCATTATAAATAAGTGTAATTACCCTTAATTTCTTTAGAGAAACCATTATAATCTCAACTTCAGATGAAAGCATAGGTCTATCAAAATTAAAACTTCTCTTTACTTCAATGCACACTGAATCATACTCTCTTAATCACACAGAGTGTACCTGGTACTTGGATTGGAATGAAATATTGTGTGTTCCACAGCCCTTGCCATTTTGACAGCAATGAAACCCTTACCACTCTTCAGTTTAAAAACTGATTAGTTTACTTCAAACCCTTGATTTTAGAAGATCCCTTTATGTGGTTCCTCGGGTTCAAATTTCTACATTGCTACATAGTTATGTAAGAATTCGTTAGAATTTTCACTTTCTGCCTACATTCCTGAAAACAATAACCAGTGCCTGTGAATGTTCACCAATAATCTGCTGCAGCATTGGCCCCTCTCTAATCATCACTGACATGAGATTGTTCATTTCAAATACTTTCTCGTGGTTTTCTGCGGTAGATAATTCCTCTCATGGAACGATGAGCACTGGTTGCACTTAAAAAAATGTGCAATTCACACATCAGACACACATTATGAGGCACAGCCTTCCCTTGAGTAAACTATCATCACCTTACTGACATGAAGATACTATCCCTGAATAAATTATGCATTAACACAGAAAAGGAATAACTAACTATATTAACCCTAGTTAAAGGGTAACATTCAAAGATCATATTACTTTTTAAGTGATAAGCATTCATTCTTAAATGCAAATGTTTTTCTTTTCTTATGGAAGTACCGAAAGACACAACGGGAATGGGTGAAACAACTCTAACAAAAACTATTTTTGTACATGTTAAGAGTTTACTAATTCTACAATCAATCATCCAATAAAGTCAGACAAGATCAAACATTATCAGTCTGTGAGTTCCACTCTCTCTTGCTTCTGGTTTTGCTCTTTCTTGGTTTTTGATGCCACTTAAGGAGAGAAATTGTAGCTTGAGAATCAACATTCATGTTTTTAAGGTAACACTCAAGCAGAATGGAGAAGCAGGCCTCTCATCACATACAAAAATAAAAACCCCCATAAGCTCCTGAAATGCTGAAGAGCACAAATCATTTGACACATACAATGAATGAGTTGCCAGGACCATTGTTTAATTTGCTTTTACAGTTCCTCATTTTGGGCTAGTTAAATGCATTGATCACCCTTCATTGAAGCATCCTCTCTGGTAATAGTATTCTAGAAATGTTGCACAGCTGCATTTCACATTAACTTGTGTAAAACCTCCAGTTTGAACTTCTTCCAGATATGGTTTTACTATCAAGAGTAACACATTTACTTTATGGCCACGAAGACCCTCATTCGTCCAGGGCATTTGTGACCAACGCTAAAGCACTGTAGGGTTAGGTAATGTTTAATTTGGCTTTTCTTCCTAGACAATCTGACGTTTTAAATATTTGTAAAAACGTAAGATAGTGCTTTACCATCATGTCTTTTTGGCACAGCACTTCTGTCTGTGAAAAAGAAAACAAACAAACAAAAAAGGATGATAAAACAACAATTGACATCAGCGTTTTCCCCTACTCCATTTTATTGATAATGACCCACCACTCAACGTAACTGGTCTCCAAATTTTCTAGTAACTTTCTTGCCATACTCAACAGCTTTGTAGACTGAGCCCTAATAACGTTTCTCTGTAAATCTCTTTATAGTTTATATATTGCCCATTGCACTGATTGCATCTTTTGACCACATTCTATGTCCTTTACTCAGAAGATACCTAATGGTAAAATCTTCCCCATCAGATGACTCCTTTGCTTTGAATTGAGGCTAAAGACAGGAAAATCAGGATGTAAAAGCAACACTGCCCTTCTGTATTACTTTATATCGACTATAATGTCAATTGCAACCACTGGAATAGCAATGTGAATCTTTCTATTAACTGTAAGAGTTTTCTTATTTGGCACCACCCCATGGTTTTTCTACTTTTACTCAGAGCAGTTCTGCAAAATGACCCCTCTTCTAGTTCATATAACAAACACTTAACACCTGACAGAAGGCGTGGGTTTACTGCAATTCTGAGAAAGCCCTGAAAGTAACGAACAAGACTTAACTGAGAAGAGAATTTTATGAATGATTCCTATTAATGCTGCTGATTATCTAGACAAATATGACTGATACATTGTCTTGATCCTAGGCTTCATGACATTCTCATGAGATCATTTTACTTGTTCATTTTCTCCTTTTGTACCCTTATTTGTTTTTCACCTTTTCCCTCGCGGATGAATTGTATCTGTAGAAATGAGAAAACAAGTTTGAGCTAATAGACTACAGATAAAACACTACAACAGCAGAAGGGGAAGGAAGAAAGTAGGTATCTTTAAGACTTGGCTATCCTTGCTTCAGCTGCAAAAGAATCCTGTTTTCCCTGAAAGCAGTACAGGTTTAGATCCCCTCACTCATTCTGTTTGGCCACTATGGTAACTTTAGGTGACTTCTTTTGACTGAGAAGTAAGTTGTATCAAGAACTCTGAAGAAATTCTACATTAGTAGAATCAGTCATGGGAAAACAATTTCATAAGCTATGTCCTTTCTCTATCACAGTTTCCAAATGCTGAGGACAATGACTTGATCTGTAGAACACACACTTCACAGTAACTTAGAATTACAATTCCACTATCATTAAAGAACCCAAACACCCTTAAGTTTAGCAATATATATAAAAACTTCATGCATACAAACAACATGCCAAAAAGTATTTTCCTAAATACTTCTGGTTTGTTCTTTCGCCTTTATGTTCTGATAAGACATTATTTTGTCAAAGTTAACTGTTTAACAGTCTAGCAGCTTATGCTTCTTATTATGCTATTCTATTTTCACTTCGTGAAAGGAATTTTCTCTCAATTAACACCTCTGGAAACGAAACAATTTTGCAGGTGTTTACAAAAGCAACTAATGGTAGTTTCATTTGTGCCATTTACTATTAGCAGTTTGTATAATAAAAATAATGTGTTCCCAAGGAGTTACTGCAGTCTAGCTTTTTCCTATTGGAAATAAGCAATAAACTATGCAAATCTCATGGGAAGTCTTTGAGGGCTTTTTGCTTTGTTCGTGAAAAGCCTTGACTTAGCTTGTACATTTTGGTTTGGGGGAGGTAGATATTTTGGTTTTAAAGTTAATATAAGGAAGATCAGTTTAGGTGTGTTTATTTCCTTTGCCCGAAGAATGACAAGCCTGGCCAGAGTAATAGGGTTTGAGCATCGGGAACTCAAGACCTGCTTCCCACCTGCTCCAAAGCTCTCACCTCTATCTATTTTTACCTGAGAGTGGCTCAAGGCCTCTCAGATCTGCAGGTGTAGAATTTCACTGGCCCATAAACATTCAGGGTAAAATAAATACTGTGGAGCACAAAAAGGAGTTGTGGTTGTAGAAGGAAAGAAAGCAGAATGTGCCCTCAGATGGGTATTTTCACCAGCATTTATTCTTTCATATCACCTTTCACCTTCACGGGATGAGAGTATGAGACCTCCTGCAACTCCTGCACACGATCATACGCATTTCAGCTCTTTCATTCTGAAGGGCTTTTATGACTTTTTGAGTGACTACCAATTCCAGTCAGAGTAATTTCTTGGTGTGCATTCTATGTAACTCATTCCACAGTTACTTCAGCTTCAGAGAGATCCTCTACTGTATCTCTCATCTACCTTCCCTTTTACTCCCTACGAAGTCCTTCCAGGTTCTCCCATTACTAATATCAAAGCAAATAATTAATTTTGCTTCTCTCCCATGTGCTTGTCCTCTTTGCATCTCTTTGACCTCAAATTCTCTATTCTAACACATCACTGAATCACAGAATGTTTGAGGCTGGACAGTACCTAGTTCAACTCCCTGCTCAAAGCAGGACCAAGTTGAACAGGTTGCTCATGACGATGCCATAAACTAACATGTCCCAGGGCTTTATGTATGAATGGCAACGTTTAGTTTGCTTCTTAGGAAATAATTAAAGCTACACTGTGGGCTAAATTCAGCTTTCATTAAAATCAGCTGTACCTTGGTATTAATTTCAGTGGATGCATTTGTTCCTCAGAACTGGAACATTAAGGGGAAGTGAATACAATTTAATTTTCTGTTTATTCACTTAATAAAACTCCCAGCTGTTCATGTCTCTACCCTGAGATAATGATAAATTAAAAAGTCTTTGTTTTCTAATCAGTCTTCATAAATAAGCAGTGCTGTACCAGAAAAGGTGCAAAAATAGCAAGACTAGTTAAACTTTAAAGTTTCCCATTCACTGATTGGTTTCTATTGCTTCATTTAAACAGCATTAAACCATACTGGTATATAATTAGTTTTGCCCTTAGACTTTGGCAGTTTTCCTGTTTAGGTTATAAGCTCTACAGAACAATGCACAACCATTTGTTTGTGTTACATCCTTACATGAAGGCCTGTTCGATATTCACCCCACACAGCTAAAAGTTTTTTAGTACGCACAGTGTACAATCTACAGATTTAGGATTTTGCTTATAAGCTATTACAGTAAATTTAATAAATTAACCCATTTATTGTTAAAGTTATGCCTCAGACAGGGAAGGAAAAGTTTTCAATTAGAAATTATCTCCTTTTAACCCTACAAAAAGCCATCTATATATTTTCACTGGATGTTTTTTTCCAGTTGCTATAGCCAGTTGTTTGGCTTGGGAAAGCTGGTCGTCTGACATGTAACAAAGCACAACCCTTAATTTCAGTCACATGGGGTGTGACCACACATGCACACACATGTGTACACACATCCACAATTCCTTAGGACTTCTTGCTGTTAATGACAGGTCTGATCACCTGTCCAGGCTAAACCCCATTATAGCCACAGATCTGTATCTCAAAACCAATTTGGCTACGGAACGTCAGCTGTCTTCCATCCGCTTGGGATCTGTATGATCTGCTTTCCCATGTCTTGTGACATTATTAGTGTATATATGTAAACCATTAGGATTTCCTCAGTACCTTAGGAAACAGACTGATGCATTTAAACAGCTATTACCCAAGAGCTGTTGCTGCAGTGTTTCATAGATGTTTACAGTACAGGTGGTCTTTGGACTTTGAAACAAATATTGACTCTAGAACATGAAGTCAGGTTTCAGGCTATCTGCAAGAACTGTTGTGGAATTCACAAATTTTGGCTTCCTGACAAGGAACATTAGGTTAAATTCAGACACTTCTGACTTTTTCTAGACATAACACCAGAAGATACTTTTATTTCATGTGGACTTTTATTTAATAGGAAACTTCATAGGACTATACTTTTCTGGACCAAAGACCTCTGTAAGTCTCCCCTACATGCATAGTCTATGAGAAACAATAACCAGTATTTGCAGATGTACCTCTTTTATGCTTGCAATGAAAATATTTACATACTTGAACTGTTTGATACAGGTAAACACATCTACTCAAACATTCAGTACTAATCTAGTAAATAATACATAGCAGAATTTTGCATGCATTTTGCATGGCTGAAAATGACTGCATAATGCCGTGAGCTCCAGAATTAGGTTTGTATTAAGTTGGAGAAAAAGATACAACATCCATCCAGCAACCATTTTAGGCATGATTCCTGTCCATAGGTTATTCACAGCCTTTTCAGAAATTCTCCCACTGTCATTGCTACAGAGCTCAAATGCACTACTGGTGCTCTGAGGTCTGCAGGAAACTCTAACTAAATCATCTGATTGGTCACATCTTTCAGAAATCCTCCAACCTGACCTTGTTACTACAGTTGACTTAGACAGGGAATTGCCACTCAGGTAGCAATTTCACATACTTCATCTGGGCAAATATATTAGCAAACCACAAACATAATTATTTTTCATCTAGGTCTGAAAGATTTCGCTGCAGCTTGTCATTTAGCAGTGTCAGATAAACAAGTCTGAAATAAAACACAGCCAGCAACATTGTTAGATATCTGTCTAAATGGGAGACATTAGATAATGGATGAAGAGTATGCAGCATCAACCAACGCAAGTATAAAAATGGTACTATATAAAAATTCATACAGCAATCAGAACACACCAATGTTTTCAGACCCCCATTCCCTTATGGAATATAGAATGGAAAATGGATCTCACTGAAGCATATTCAGGCTTATAGATGTAGTTGCCATCTCACAGTTTCATTATGATAATCTTCTTTCCCCCCCTTAAGTCCTTTGCCCTGAAACAAGCTAAAAAACTCAGGACTTGTGGGGTGTAATGACCTTGCTTAGACTCTTAGGAACAAGAGCACTTTTAGCAATGAGAAATGTCAGGACCAAGAATGTCATACCTTACCTATTGTATTGAAACATGCAAAAATTATTCAAAGTAACAAAACAAACAAGCAAACAAAACCCCAACAAAAAACCCAAACCACCCAAAAAACTCCTCCTGAATATGGCTGTTACGAGTGTTTGCAATGTGAATTAAGACTATAAATTTTGTTCTTGAAGTTTAAGATCAATTTTTTTTTCATATTTGCAAGTTATGCAAAAATCACAGTACTTCAGTAAATAAAAACAACAACTAGATCACCTCAAGGAAGCAGACCTAGTGTTAGACCTTTAAGTGGAAACTGAAGCCTGCAGGTCTCCTTGGCAGGGAAAGAGAAGGCCAAAACTATTAACTATTCTCTTTGCCATCTTAAACTCTACCTTACATAGGTATATAGGCTTCCCACAGGTAATAGCACATTGTTAAACATGTGCAAGAACTGCTCTGAAGGTATATCTCTTTCTCCTTCTATCCTAGTATTTTCTCATCCATTTTTGGTTCTTTTTCTCCTCTTCCAGGCTTTTGTATAAATCAATTTAAGGAGCACCTTAGTTTCCTAAATTCATACCAATCATTGATTCTGTTTCTATGCACAAGATTCTTTCCTGTTTCTGAGGTCGACAGCTTACAGGGTTCCTGCCACTGCTTCTTTCTTATGTCCACAATCCAGGTTGCTTGTAATTAAACACCAGTGTTGCCTTTGGCCTCTCAACAGTTTGATAAGAAGTCAGCCAGAAAACAGAGCAGCCCTGCCATAACCAAAACCTATCAGCTATTCCTATCAATTTTTTGAAGAAAAATGCATTTGATTCACACATATTAGAAGGTTTAGACAGTGAAGTGAAAGATCCCATTTTCTGATTTTGAAATTAGCATTGAAATTGGCACCTACATAAACCAGCTCCTCTAAGACAACCTCTTTTCTGTGTCCTCAGAAATCTTGGCTAATCAGAAAACTAATGGCAAGTTTATTCTGCAGTCTATTGTTAATTTCTTGCCAAATGCCACCAATGGCTTAGCATCCCCACAGCAACAGTCAGAGAACAAGGCATTCAGAGGTTTTGGGTAATCAGTTCTATTTTGTTAACTCTCCACCTCCGCAGTGCCATAAAAGATGTTACCAGGATTCTCTAGAAGTCTTTAGGAGCAAGGTCAGCAAAGTTATTTCAATGTGTAATTATTCTTAAGACACATACAGATATTTCCACATGGTTAGCATAAATGTTTTACCATTCCTGCCAGCAAGTTCGATAAGCACAGACTTGATCTCCTTAGAAACTAAAAAAACTTTTATGCAGACAGAAAACTAGAATATGAAATCAATTCCTAGATTTTGACTTCACAAATATTTGAATCTACCCAAAGCTGTAGGTTGCATTTTCACAGTGTCTGTAACATTGAAATATTGTAAGCAATAAAAATGTATTTTACTTAACACTAGGAATTTACTTATCCTACCACACAAAGAAAAAATCAGAAAAGTCAGTGGATCTTTCTTTAAAGGTTAGATGGCCCTTTTATTTAAAGAAGCGTGAAGAAGACTATTGGTGCATTGCTGCCAGCTGCATGAGCTTACCTCACCAGTGGCAACTTTCTTGCAGTCACAGAATAGTGAGAAAATTGTAGCTGCTGGAGGGACATTTGAAGAAACTGCACCAGAAAAAGAGAAACCTGCTCTTACAGTACCCTATGTCAAGAGACAGCCAAATATATAGCTCTGGCTGTATTCTCCTGATTTTTTGTGCCAAGCAAAGCTTGGGCACATTCTGAGACAAACTCACACATCATAATTACGCTGGGTTTCCAAGTGGCAGTTTACAAAAAGAAAAAACAAAACCAAAAGCTAGAAAAATCACATAAGAAGGGTAAGGGGGAAATGTGTTTGAGTTCACAGTGGCCTATGTCTGAGCAGTGGCAGAAACATTTAACCTAAAGATATTAAGAGATCAGTGTCTATAAAAACGTGATCTTTTGAGATACTAGAGTCACAGTACAGTGCTTTAGTGTATGATCATAGCTCTTGCAGAGTTCATACTTCTTCCTGATAAATGTGACTCAATAGTTTTCAAATACAAGCAAATACAATAAGACACATAGTGGAGCATTTTTACTATAGGCTCCACTTAGATACATATGCCTGCTGAAAAATGTTGAACAGCTGTCTCAGAGCTTCACCGCAGTCCCAGCCCCAGAAATTTTCAGCTGTCAGTGCTTAAGGGCAACTTTTCAGTGCAGCTAGGCTTACAGTGAAACAAACAACAGCTCCTGTTTCCAGGATTACAATTATCAGCTAAATAAATAGCATTTTTTAAACTTATCTACTAAACACATCAGTGGCAAAACCACAATTGCTTAAGATAATAATGAACCAAATACAGGTGTGTCTGTGTGCAGCCAGTCATTTCTGGAAGAAAGTACATCCAAGAGGTGGAGTAGAAATTAAGCAGAATGATTGGAGAAGCCAAACACACTCCCAGGAATGTGACTTGAAACTGAGCAAAAGGGAACTGCAGTGCCACATTGCTGAAATGGGTATGATTTATTACATGAATATTTCCTCTTTCCAACCCTCCCTACAATAATTAATATTTTTCTACTTTTGCAGTATCTTCCCTGCACAAAGTTTGAGTCAGTCAATTCTCTCATGTTTTATTAATTTAAAGTTTAATAACTACATGACTATACTAAAAGTTTAATAACTGGGAGATGGCTTCTCATGTTCATGTTAGTTGAGAGCTCAGTCATCAATCTCATGAAATCTTAATGTCAACCACAGCTTTTTCAGCAACTACAATGAGAACAAAAGTGAAATCCTGGAAGAATAGTCCTCAGAGCACCAGAAATTGTTTGCCTCAATTTTTATTTTTTTTTAAACAAAACAACAAGCATATTCTAATTTATTTCCAATAAATTGCATAGATTACAAAAATTCTGATCTCTGATCTAAGTTAAATACTGGTTTTTGTTAATCAGAATGATTCTACGAGGTGCAGGTTAACAGGGAAGACCCACAGCATTTAAATTGTACATACATCTGAAAACTCTCAAATTCTGGGAATGAGTCTTCTGCTTAACTTCTTAAAAAGTTTGCTACACTCTGTGACAGCTCAAAAAAATGGCACCTTCCTCTACCTGGCCTTCCTCCCACTACTATTAACCCAACACCTATATAAATGTTTATTATAGTATAACTTCTTCCATTGTATGAATCATAACAAATACACAAGTCTGAAGCACAATGACTGCATGAAGGATTATAATGGTAGTGCCAGAAAACAAACACAAGTTTTTAAAAGACCCCAAATCAAACAAAACCCACCAAAACAAACAAAACAACCAACAAAAAAGCAAACTACAAAAATACAAACCCAAACAAAAAAAAAAAAAAAAGAATCCACAAAAAAACCCACCACAAACACAAAACCAAAAAAGCAAACAAGTGTACTGCTGATATATTTTAAAAAGTACATCAGTCCTTATCAGCAAATAACAGGTTTAGACTGTTTTTGATCTGTAGTCAATAGACAACACTGTTCTTTTTGTAACCTAAGTACAGGAAAAAGTTCACAGAAGTAAAGCACTTAATAGCTGACTTCAAATGTAAACTGTATTAGCAAAGTTCAGAGGAATTCAATTTTACATTTAATCCAGACTAATTCATCTGGCTCTCATTCCCATTAGTGAATTACTGTATAAAGCTTTTGCTTACAAAAAGATAAGTTAGTTCCTTTAGACTGTGAAAACCATCCATCATAAGAAAGGGGACTGCAAAATAATAAAGCCTACTCTGTTAAAAGGTAAGATTAAAATGTGCTTGCTGCAACATGTATTTCTCCTTTCTCACGTGGCAGAGCTGAGTTACCATCTTTGTGAGCAGACTGATAGTTCATCTGAATCATTTTGTCCTATTCTGGGCTTCATATCTGTTTTCATCCTTATGCTTCAGTATTGTTGGAATGAGAACAGCTGTGAACAGGCCCTTTACTATCAGCACATTCTGTGAAGGATCTATACATGGTCTGAGAGCAGCTTAAGTACGACCACTCTTATTCAGAGGAAAGGAAAAATGACAATTTCATAAATCTGTCAGTATTTAGCACCTTATTTTCAGTTTCTATCATTTGCCTCTGAATACCATCATCTTCGTTCCACAAAAAATGCATTCAAAGGGAGTGTAAGCTGTAGATGAAGTTCCATTAGGTGATTGTCTTTTTTTTTTTCCAATATACAACTTTAGATTTTATTCAGAGGTTAAACTGTATTAACATGTCTGAAATCACATCATGTGCAGTAACTAAAATAGTTACCTTCTCACCTGTTCTCCTCCTATTCCTGGCTCTAACTTGATATACTCGAAAGAAGGTGAAAGTTCAGAAAGAGAAGGCAAAATCCAGGTTTAGACATCCAAACATCTTTGTCACGAACTACATTTCCAAGTTACCTACAGGCTGGTTTGCACCTCAAGAAAGCACTGAGCCAAGAACTGTTTACCCTCTTGTCCCATACCCAAGAAAAGAATTCATATAAAGCTGCAGAAGGGGAATAATGCACCAAGTCTATGCATATGAAATCTTGAGAAAACCGGGAATTCCTATAAATAACATTTTAACAACAAATGTCTTCTGCACGTAACAGCAAAGGAGCAGGTAAATGGGAATTTACCATTTTATTTTGACTCTTGCTAAGCAATTTTCTGGTAAGCTTCCATCCAAAAACTCAATTCCTATCTTGAAAGAAAATGGGGAATATGTACTGCAGGATTACAAAGACAAAGCCACAGTTAAAAATAAGCAGAAACAAAATGACAAACATTAGTTGCAGTTTCCATGGGCTGTAACTGACAGAGCCCCCAATGTGTTTATTTAGGATGCACTCTAGTGGACACACATATAACAAAATCAAAGATACAAAAACTATGAAAAGATTAAAAAATGAAAGCCACATGTTATTAGAATTATTTCCTAGCATGTTTTAAAACACTGTCTTACAATCTGAAGGCTGAAGGTTGAAATTTTCAGAGTCAACCTGATTGGACATAAAATGTAAATGGACATGAGTTACTTCTCAATTTTTAAAAATTTTAATCTAAATAACAATATTCAGTTATACAGACTGTCTCAAAAGAGGAGCTCCATCTATTTATCCAATTACTCCATTCCTTTGAAATTGGCACAAGAAGTTGCTGTGCATATGGTGTTAAAAGATGCAATTAGAATGTAGCATCTTCAAGCATGTCCTTAAAGTGATACTGTTGTACCTGCTACTAATAAATGTAACCATAAACTGTGACAAAATTGGTTCACTGCAATATTAACCACAAGGGTATATTCTTGTCACAGAAAAGATTCTTGACCATCATAGAAATTGCAAACCTATACCCATTCAGAGTAAATGTAGATAGCAAAGCCTGACCTCCTGGTCACAAAATAGCTCCATTTTTCATTACTTCAAAGATTACACAAACATTTTTAATTATTTATATCTGATAAGTGACATTTTTTCTTTTTTGATTTTAAGGTTATTCATTTAAGGTGTTCTAGCTAACAGCATCCAAAAATCAATGTAGCAATAAACAGGGCACAGGATTTTTTTAATAAATGTGCTTCATTTTTAGGGCAAAAATAATATATTACTATACTAAAAATAATTAGTACTTACATTTTTAAAAACTGATAGGATTATGCTTAGTATGAGCTGCACGAACCAAAGTTATTCAAAGCAGAAAAATATTTATTATATACTTGACCCTGTTGAGTTTACAGGTATTTTTGGGTTTGCCAAAGACAGCAAACCCATTAAGAGTCAGCACTAATATAAATAAATTAAAGTGTAATTATCACAAAAATCTGTTTCATCCCAAAACTGAAGAATGCTGTGAATGCATTAACTATGCAATGAATTTGTAATGAAAGATATTTTTATTATACAATATTGGCAATGACTTAATGTTATTGTCCAACTAACCTGTACTAGAAGACACTGAGATGTAAAGGCACACTTTACTGAAGAAGCACAGGATTTCTTAGTGCTGATGTCTTTTTCGTTTATAACAAAGAGACACAAAATATTCTGGACAACCTATACCAAGAGTTAAATTTATCTCTTCCAAATACTTTGGAAAATCTTCTGATCGGATTTTTGCATGTAGTTTGATGTGCAGGACTCTGTCTTCTAATTCCCTTTTTCTATCAGAAACCACACAAATTCTTGTATTTCAAAAATATTCTTTTAATATTGGTTCAAATTACCATATTGTAGCATTTACCCTCAAATAATACTGACACATTAATTATATCTGTATTTATTATGGTTACACTTCCAGTGCAATAACTAGAAAATGTATTTGCTGCTTTCATTTCAATTGCAGTTTTCTTCCTCCAAGTCAGTCATAGTTTAAGAACAAAAAGGAAGAATCAATGACAGTATTAACAGACTTTATAGAAACACCCTGAAAACAGACACACTGAAACAACAGGTGTGTAAATCAGTTCTACATATAAAATACATAAATCAACATACTACACTTCAGGGTCAGCAAATAATGAGGAGAAAATATATTTATGGCTTTCAGGTCAGTTAGGAACTTTCTTCTGCTTCTGCTGCGAGATCTGTTCCACTCTAAAAAACAACAAAAAAATTCTTTCACTTACCAGAATTCACCGGACTTTGCCAAAAAGAAAACAGGAAAAAAACTGCACATGACAGACAAGCTGGTACTCATCAGTATAATCATGTGTTCTTCCATTCAGTGGAATACAGTAATTATCACCAGGCTTTTATTATAAAATCCAACAAATCTGGATGAAACATTGTGATTCTGAGGGCAGAACCATTGCAACAGTACAACTCTATATATTCTATTAACCTGCTCTTGATTTGATATTCAAACATATCAATGTAAAACCTCAATTAACATTACCAAAGACCAACATAATCTAACTTTAAATTATTTTATGCATGAAAACTTGGAAGATGGCACATGTAAGAATCAGCAGGTATGTTTACTAGTCATTTTCACATCTGGTTTTGCAATTTGCTTATTCAAGAACACAAAAAATATGCCTGAATCCTCAAGAATACTTTATCATATGCAATTATCAGAAAATTATAAAAATTGGGCCAACACAAGATAGTGAGAAGTCATCTGATTTGCCTTAGTGGAAAAAACACCTTTGAAAACCTGACCATAAGAATAGTCATAAGCATGTTAATAATATATTTAGAGAACACTCATAAAACAGCTGTTATTAAAGTAGCCTTAAGCATAAAGCATATTAATATTACAATATAAATTCTGAGCTAGAATTACACTACTGATACCAGAAATAAAGCAAACAAACTTTCAAAGTTAGTAAAGGAAAAAGCTTTCCAATAATGATGTACTAAAACTAGTATATCAAAATCTCAAATTACCACATTGAAATACTCTAACAGGAAACTGTCAGACAGGTATCAATACCTTTATGACCAGTAAATCCTCAGAAAGCTGAGGGATTTCACAGGAGTTGGCATCATCTGTTAAAAGCACTGCCTTGCCTTACTTTAAATGAAGGCTGATTCATGTTCTCTCACTTGCTTGGACCACCAAGTATAAAAGGAATTAAAAAATTAGAAAGTCTTAACTTGTACTAGAGAACAGGCTATGGGCATTTTGGAGGTTGTGGCCAAAATACCATCCCTTAAAGCCATAGGAAAGTACCAGCAGCAGTTTAAACCCTTGATAGGTCAGCACAGAAAAGCAAATATGTAAGAATCAGTCACGCATAATCTCTTGCTAGACACTTACCTCAAGCTGCCCACCCTCATCTAGCCCCTCAGCTTTGGTCACATCAGGTGTTCCAGGTGTATCTGTAAGTTCAGGTACTGTCTTTTCATCTTCCTATGGTAATAAAAACCAGTTTTCAGTTTAAAATACTCTTATGTCATGAAATATAGAGCGAATGTTTCAGGTGTGTTAACAAGACATTATGTATCAATATAAGGAGAACACCTTAGGGAAGTACCATAAAATTTGTTAGTATATCAATATGGTCTTTGTATCCTTAAGACCATTTTTATCTGTTTTTTTAATAACAGCAATTTTAGTTTAAATTTCTACATATTCATTTTTTCTGTCACTTTTATACTCTCATCTTTCTACAATTACATTCTGTAAGTATTTTGAGTGCTCTAAAAACTTACACATGGCTAAAATATTACATGCTTCCCATAAATTTAAGAGATATTCACATTTAAAAGCTTTATGGAGATAAACACAACAATTATCAGTGTATGTTTCTACTGAAGTAGCATTAAAAGACTCAGATATCTGTATACACACTCTTCTGTTAGTTTAAATTCCCATGTACTAGGAAAATCTCAGAATCAAGAGGCATCACAATTCCAAACCACAGTTCCTTTTCCAGGTATAGCAAATGGACTTTGCACTAACACCCTAGTGTTAAAACATTACTGTCTCAATAGTTAAGTCAGACGTGTTTATGTTACAATACTTTCTCATAAACGCCACGAAGGAATGTGGACGCATCAGCGAAAATGGCCCTACGCTACATTTTGTAATACATTTATTCTCTCTTCTGGAAATAAACTAAATACATCTAATAGACCAGACCAAAGTTCAAGTAAAAAATTCAGACTGCAAAAACAAGGTATTAGACATTTTTACCCCATTTACACCTTTTTTTCTTTTTTTCAAATAATGTGTTAATTCAACATTCATGGACTTCTGCCTTGTGTTTTATAATTGATGCCTCTATCTGGAAAAGATGGCTGATTAATGATATTTTCAAACTACAAGCTAAGCTTTGGCTTAAACCTTTTGATCTTCCTGCTGCAACTCCATGTTGTCTTCTTTATTCTGCAGTTCCAACTTCTGACGTTCTTTCTCCAGCTCAGCCTGCAGTCAGTTAAAGAAAGGACAAATTAGAAAGAAAAAACCCCCACATTCATATTTCCACCATGTTGTTTACAATATATTTCATAATTGAAATCATAAATAAAACAAAAAGAAAGAATAAAATGTAACTGCAATATTAATAACAAAGTCCTTTCAGTATCATCTGGCTCAGCATTTTCAAAGGTTTACACTCTCATGGATAACAAGGCTTTACTACCAAGAGGAAGAAGAAACAGTTAACTGAAGTTAGTGTACACACTTCAGATACTGTCTCATTCCATATGTTCTTTATCAGTCTTTATTGGTTATCTCCTATACTTTGGATTAAGCTCCTTGACACTTTGTGTAGTATCTAGCACAGACAGATGCAACAATATAGAATCAAATCTATAGAGGATTGGTAAGCAATGTTACTAACATTAATCATGTCCATCAGCAACCCTTAGTAGTTCTAACTGGAAATATCTAATAGAAAGTCTTTTATTTGTAAGCATAAGTCCTATTGCATCAAAACTTTAGAAACTTCATAATCTAAGTATTTACATTCAACAGCACTAGAAAACACTGTTTGCTCTTGTATTCTGTGAGTTAGGTTTAAAAATGCATCTAATGTATGTTTCTACATTGGCTCCATAGTTTACATTAAATGATTTTTTTTAATTCTCTGTGAATTATCTTTAGACACAATCTTATTTACTATTTTAAATCACTCATAAAATCCTTAAGAACATAACTCCTGGTCTGCAAAACAGAAAATTCCAAATTTAAAAATTGCAATTGAAATAGAATAAATGCAACCTACGCTAGAACTGGGCTTAATGTGAGCAGCACAAATTCAAAACTACACTTTTGATTTTAACATTATCAATGTCAGCCATATAAAAAAATCCAGTCAAATCATGTCAACATCACCACAGCAACACTGAGGTGCACATGTAATCAAGTTCACATGACTCCTTTATAAACAACAGTTAGAAACACGGATGTTATATTTATTTCTCACAAATTCAAATGGTATAGGATAATAATTACTTTATGCCAACAGAAAGCTCAAGTAGCAAAGAAAGAAAAAGGCAGCTCACTTCATCTGGATATACATACTGCTTAAATAAGAAATCTTCATTCATTGATTTTCAACCATTTTCAGGACTCTCTAATTGTGTATACATTCTCATTACCTTCTTTTGCATTAGTGATATTACACTGAAGCAGCTTGGGACAATGATTGGTTATTACTCCCAGACTTTCTAGTATTTTTGCAATTATTTCTAGCTTTATTTGCACCAGCGCTTGCTCATAATTAACCAGTTCCTCCTCATGTAAGTCTTAAATTGGGTTTTATTCACCTTAAGTGCCTTCATTTTTTTGATAACATTTTACTTTATAGCGTGTAAGTTTTCCAACTCATGTGGTGACTAATAATTTCAGTTACTCAGACAAGTGAAATTAAAATACTTCCTTTATGCCATCTTTATCAAAATCATTTGAAGTATACAAAGAGCTACAAGATGCCACAACACCAGACACTATTTTGAATTATTTGTTATTAAGTATTATTAACCTGACGTTCTTCTTCAAGTTTCTGCTGGATCATTCGCTCTTCTTCCTCCTTTTTTCTCAATATTTCAAGTTCTGCTCGTGCTGCCTCCCGTTCTTGTTCCAGCTCAGCCCTCTCCAATACTCTCTATTCCAGAGGCAACATAGAATCAATTAAAAAAAAGTAGTATTATATAGCATCAATTATAATGATTTTATTTTGCCTATGCTGGATCCACCTTTTTTTCTTCATCTAAGTTTCTTCTGTAACTGTAAATCCAGTGTGCAAGATACTCTATTGGATCTGCTGGCCGGTGCTCTACAACCTCTGCCAGTCCTTTCTTCAAGCAACTTCCAAGGCATTGCTTCAGATACTGAGACTCCATCCAAATCTACTAACAATAAACAGACAGATATTAACCATCAATGACATTTTTCGCCTCAGACAGCAAACACTACATATGACGTCACTTTTTATTAACCTTGCAATTTATACAAGAAAGTTATTTAAATTTAATATTGGTTTAGTTTTCAAAAGCTCCAATGATAGGTCAGTTATACCAATCACTGCAGAAAAAATGCTCAACTCCTCCTCCCCTTGCTATTTAGACATGCATAGTTCACAAACTACTTGGAAATACACCGGTAATTCTAGGTCTGCATGACAGCAAAAAACCCTCAAAAGCACAACACGATGTTGAATATCCGTATGCAAGTCTTTTAAGAACAGTAAAGTATTGTGAAAGATTAAGGGCAGATTCTAGTTTGAACTAACACAGCTATCTTTAAGATATGTATACGAGACCTATAGGGCCTGAAGCAATCGCTCTATACAGTTACAAAAGGCACAACTCTTTGCACACACACAGTTTTACTCGCCCTGTTTAATCAAACACAACCCTCCCGTTACTGCCCAGGGGCCCCACTCCGAGCGGCGAGTGCGGGGCCCGAGGGCTCGGCCAGACCGTCCCGGCTCTTCCCGGCAGCCGCCACCGCCTCGGGGCTCCACTGAAACACAGCCCGGGCCTCTGCCCCTGCCCTGCGCTACACGCGGGCCGGCCCGCTCCTTACCCCTGCCCTCGGCGTTGGATTCCCCGGGTCCCTGGCCCGTTCCGAGGAGGCGGGGCAGGCGCTGCCCTGCTTGTGCCGCCCCGCCCCGGCCCGGCCCGGCCCCGACGCGCTCGGTTGCCGCGCAACAGCGCCCGGGCCAGCCCCGTTCAGGGCGGCGGGCACCGATCTGACCCCCAGCCGTGTCCTCCTCTCACGGCGGAGAGCGGCGTCCACAAAGCCGAAAACACGCCCAGCCAGCCGTGTCTGCGATCAGCGGGCAACGCGCTGATCCTGCCCGAGTAATTCAGGGATTATACACGTGTGTGTATAAATGCATAGGCACACGTAGATTAAGACTAGAAAGTGGTTCAGGGAAGAAGATCTTCTTGGGGCTTTAGCAGAAGGAACCTGCGCCAACACAGAGTAAGAGTTTTGTAGCCAAGTAGAGGGCGCATTTTTCAATTAACGCATTATTATGGAACTTAAACTTTAAGGCAGAGTGCTATTTTCCTCCTCGCTGACAAACCCCTTGGCTGACATTCACCCGAAAATTGACCAGCTGTTTGCTTTACTTGCAGCTTCCAATCAGGTATTAAAGACCCCTGCAAGCAACTGCAGCTGGAAGAATTAATTCAGTTAATTAATCAATTAACGCTTAACTGCGCTAGTGTTATCTTGGCAGTTCCCCGGCAGCAGCGGGAGGCTGCGGAAGGTCTGCTTCCCTGCAGCGGTGGGCCGGGTGCCGTGCGGGGCCCTGCCGGGCGGTGTCGCTGTGGCCCCCCCCACACACGGGGCGCAGCCGGCCCG
>JAWWMO010000175.1:10139085-10149685 GCA_035047845.1 Dendrocincla fuliginosa | reverse complement strand
GTACGGCGAGGACGCGGAGGGCGAGCGGCTGCGGCTGAGCGCGGAGGCGGCGCCCGCGGCGCGGCTGCTGTGCGGGCCGGGGCTGCGGCGCGGCGCGGCCGGGCTGCTCGTCACCAAGTGCGGGCTCCTGCGGCACCGGCCTGCGGGCGGCGGCGCCTACTGGGTGGACTCGCAGCAGAAGCGGGTGAGGGCGCGGGGGGCCGGGGTCTGTGTGTTTGTGTGTGTGAGAGAGAGAGAAAGCCCTGAGCCGGCTGTGCCCCTGTCCTGTTGCAGTACGTGCCGGTCAAGGGTGACCACGTCATCGGCATCGTGACGGCCAAAGCGGGGGACGTGTTCAAGCTGGACGTGGGCGGCAGCGAGCCCGCCTCCCTGTCCTACCTGGCCTTCGAGGGCGCCACGAAGAGGAACAGGCCGAACGCGCAGGTGGGTGCGCTGGCGAGCAGGCCGTGGTGCTGTTGCCGTGTCCTGGCGTGGGCCCTACCCCGCCTTTTAGCAGCCTCTCGTAGTACAGGTGCTTTCATAAGCCACGTGTAAAAGGAGGAATGCGGGTCTGCTTGCAATGATTTCGCCTTGGCCCTCTTCGGAGGTTGTTGCACGATTAGGGTGTGGGCTTTCAGAGGTTTCTTAAGAGGACTGTAGCTACCATGGTGGGATCTCTATCAGGTTGCAGGCTTCCTCACTTTCTCGTTTTAATTTTCCCATAATACTGCCAGTAGCAGCTGCAGTTCACAAATAATGTGCATCTAAACGGGCACTATGAAGTTAAGGTTTTAAAACAAGCTTTTATGCCATGTGATGCTGCTATAAAATGAATGTTATTTGTTGGGGGGGGTTAACAACACTACTGTAAAGATGTGTGCCAGTTTCTGCTCTCAGGTGAAATGTCATCACCAGAATGTAAAAATGAAAGAAAAATGTAAAGAAAAATACCTTGGTGCGATTCTTTTTTTTTTGTTGCTGTTGTCCTGATAAATGATTATAAGAGCAGGTTGCTTAGACTTTTAATGTCATTAAAGTCTAAAGAAAGAGGAATTTATATATGGTATTAAAAAGAACAGTTATTTAACTCCATTAAGTAAAATTCTGTCCTTTTATCATAGAAATTCCAGTAGTGGTATAAGATAATTGTTCATGGAGGATATTGTCTGTAGTAGAACAAGAGAAGATTAAAATTTCTAGTATACAAGTTTATTTTTCTATCACCACTCTTTTAAAACTATTTTTTGGCCTCTCTAAAGGATCTTTATCAATAATCAATATTTGTTACAAATATGCAGTATGATCTTGTCTGTTACATTTATTTTTTAACACTGCTTTGTTTAGGTGGGAGACCTTATTTATGGTCAGTTCCTTGTAGCAAATAAAGACATGGAACCAGAGATGGTCTGTATAGACAGCAGTGGAAAATCAAGTGGAATGGGAATAATTGGACAAGATGGCTTCCTCTTCAAAGTTTCCTTAGGTCTAATAAGAAAGTAAGTACTAAGGAACGTAAGTAGTCACTTTAATGTGGAATATGGTGGATAGGATTCCTCTAACAATGTGGGCAATTTGGTAATCAGTGTGTAGTTCTTGTAGGGCATTTATACCAGTTGTACTGAATGGAATATGGATATTGACCTAGAAAGAGTATTTACTTTTAAGAGATTTAGATGCTCTTCTTTATTGTGTTGTGACCTGTTTAAAACAAGTGATGTGGTTGCCAAGGCAGTATGGAGAAGAAAGCTAGTGTCCTGGGGAAATCAAACATTCAGGACAGTGTTTTAGGTATGTACAGGCTACCCTGGAGTTCAACAACTGGAAATGCTTATTGTCTTTTTTCTGCTTAAGGGGATGTACATTTGGCTGACAGCTGATTAAAGGAGTCTTTCCACATTAGTACATGTCATTTCCCAAAGAAAAATAAATTGCATTGAAATAAAAATATACAGATAAATTTGTAGGATTTTAAGTTAAAACTGACTTGTTAAACCAGGAACTGTTTCATAAGCTTTTAAGTGTATTGTGAACTTTGGAGTTACTTATGCTGATGTAAAGACAGGATTTTTTGTGACTATCAAAGAATATCAAATTATGTGGATAAATTATAGCCAAGATTTGTTATTGCTTTTTGTTTGGCTTCGTTCTTTGGATGAGCAATCTGGAGATGTAGAGCAGCTATTTCACACCTGTAATTATTTGTCTGATTTATATGTCCCATCAGAAGTTAGTGTGAACTGATGCAAAGACTTTTTGCAGCCTTTCTGTTTGTTTTCCAAATTTTGTCTGTGTACACGTAAAGAAATAAGAGGATATAAGAGGATATTACGAATAAACTGCTAAATCCTGATGTGTTTATCTTCTTTTTGAATGCCTGTTCAAGCTTGATTTAATCCTAGACATATTACAGTATTCTTGAGAACTTTATTTTTCACTATGCCGTCACATAATAAAAATAAAGCAGTCTCCTGAAGTAAAAGGCAAGTCCTGTTTTGAAAGATGCCTCCTGGGTGTCAAATTTATAAATAGCAGCACTTTAAAAATGTCACTTTTTCAAATACTGTACATTTAGAATTTATTAAATCATAGAATTGTTATAACAGTATCAATTCACTTTAAATTTGTCAAGTATTATTTCTGAATCTTAATTAGAAAAAAAAACAGCTAAATTTACAGCTGTTGTATTTTTTAGGTAGATATATTTTGTATGAGAGGAGACTTAAAAATCTGGTATTATATTTTGCATGTATATTCAAGTTGATCATCTTACCTTCAGGTGTTGCTTTAATAGCTCCCATAACAGCAGTTCTGCTGGTGTTATTGATTGATAACAATGTGCTATCTGTAAATTTAAGCACTTCTTCCTCTGACTTTTTTTTTAATCTTGTTTACAGACTCTTGGCTCCCAAATGTGAAATAATTCAGGAATTGTCACAATTGTACCCATTTGAGCTGGTGCTGGGAATGAATGGAAGAATATGGGTAAAAGCAAAAACAGTTCAACAGACTTTAATTATAGTAAATATTTTGGAAGCCTGTGAGTATATGACTGCAGAACAGAGAAGACAAGCGCTTGCCAAATTGTCAGGAAACTGATGAGAGAAAACTTTGAGGATTTGTTTGCTGTGACTGTAAGGTGTTTTGGTTATTTTTGTATTCAGATTTATATTAAAAGCCATTTTTTAAATGAAGTACTAGACTTTGGTTGTTCTTTGTTTCCCTTTATCTTGTTTTTGTCTTGTTTAGGAACTTTGTTTTTACTTGCTTTTATGATTATGAAGCCCTGTTTGTGTTCATGCATTTTCTGACTGATGTGGAATTGGTCTTTAGAGGCTTTCATTCACTGTGAGTTTTGAAGTGTAACTACTTAAGTCTTCTTTGAGAAAACTGGACATTTTGTAAACTGCATATATTTGCTTATATAGTTGTATTAATACTTCAAACAATACTGTTTACTTAAGGTAGCAAAAAGTATCCCATGTCTCATTCACTCTGGTCAGGTGCTCTGTTTATTTATACAGTGACATGAAGTGACTATTTAACATTTTATGAAATTTGGGAATAGAAGTGCAGGTAAATACCAGAAAATAATTATGGGGTGTAGCGTAAAAGATGCATAGGGCAGTTAAGGCAAATGATCAGATAGACCAAACATGCTCACAGTCCTTACCACTGTCCCTAAAAGATAACTTGTTGAGTAGTATTAAGGAGATAGTGATTAGGACAGAATAGTAATAGCCATGTGTTTCTTGATTCCGGACACTAGATTTATTTTCTTTAGTTGCAGCATGAAGACACCATACAGCTTTGCTTGATGTTTAACAAAATCAGCATTTCAGAAAAAAGCTACATTAGACTTCTTTGTGTAGTAGTTCCTCACATGCATATAGAGGAGATGCTCTCCTAAGGGAGGGTAAGTTCTCAGTATATTTTTGCGTGTGAATAGTTTGCTACTGTTCTGAGAGAGAAGGACTCCTGAATTAAGGGTAATTACTGATGCCTGCTTCCTGGGGGAGAAAAGCTTGACTGTATGTACCTAATGAACTGTGTTGCAGCTGTTAGGCAGTTATTTAGAAATAGGATGTTTTTTGGTTCTTAATAAGCTAAATAGTTTGATAGCAATAGTTAAAGGAAATTAGGAAAAATGAACTAATCAGAATAAGCCTGAATACTATCTTAATTAAAGTGGAAACAAAGTTTTTCCTGTTTATTCTGTATATCATGTGAAGTTTGACGATGGGGTTGTCTTTGGCATCTCTGTCATTTAGAAATTGCTTCAATTCAGAGCCACTCTTCTGAGTCATCTGTAATATGCTTACCTAGGGCTTCCCCTGATTCAACAAAAACACAACTCTAATGGTTTCCATGTGAGTCTTATGGCTACAATTCAGAGTTCTTAGTGGGTTTCACTGGCTTCCCTATTAAACATTTAGGGCATTGTTCATCTGGTTTGGTAGATCTTTAGTCATCTCTTTTCACTGGTTATCTCCCAGGTGAAGTGACTTTCATTCACATCCCATAAGCCTTTAGGTGTATATCTCTTACTACACATGAAAAGCTGTGAATTAATAAGGATTTCACTAACTCTGCTCTTCTCCAGAGCTTCTTTTTTTTTCAATTTCAGCTATTGAGGGCCTCTACAGGTTGGTGGCTGTTACTGGAACAATAGCTGGCATAGGTAGAAAAACACTTGCCAAATGATCTCAGGGTGCTAACATAGTTTTCTGTGAGTGTTCTTGGATCATAATAGTAAAACCACAGGAATGGGGAATGACATGGATCATTTCCTGAAGAGTTGTGGCTTGAAATGCAATTAGCCTTACCACTCCCTTTACCTAAGCAGCCCCCTTTCTCTCCCAGAAGTCTGAGAGTTTCAAACCTAACCTGCAAGATACATGAGCAACCCCTGTTTTCAGATGCTGTTTTGATAGAACAGCAAATGGTGACCTTGAAAGGTCTCAGCATAATCAGTGCACTATTTCATACCACACATCATTTTGTCCCACTGTCAACTGCTGAGTAACCAAATAGAAATTTAGTTAAATTAGGAACAGGATACAAAATGCACTAAAATATGCTTAGTTTTAATTTAGCAGAATGGTGTGACCATAAATTTATTCGCTTTTAGCCCCTATACAATTGTTTTAAGTATGTGCTACACTTGCCAGTTTATGCAGTGGAAAAAAATGACAGTGGATGTGAACAAAATGGGTGTGGGGAAAAATGCTTGAAAGTACACTTAAGACACAGTACCAACAGAAGGCAATGTTTATATTTTGTTTTTTTGTTTTGTGTGGTTTGGGGTTTTTTAAGTGGACAAAAGAAAACTTATCAACATTTCTCAAACAAACTGCAACCTTTGACAAACTTTATCTAATGAACAAAATACTCATGATAAATCTAAACAATATCTTTGTGAACTTTTAGTTCTAGGTTGGTGATTAAACCAGTCACCAAAAAGGGTGATGAAATAGAACTAAGTTATAGGAAGAAAGACTGATGGTGATTTAATTATGTGTTCTGCTGCAAGTTTTTCATGTGCCCGTTAAAGGCACATAAATCCATTCGTTCCAGGAAATAGGACTTGCAGAAGGGTTGCTATGGACTTGAAATGTACCTTGCTAAGTAAGTAGAATGCCTTTTGTTGCCTTTCTCTGTATGATGTTCACCATTGTCGGTTTCAGTCATTATTTAGGGTAATTCATTTCAGATACTCTGTGGTTGTGCATGTGTTGCACAACTGGGTGCTGTGGTGTATTGTTTTTCTTTCTAGTGTTGTGATGAAAGTTAAGAAAAATGGTTGATGTCAACATGAACAGTCTATATACCCAGAGATGAGCACAAAAGGAAAAAAAAAAGAAAAAGAAAGTTCACAAATAATTAAGTGAAAACTATACACTGAAAATATGAAATACATAGTTTGTGACCCTTCTTAGTTTGATGTGTAATGACCAAGAATGAATGCTAGCAGAGTACAGATATGCAGTATTGAAATTAAGTGTGATAGTAAGACATTTGTATTTTGCTCTAGCAGAAGAAAGTTGCACAGACAAATAGTTCAGGGTAATAAAAGGCTTAAGAGCTTAACTCTAAGGCTGTGGCTAGAGTGTGTGGCTGTAGCTCTGCTAGATTAGAAGTTTACTGTGCCTAAGTACTCATTACAACCTTACCACTAGGAGCTGGAACTGAAGGTCGCTGCCATGTGTATTTGATTCCTAGCCAAGTTCTGTCAAAATGACACAAATTGGCATCAACACTTCTAACACCAGGGTTATTTTGGTTTTATAACATGGTTATTCTTCTAGCAGAAGAGGCTGTGGATTTTTTCTGTCAAATTTTAAATATTAAGAGCAGCTCATCTATGGGAGAAGGTCAAGTTTGTTAGAGAAAGACCAGTTTTCTCTATTAGAGTTTGAACAAATACTTCTGAGTAACAGCTAAATCAAGCAAGTGTTTTAAAACTTACAAGTTGGTCACCTACAATACATAAAGAATATTTACACCAGCTTTTCTAGCCGCATAGAATCAACTTGGTCAGATACATTATTTGATTGCCTATAGAAACTTGCTGTCCTAAGGACAAATGTAGGGCACTTTAGCTGTATTAGTAAGACAAGTAGCCTTGTCCTTACTAATGGCTTCTATAGATTTTAAGAAACAACTACTATTAAATTCTATAGTGAGGAATTAAATGCGTCAGTTTTACCCCAACAGCTTGAAAGAGAAATAGCCTAGAAACATGTTGAGTGCCTGGATTTTACTAGAAACGATGTAGTAGTAGCAGGCAATTCACCAGGACAACTGCAGATGGACTATTTTCCTCTGATGTCCTGATCTTGCAAAAGTGCAGGGACTGCCTTTCCAGTGCTATCTTTGTGGGTGTTTGGGATCTTGCTTCTAGAGCCTGAAGCTTGGTCACTGTTCTAGTGGCTTGAACACTCATTAGAAATAACTGGTTTTTACTAGGCCTCAATGTTCTAATGGACAACGGAGAATACTAAAAGAATCAGAATAACATTATAGGTAGCACTGCACTAAATGAGAAAAAGACAAACTGTAGACCTCAGAGATTCTATTTTGCATACACTTAATAATTGCACTTACTTGACATAAAGATATTAAAGACAGAAGGACAGTCAGAGAACTAGTGACCTCAACTGCTCTTTCCAAAGGCTTTGGTTATCTTTTGTCTTGTAAGTGGTAGGCTTTTCAGTGATTCAGTGTTTATTAGGCTATTGCAAAAGAGGTTTGTTTTAACAATCTGTATACCCACTAGAAAGACTTACTAATTCTTTCTTCCTGTTCTTGTCCAGATGGAGGGTGTTGCACCAATCTCTTCTTGGTGTTCCAATGTGAACTGCTCATATGGGTGAAGCTAATTTCAAAATACCTGTAGTGTGACTACTGCACCATAACCTTACTTAAAATAAATCTAAGATCCTGTGTTCCAGGCCGGCTGTAAACAGACTGGTGCTTTTATTTCCTGAGAATCATGATGACGTTGGAAATACCACCACATGAGCACGTCACTGTACAGCTTCCAAACAAGCGATGGCTTTTGCTTGGCCCAGTGGAGACCCATGTCAGTCTGTATCTGGGTGGATTTGCCCTTATTAGCCCATAGGTGAGAAGTTCAAGCTCTACTTTTTATATCAGTCTTATCAGCTTGGTGTCCAAAGCCTTAAATTAGCCTGGAAATCCTTCTACAGACATAGGGCCTAGATCCTGCCTTAGTCCACCACTTTCTTTCCTTGTGGCTTTTGAGATCTCCTGTTTCCTGATAGAAAAGGCAGTTTGTTTAATATAAGTCATTTCTCGAACAACTAAAGCTGATCTATAGAAGCATGATCCAACAAGAAAAAGAAATAACTTCTGAAATAACATACAGCTGTGTCATTGTGTACATGAATTGAAAATTTCGTAATGCTAGATCATGTTTTAGCATAGGTACTGATAACAGTGCATTCTGGGTGACTTATGCACAGACATGCCAGGGAAGTTTAATTAACTGATGTACAAGCACTTTACAGACTGATAGTCTTCATTCACTTTAACTGCTGTAAAACTGAATTATTAAGGCAGGAAGAGAAGGGCTCATTGTGCTTTTTAAGAACACCGTTCAAAACCTGAGAACCTGAATATTCAATGCTGGTATCTGATGTTCTGTGAAATGTTCTCTATGTGTTAGATAATTTATTACTGTCTTTTTTAAATGGAAGAAATGTGTGAATAATATCTGAATAGGTGTATGGAAAAACTAAACTATTATAGATCAATCATAATATGATTTTATCAAGAGGGAAAACCAGAGAGGTCAAATTCCCATTCAGTTTTCCTGCCAAAATTTCACTACCTTTCCTACGCAATGAAGGGAAAGATAGTCTAGTAAGGATAAAGGGATTGTTGCTGCAACTCCATGTTATGCAACAGAATAGCTTTTCATGGAAAGCCTTTCTGGAGGTGTAGGTAGAGAAGGTTAGATTCCAGTATTTTTATGACACCATATTTCTTGGAGTTCTATGTCTACTAGATGCGTGCATACATTCAAAGGATTTCACAGCTTTGTAAAGCAGGAAGATATTCTTCGCTGCAATCCAGATGCGTGAGCTCAGATTTTTCTGCCTTTTTACATTAGGGACAAATGGAGTCAGAGTCACTTCTGTGATTAACTGCTTATTGTTCTTGCCTGGTGCCTTGTCATGGATTCCTATCCAGAGAAAAGAATAAATCAAAAGTTTTTATTTGGTGATAGGTGTTTGGTTGGTTTTGGGTTTTTTGTTGTCCCCTCCAGCAATGATGGCTACCTGGGAATTGTGAAGGCCCGCTGCCAGGTTGTTAGAGGTGCAATGTGCAGAATTACCATTAAGAAAAAGTTTGGTTTGTGTGCTTTTCATGGGGGGGGAAAAAATGGAGCTACTGTTCTACTATCGCCAAATCTTGACAGCTGGATCCACAACTGTTATAAAAGTCAGAAGAAAGGAATGTTGACAGCCTGCAGAAATTAGGGTTTTAATTACACAATGATGGCTGACAAAATTTGCCAATATTTTTGGTGTTAGTGTTTTTCCAAAAATTGCTGTGTCACTGTGCAAAGATGCATGTATTTCAATGCTGATTGCATCTAAAAAACATGAGAAAGCCACTTCATTGTATGTTTAGTCTTGACAGAGAACCTTCCCACACTGATGAAAGAGAAAAAGTAGAGGTACTGTTTCATGGATTTTCAAGGAAAAAAGGCAGCCTCAAATTCTCAATCCTTCCAAATTCCCCAGCTCTTTTGGGTAGTCTGGTAATGCTGTTTCTGCCATGGAGTTTAATTGCTGCTAAGACTGAGTGGCTTTAGTGCTTTTCATAATCCATAGGTGTATAGATAAAAGTGTAACTCCCACAATTTTGGGCAAAAATACCCAAAATCTTTTTCCTGTAACTGCCTGAGCCCATGCTGTTCTGACATGTACGACCCAACATGTTGCAATAGGGCTTTGTCTTGCAGAACTGCTGTTCCATGTGGTTCTCTGGCAGCACAAGGCTGCTGTGCTTCTCTTGAGGGAGGAGGGCAGCATGGTCATGGAGCAGCCAGCCTCTCGAAAGCAGCATGGTTCTGTATTCAAAGGGTTCTGCTGGGGTGCCTGGGCACACTTTCACGTGGTTTCTAGGACTTCTAAGTGTGTGTGGCTTGTTGCCCTCAGTGTGCTCAGTGCTAGATCAGAATGGCAATGCTGCTGTTGGTTCTAATTAGCAGGGAACTTGTTTTGTGGTGAGATTCCTCAGAACAGCCTCTGCACTGAAGATAAACAGAAACTGCAAAGAAGGGATAAACTGAGCAGGTCTAACCAGAGTGACTGTTGACTCCCAGTTGAGAGGTAAGAAAAGAACCTTTGGTCTAAGTAAATTTGGGTCACGATGAAAAATGCTGGCTTTGGTTGGTTGTTGGAATGTAGACTCTTTAGTGCCATCAGAGAGGCTAGGTTCATTCTCCTGAGCTGCTGTTGTGTTACCAGCCAGACTGTTCTGCCATTGTTACCTTTTCTTTTGCTTGGTTTTTGGAATTTTAAGTGCCAGGTTAACAGGCGACCTCCTGAAACAAGCCCCAAGGTAGTGAAGGCTAGTCCCCGAATTTCTGGCTGGAGTGGTGCCTAATGACCACAACCATCTGAAGAGCGTATTTGTTTAAGGATGTTGTGACATGTTATTGGCTGGCTTATCTGAACAAGTATATTCTTGAATGCAATATACATGTAAACGCTTCGAGTGCCCCATTAATCAGATTTCCTGAATGATAAACTCACTACATTCTTGGACTCAAGTCGTTAGGGAGGTGTTTCTTTTTTTTCCCCCTTGCATATTTAAGCTGCGCTGTATCCCATAATGTATTTCGGTGCTTAGGCAGAAGCTAAAAAAAAAAAAAAAAAAAAAAAAGAACAAAACCGCACACAACAAAAACAAAACCAAAAAACCAACCCAGTGAGGGGACAATGGGTTCCGGGAAGGAGCCGCAGGGCATTACCCGCTCCCGCAGCGGAGAGCGGCGCTGACCCGCGGGCCGAAGGGCTGAAGGGCACGGCGCGGGGGCGGCGCCTGCGCGGCGGCGGAGCCGGAGCGGGAGCGCGGGGAGAGACTG
>JAWWMO010000175.1:10120830-10138768 GCA_035047845.1 Dendrocincla fuliginosa | reverse complement strand
GGGCGGCGCCTGCGCGGCGGCGGCGCCGGAGCGGGAGCGCGGGGAGAGACTGTGAGTGACTGCGGGGATGGAGGACGGGGAGCGCGGCCGGGGGGCACCGGGGCCGCCGCGGGGACACCACGGGCTGTCCCCGGCCCGCCCGCCTCCTGCCGTGTGCGGTGTGCGCTGCCGGCAGCGAGGGTCGGTCCGGGCGCGTTTCTCGTGTCATTCCTGCGGGCTTGGTTGGGTCTGGCGGGGGTGCGAGCGCACAGCGCGGTAAATCCGCTGAACTGCCCGGAGGACAAGCTTAGAGCCCTCCCAGCCTTTCCCTCTGGAACCATGGGGACAGTGTTCCTCATCAGACCTGGTCCATAGCAGGCAGGGGACGGGGGAAACGAGGTTGTGGGGAAATCATTCTCCGCAGGGGGTACGGCGAGGTGCTGCAGCCTCCTTTATGCACAGAGCCCCCTGCCCTAGGGGGTGGAGTTGAAACGTGCGTCCATTTTATTGCGGTTTTGCTTTTAGTAACATAATTTTGCTGTTATGAATGTTATGTGTAGTGTCAAGAGTGTGAAAGTTAAAATACAAGGAAGGCCTAAGAATCCGAAAAGGTGGGGAAATAATTCATAAATTAAGCTTGAACCTGCAGCAGCTGGAATTCTCGAATCTGCTGGGTTGGAACAGGAGGGACCACTTGCTGCCTAGCATCTGCTGTGTTTTCAGTGAATGCTGACTCGCATTATAAGTGGGCCTGTTGGTATTCCCCTTCCTCCCTCACCTCTGCAGACTGGCACAGCGTGCAGCTTTCCTGCTCTGGAACACCAGCAGACCATGCAGTGAGTTTAGCTTGTACTCTCTTCAGATAAATACTTTTTGTAGTTCTGTGCTCCTGGTACTGCATCCCATCTCCATGGTACCTCCATTGGCTGATTGATCAGAGATCTGAATTTTCCCACACGCAGTACTTAGCTGCCTGTTGCCTCTGAATACACCGGGAGAGTTGGAAGAGTTGCAAAGTGGCGTGCCAGAGCTGTTTGCTCGACTTTGCTCAACAGAAAAGGCCTGCTGATATGTTGGGTTTCTTTAAAACAGCCTGAGAATGGGGGAGATTATTTGGTTTACCAACTAACTTCTTTTCAAAGGAAAGAGTATGGTTTGCTTGCTTGACACACAACTTTCTTTTCAGCTAAAACCAAATGTTGTATGGAATTGAGTAGTGAACTGAGATCTAAAACGATGACACAAGGCATGGTTTGTTAGGTCTTTACAATAACAAAAGGAAGACTAAAAAATGCCTCGTGACATGAAAATCGCTTATAGTCGTGCCATCAGAATTGTTAGGAGGCTTGTCTGTGCATTGATTTTTGGCATTTAAAGGACGGTTTATGTTGGAAGAGACCTCTTAAGTTTTTCCAGTCAGATCTCTGCTTAAAGCAAGGCTAACTTATAAGGTATGTCAGGTTCCTGTATTTTGTAATCCTTAATGGTATTTAAAAGCTCATGAAATCTTGATAAGCATGTTACCAGGTTATTGTGAATTGTAAAATTTTTTTACAGGAGTTAGCTTACAAAGATATTTGTAATCATGACTCATTTATAGGGGGGAATGTCTCATAAAAAAATCAGCTCAACTTGTTTGGGATACGCAAGTTCTGACAAAGCTCGGAAACGTTTTTAAGCTTGATGTAGAATGTTTTGGGGCAGTTGGGAGTGGGAGAGAAAGGAAGAACAAGCAATGGTCAAAGGCATTTTAGGCTAGAATGTATTTGCTAGTGTAATCCACCTTGTGAGAGTGTCCACTGAGTGTTTCCACTTGGTCAATTTTCTTTTCAGGAAAAGTATGTAAGTAAATCTGTTTGCTACTCTGAGTTTTATTGACAACTTGAAAACATAGGCTTTCTTCTTTTGGTTTTGTTTTTTTTTGGACACAGCTGCAATGGGTCCTGTTTACACTGCTAAAATAAATGTTTAAGGATAGCTATCCTCTGAAAGACAATTTTTTCTCTGGTT
Source organism: Dendrocincla fuliginosa (assembly GCA_035047845.1). Lineage (NCBI taxonomy): Eukaryota > Metazoa > Chordata > Aves > Passeriformes > Dendrocolaptidae > Dendrocincla > Dendrocincla fuliginosa. The sequence goes on along the minus strand of JAWWMO010000175.1, from coordinate 10,136,779 downwards.
GTGGGTGGGAGGGAAATGAGACATCTAGAAGGCCATGTTTTAACTGGTCTTGACAAAAATGAAGACCATCAACTGGCACTTAAAACAGGATTAAGACTAAGCTTGTTTAATCTTGGTTAGCTGTGTACTGACAGATGATAAAATATTTCACTGTTATTTTGGAGATCTCTTGTGGGCACCACAAAAACTCTTGAAAAAAAGATGTTTTTTGGTTTTTTTTGTGTGGCCTCTATTCTCTTTAGAGAAGTGCTTGTTCTCTTCTGGAAGTTTTAGCAGAGTTGTGAGCTTGCAGATCCCATAGTTCCAGAGAAAACCATGCTTTTTAGCAAAGGGATGTTGCAACTAAAGCAGGTAACTTAGCATAGAAATGCTGGGTTAATTCACTAGTACAGCCACTATACTGATTTTTTTCCCCCCTAATATTACCCATTGTGATGGCTTTCTAATTGTTTCCAGAGTTGTTTGTATTGTTTTGGCATGTAGTGTGCATATGTGAAGGGGTTAGATGTAGAATAGTCTGAAACATAAAGTATTACTTGTAAAAATGCACAGTTCTGCAGAAGAGCATGGTTTAGCATGCAGATCTTAAAGCTTTGTGCCTTGTTCCTAGCTTCAAAAAAGCATTCTGTAATTGCTGTTCCCTCTACCTAGCCACCCCATAAAAAAAGGTAACCGTGGGTTCAGTTTAAAAAAAAAAGTGAATGATTATGATACCTTTAAAGCAGTCTTGCCCTGGATTGGACAGCTGTTCTTTCGTAAGCGCCGCAGGGTGACTGGGGCAGGGATTGCTCAAAGACTCTGGGAGCCCGGTCCTGGCCGCAGGGCAAAGGCTCCAGAGCTCAGCACTGCCTCGTCCTGCCTGCTCGCCACCCGTGGCAGTGCAGTTTGCCTTCTCTCCTGCCCGCGCTCGCATTCGGGACTGCTGCTGGTGGCTGATGCTCACGCAGGCTGCATGGGTTCTGGTGAGTGCCTGCACCTCTGCGTAGAGACATACGGGATGCTGTGTCAGCTCTTCTCATGGATTATGGCTTATGGCATGCTTTTTGTGTCTTCTTATTGCTGATTGCCCTTTGGTGTTTAAAACACTCCTAGGGTTTGATCACAATGCAGTGTTTATATTTTAAGGTGGGATGGGGAATTGTGAAGTTCTTTTGAGCTTCAGATTTCCTTAAAAAGCAGCTAAACAGAAATAAAGCTGCTTGTGGCAAATGCTCAGCTGTTTTCCAGTGAACTGCTTGGGGTTCAATGACATGATGCATCAGGGCTCAGTCTGTTTTGCTAGCAAATGTTTTTATAATCCTGCCTGCTGCTTCCCATGCATATTTTTCAGAGTGGCTCATTATGGTGTTTGCTTAGCAGAGGAGGAATTTTGGTATCATCACATAGAGCTGCGTCTTCCTTTCCCCTATCTATATAAGTAGCAAAAAAATCACATACTTGAATAGGGTTTTTTTTTTCGTCACTGTGTGAAGACTTCAAAGAGTCCAACTAAACTAAAGAAGTGTGTTGACTAATGATCTCCTCCATCAACGATTACCGAGTTGATGCTGGCTTTTAGTGATGCTAATAATGTTAGCAATAAGAATAATAATGCTAATAAAAAGTTTTGTGAGAACTACTCATCAATCAGTTTCCAAAAATTTAGCAACATTTTCGTACACAAATGATGTGCACAAGGGATTAATATTTGTGTTTTACCCCCCATGCCCACCCTCTTCCTTGTAACTAAGAATTAAGAGAAAAACCATTCTTGACCAGACAAGATTGAAGTCTAAAGAATAGTTGGGTAATCAAACTCTGGGAGGGAGCAGGGCTACAGCCTTTTGGGTATGTCACAGAGATTTTAAGTCTTAAGGATATGGCTGCATTACATATATTTGGAGTTACATTTTGGTCATTCCAAAGGCTGGGATCAGGATGGTCTCTGATAGGCGTCAGAGCCAGATAACAAGAAGTTGTCATTACAGCATGACTTCATGTTTGACCACACCATGCAAAAAAAGCAGATATAGTCAAGGAAGGTTTCCCTTTGTCAGAAATAAGTGGTGAAATAGGGTAGAATATGTTCTCTTATCTCAATTATGTTTGTGTAAACTGGCCTTGTTTCCTGCTTTGGGTCATGGATTACTCACATTTCTAGATACCGTGATACTGTCTTCTATTGAACCAAATATGCTGTTAAAAGAACAATATGATCTTTTGTTTTTCAGATGTTTTCTAGCTGTTTCTGCTAACAGGCAGTTAATTGTATTTGTTTGTCAGTAATATTCTGGAGCTACTTTTAAGGATGGAAAGGAGTTTTCTTACAGAAAACTGGGCACAAAAGCGAGGAGCTACTCCTTATTCTTACTGTATGAATTCTGGCAACAGCTCGCTGTGGGGATAACGAATGTGTATGTCTGGTTTATTGCTAGTCACAGCTCAAAAGACTAATTTTCTTATACTCATTGGAGTGGAAACTTCTCCCATAAAGAAGTATATACTGACAGCAATATTTACCAAAATACTCTATCAGAAAATAGGGTTTTGCAGATGGCTGTGAAAAAAAAAAAATTATTCTTTATATTGTGTAATGCTGTGGTTCGGTGACTGCAAATCTTGTGATGTGACAGTGACTTTTTATATTGCCAAAACTCCAGTGACTTTTGCACCAGTTGTTGCTCAGAGCTGGATCTTGAATTTTAAAATGGCCATGAGACAGGGCTAAGTGGGATTTCCAGCATCCTCGTTTACTGATACTGCTTCACTGGAAGGTGGCTGTCAGCCCTTTCCAGGCTTGTGAAACATGTGCAGGGGTCGGGATTGGGCTGTTGGGGCTTTGTGGATGGAAGGTGGTTAAATAAAATTGCTACCTAACTAGAGTCACCACTAACCACAAGCAGTGTTTGTGCTTTCAGACGTGAGCATGCATATGTAATGGTTCCCATGGCAATGTTATCAGTTCTAAGTGATGGGTGTGAGTTTAAGTTGTTTGCTCCTGGTGTCCTTTCTGCTTTAGCAAGAGTGGAAATTAGTTATCATATAGAAGGAAGGTGCTGTCCTGGGCATGTTTGTAATGTTGGATCACTGTGTGTAATAAAATGGTTGCAAGAATACATATTTGTCTGCAGGCATGAGCTCTAATTTTGGCTTGGTGCCTGCTTTGGTTCTACTGGGGAACTGTAAGGACTATGAAAAGTTACCAGTTGTGTTGAACCAGATATACCAGCTTTAGATTTAGTTTTTTGGAAGTATATTTATAAAGTTCACTAGCTAATATAAGTTAGTGTGTGTAAAACATTTAACCTACAGATGCTTCTTTTTTTGAAAGAAACCATTGTCTTAATTTAAGTTACTGGCTAACACAGAGGTCATCTTGTTAGAGGCTCTTTATTACAGACATGCCTTTCAATCATCTTTCTCCTTATTGTATCTGAGCATTTTAATAGTTAATGTATTTTCATGCTGGTGACAGAACAAGGTCAGAATGTCTTGTTAGTATCTAGTTTTGATGTGGGTCAGGTGCCAAACTGGAACAAACTAGGTCTTTTAAAACCTAGTTCAGTACATTAATAAGTATACAGATCATCTCCAGTCAAACCAAAAATAGCCGTGTGAACTTTTAGTTGTTTCAATCCAGTTCCTCCTTCTCTGGCATCATTGATGTCTAGTGTTAGAGCTGCTTTCTTTTCTCTTTCCAGAAATGTCTTTCCTGCCTGACTTTGGGATCTTCACCATGGGCATATGGTCTGTTGGCCTTGGAGCCATTGGTGCAGCTGTGACAGGGATTGTCCTTGCTAACACTGACTTATTTTTGTCCAAGCCAGAAAAGGCTACATTGGAGTATTTGGAGGAGATAGAGCTAAAAACTTTGGGATCAGGTAAGATTCTGGATATTTCAGCACACATTCTTCGGTAATTGGACTTATATAAGAACCTTTGTAAGGCCAGGGTTGGAAGTAGTGTTCTTAGTCTTTGCTAGTTATAACATGCAGTCGGGTGTCCTTGATATCCAATATTTCTGGTGAAGGAAAACTAACAAAAACTGTTATTTCTGGATGGAACAAGATGCACTTCTAAAAATCAATAAAACAGTGATATCCTGTTATGCATATAGATTTTTTTCCTGCTACAACTATGTTTGAATGTCAAATACTCTGCAGTGCTTTGTGTTGGTCCTTAAGGCATTAATTATAAACAAGAATGGCTGATATTATTGTTGATGCTGTTTCTCCTGTACAAACAGAACAAAAGACATTCAAAGCTGGTGAACTATGGCAGAAGAATGGTGCAGTGATCATGGCTGTGCGAAGACCTGGATGATTTTTGTGCAGAGAGGTACTTCCTGGGCTTGGGGATTAATTAGGATGAGTTAAGGTCTACTTGCATAGATCCTCTTAGATTTCTGTTACATAAAGGGGTGAGACGAATAGGGCACTCATCAAACACATCTAAAATATCTGAAAGGTATTCCTAGTTCAAACTGGTCACCAGCTAATAGCTTACTTAGTTTCCTTTGCAGCTTGTTTGTGTAATCCAGTCCTAAATATTTTCCTTCTGAAGGTGATGGTTATGTGATTTTTACATCTGCCAGGGACCTAGTCCATGGTAATTAGAAAGGGAGATTGCACAAAATCAAATTGATAATGAGTCTTATGAGATAGTTGTGTTCCAGATGTCCAAAATAAATCTCTTTGAGCCAGGTAGTCTCTGGTCAAAAGCAGCCCAAGACTGTATCAGCAGAAAGCTGTCAGGTAACACAGTCAAAAACAAGAGATGTGCATAAAGGGAGTCCTGAGCAGTTCTGGATGCTGAATATGAGGCAGGAAGGTAAGGCGTTACTGTTCCATAAAAAGGTGGATTGGGAAACAAAATTTGATGCTTGAGTTGACATTAGGCTGTTTGGGTGGAGCTCCTTTGAAGGAGACACATAAAATATGATTTGAATGTACCAGGTGCCTGGGAACAGCCATAACTTGCACCTTAGAAATTATTTTTCTCATAGCTATAGGGACAAATAGCTATTATGTTGTTACTCCCTATAACAAGGAGTAATTAATATTGTAACCATTTCATTAAGGCATCTGCTCCTGTCAGTAACAACTGCTTAAGTATGTGTAGAATTCATGGAAGGTTAAAGATTAAAATACTTTACTCTCTGAACTGGTGTAGCACAGGCAGGAGTAGAATGCACTTACATGCCTGACTGACTTTCACATACAGTCAGACAGGAATCCTTGAGGTTTTTTTAAATTATTATTATTAATGCAAACTTCCTAAGTAGAAATGAAGAGCCCAAATCAAAAAGTCGTGTTTTTTTTCTTTCTGGAGAAAATTGAGGACAAAGAAGTTTAATTTTATAATTCTGATTTTTGGTTCAAAATGTGATATTTTTAACAGAGCCAGTCACACTACTGATTAGTGTGACTAAATACTTGTTTTGTATTTTAACTGTGAAACCACTTGAGAAAGCTTTTAAACTGTCTAAACTTTATTTTTGATTTTTGTATACTCAAAGTGTTTTTTTGAGTTGCCTCTTGCATTTGTCCTAAGTTCAGTTGCCCTTTTTTTTGTCCATTAATGTTCTTCCGTAGCATGAAAGCTGCTGCTTTCTCTACTGTCACTGATTCTGAGCTAGTGAAAGGATTGAGTGTGGGTCACTTGACGTATCTGTTAATCCATAGGCAGTAGGTCTTGGATACACTTCGTTCCCACTATCTTACACCTTGAAAAGGATGCTGAATTTTGTCCTTGACAGAACCAAGAAGGAATATATACTTTCCTGGGCACAGTGGTGGTGTTGAAAAGTGGTTATTCTACTCAGAGATCACTGTCCTAAGATCAGTGGTGAGGACATGCTTCCATGCTCCCCGCTGCAAAGGATGTCACAGTACTGGAGTGATGCCTGGGGATTCTTGAGAACTGAGGCATGTAGACCTAAGAAGTTTTTTATCATCTGCATCCTAAATTATCATATTCCTTTTTTTGTTATTTAACATGGACTATATTTAATGTGACTGCACTCGTACTTCTCATAGTCTGGATCCAGCCACGTAGCGTTCCAGTGCTCCAGTTGTTGTGAAAGGGCTTTTTAAATAATGTAGATAATAAGCAGTTTAAAGTACCATAAGAGCCCTAACTGATCTGTCAGAGGAACTGGCTGAAATAGGGATTGTTCTTTCTGAGTTGTGCCTGCCTTGGTGGAGAGAGGACATATTCTGCGAGGATGTGTTTGTCCACATTATAGAAAAACAAAAGAACAGTTTCACAGACTCAGTGAAATGGTCACAGCCATACAGTTGTTACATGACATAATTTGCCCACAAAAATAGACTTCATTGATTTCTCTTATTATATCATTTTAAAAAAGCAGTAAAGAAAACCAGATTTGGTCTAGTCCCAAGATAGTGCTTGAAATCTAATCTCTTCTGAATTTTAGAAATTATGCTTTTACATCATTCCTGATCTTTCCTCTTCCAAAAGCCAAGCAAGGAGACATAAAGTAAACTACACCAAACTGCTGAAGTGCCTTTTCCCCTAAGACCTAATCAAGGTTTTGATGGTGTTGCTTTCTCTCTGAATACTGTGATTTCTGGCTTTACAGGGCATCCCACTGCACTAGCCTGCAACTTCACTTTTGAGATGTGTTAGATTACAATACAAATTATTTTTTGGTTTTGTTCTGTTGGTTATGAGAATTCTGAACTATATGGAAAATCCTAACTAAAATTGTTATTAGTCCGTTTTTAGGAAGATCCTAAGGCATTTTGTTGAGGGAAAACAGAAAACTCCCACATCTTTAAGAACAGAAAAGAGGTGAAAGTGCAAGCTAGATCCTTTAACTCTCACCACTCACTACTCAGTGTTTACTTGTGATGTTGATTCATCCCTTTTCATTTCCTCTGAAGAGGCAGAATAGTGAACTGGGAAGCTGCCCCTGCCCTTTTACCTACCGATACCTTTCTCTAATGTCTTTTCTCCTAATTCTCCTTTTCTCCTTCTAATGTCTGCTCACTCCTATCTGTCTGCTGCTTGGTATGTAGTAAATTCTAGATGTCCTGCAAGCCCTTCAGTTAAGGCATTTCAGTATGTGGCTGAGTGTTAGGTAAACTGTATCGATTTTATAGTAAAGTGTGGAGGTTGGTGGGTTGGTGTTTTGGTTTTTGGGGTTTTTTTTGGGTGTTGTTTTTTTGTTGGTTTGGGGCTTTTTAGGTATTTTGTGGGGATTTTGTCTGGTGAAAATGACCTTTCTCTATGGGAGATAAGAAATATATTTTCAGGGCACACTCTGTTCTGTTCGAAACCTCTGGAATCTTTGTGCAAACTGTGGGAGCTGCGATTCCTTCAGCAGAACAAAAAACCCAGCAGATGAGCGGTGACTTACACTCTTATACACCAGAAAAAGCAGTCTTGCTTCTGGGATACTAAAGACCTAGGAAGAAATTCCCTGATTAGTTTTACTGGGGGATTTAGGAGGGAGAGTGCATCTTCACTCCATTACTTATTTTGGACTTGTAAAGCCTGCTCCTCCACAGAGCCCTCAAAATACTTTGCAGAAGGGCTGATAATGATGGATTTGAACTTGGGAAAAAGGACTGGCAAATGATGTGCCGGCAGTATCTTTTTACCATGCGTAAATACTTCAAAACATAGTTGAAGCCCTAGTACAGGCAAGACGTATCTACAGCATTGAATTCAAAGTATGTTTTCTTCAGGATTTTACATTTTATCCCATAAGTGCTCAAAAAAAATCTCCTTCCTCCATGCTTAACAAAGAAAATTGTAGTAGATCTGATAATGAGCTGCCTAGGAGTACAGCTGGCTTAAATGTCTGATTTACAGGTCTGTTTCTGGTTTGCATCTCAAGCTAGATTTACATATATTTCTGATCATCTTGAAATTCAGGGTGAAGCTTTCCAACCTCCATTTACTGACTTAAATGTTTGGTGTGTTTTCCTTTCCTTAGGAGGCTTCTGAGCTCTCCTCTCTGCAACCTCAGCTCTCCAAGCTGGGTGTCCCTCTCTATGCTGTTGTGAAAGAAAAGATAGGGACGGAAGTGGAGGATTTTCAGCATTATTTCAAAGGAGAAATCTTTTTGGATGAGAAGGTACTGTGAAGTTTGTGTTCTCCTTTTGCTTAAAAACAAGCCCTATGAATGCCCTCTTTGAAGAGCTTGTATTAATAATATAGGTAAAATGTGGACCAAATGAAAAAGGATTTAGTAGCATTGTAGTATAAGAAGTTAATTAGCTTTGCTTTTCTCTGTCTAAATATACACATCCTCCTCGGCTTCCAAAGTGCTGTGTTGCTATGCACTGATAACAAGCTGTTGCAGGATTATTCCACCCCTTTAACAGGTAAACAATATGGCCTGTTAATACTTATTCCTGTCTTCTGCTGGCTGTGTGAGTTGCTGATGTTTATGATGCATGGATCAAGGTTTGATGGTGACAGATATAAATAATTCATGATGTACAGCCCAAATTGCAGTGATATGGCTTGTCCCAGTACACTGGCACATGCTATATTGCCAATCTCATGTGCAGCAAAACCACAGCCTTGCTTTCTCCCTAACCCGAAAACACATTTTAGAATCATTTGGCTTCTGAAGAAAAAAGAATATGTAATACTCTAATCAACTAGAAGATACCTTTATTTTCTTTACCCATGCTGCTTGTGTGAAAGAATCAGGCTGAATTTAAAAAAAAACAAACCAACCAAATAAAAAATGTTTATCACAAAGCACCCTTGTTGTCAGAAATAGGGATGTAGCTGTATATGGGGCTTAAATACCTGTGGATGACCTTAAAATCCACATGAATGGTGGCAATGCCACTGGTGGGCTGTGTGGAGGTAAGGGGTCAGGTAGCATGTTAAAGAGGTTAGTTCAGGAGCTATTTGTTTTTAGCCATGCCTGGTTAACTTTTGTGTGTTATGAACTTTTCTTGGATACAGGGTTCACTGGTTTCCTGAATTTAATTTTGGAGAAAAATTCTTTTTCACTTTATTTGCTGAGATATTTTGTTTCTCTGCAGAAAGGCTTTTATGGTCCACGCAGACGAAAAATGATCATGTCTGGCTTCTTTCGTGTTGGAGTCTGGCAAAATTTCTTCCGTGCTTGGAGAAGTGGATATAGTGGTAACCTGGAAGGAGAAGGATTCACCCTGGGAGGAGTATATGTGATTGGGGCAGGAAGACAGGTACTGCAGGCTTTTATGTCTCCTGTAAGACCAGAAGTTTGTTTTCTGGAATTGTTCAGTAGCTGGGCAGTTGATCTCCCGTGAGGAGAGCAATGTATGAATTTCTCTCTTGTTTTTGACTAGGGTGTGTTACTGGAGCATCGTGAGAAAGAATTTGGAGACAAAGTCAGCCTTCCATCTGTCCTTGGAGCTGCTGAGAAGATAAAACCACAGGCTTCATAAGTGCAAATACAGTTGCATATGTTTCTGATTACAGCTTGAAATGTAAAATGCATCTGTTTCTTGAATGTGCAGTTTAATTGCTTAACTATTTAGTGATCAGTGCCCAGGAAAGGTTCTCTATTCAAACAGAGAAAATTATGAAAAACCTCTAGAATTGTTTTTTCTTCTTTTGCAGCCTTTCAGGTGGTCAGGATTTCATCTGCTCCTTTGTGTCTGACTGTATTAATGAAAGGCTGGGTCTAAAATTTGGCCTAGCCTCGATGTTTTCCAGTCAGAGACAGTCAGTTGTAAACCTCTCTACCTAGGGGAACAAAACTCTGCTAAGGCTGGAGTAAAGGAGTACCAGCTGAGGTTGAAGGATAATAAAAGTTTATGCAAAATGAAATGCCTTGGGTTTTTTCTTTTTCATTAACATCTGTGTTTCTAGAAAACTAAATCCTGTCAGTGTAAATAATTCTGAGATTTTGCACTCAAGACATGCCACTGTGTCTACACATTAAGTTTTGTGTCATTTAGCTACTGGCTCTAGATCTTCCAACTCTGTGACTCCCTGCAAAGAAGGTAATCGTGGCATGAGGGCAAATTCCTTTTGTGTTTAGGATTCTTCAAAAAAAAAAAAAAGGGAATAATATCAGAGTAGATTAGGTAAAGTTTCTATCCTGGCGTGAATTCTACAGTAGAATGGCTGGGCTGTTACTCCTAAGAATAGATGAAATGTTGTACAACATGATCCATGACAGCCAGTACTAAACATAGCCAAATACACGTACCTAGACTGAAGTGTGAATAGGGCAGCACGAACTTTCAAAATGTGCTGATATTTCAGTCTAAACAAAATTTTATCATTGTACTTAGGATTATTAAGTGTTGCATATCCTTCATTAGCTGGTGTAAATAAAAGTCCATGTAGCCTTGGAAAAGTGCATAGGCTGGAACATACTAAACTATTGGAAGAAATAAAGGGAAGGATTCTTTTGTCCTGACAGCAGATCAGCCTGAACTGTAGTTTTGCTTTATTCTGATTTTAAATTAATGAAACCTTCATGTGTCATTGGTACTGAGGGTAGGGATACTTTGCATCTCTGAAACTAGTAACATGCCTGTTTTTGCACTGTGTACCAGTGCCTGTCCATGTGTTTTGTGGAGTTGTGTACAAAAAACAGTGGCCATTTGTAGTGCTGACTGTATTGAAAAATTAGATGCCAAAAACTCAAGGACTTCACAAACCCTGAGGTGTGGTCTTGGTCTGTGTTAATCAGTTATGCAGGCTTAATTGTGTCATTATGGATAAAATATGACTCTTTTTAAATATTTATGTCCAGGCAGAATTGTTTTTAACCAAAAATATTTATATGCTCTTCAGAATCTGTTCTTCACAGTGAGGATTTTGAGTGATTCATACGTTTCATGTGAAAACAAAATAGAAATTGGACTTAGGCTACTCTATACACTGAAATTTATGTTTGACTCCTTTGGGGGATGGAGGAAAGAACAGGAGCTCAGAGAGTAGAAACGCGAAGTCTATAGCAAACTGACTACATGATATGGACTTGCTCTAAAGGCTCTCCTCGAAGTCATGGGCAGGTGCAGATAACCATCTATTGTCTCTGTGTTCAGAGCTGCATGGGTAAGTATGCCCATGAATGGTGTTGGATTCTCAAAGATGTAAACTGCCTGAGTGGAAATGGTCTCCTCCAAATGGCAACCAGGTAGCTGCCAAGAGTTTACTTCATGAAATAAAGAATTGTGCCTGAGGGATTCTTGCTCTGAGTTCTACTGCTGAAAGGCAGTACTGGTATCCTGCATGCTTGCCTGACATAAGGCCCTAAAAAGTTCAAAGCATTGTATAAGTAACCACTGGTCTGCAATAGGTGTTTGGTTACTGGGGAGTGCAAGTGGTAGGAAACACAAAAGAGATGCTGAAAGAAATGGGTGTCTTAGAGTTACAAGGATGCTACTAATAAACTAGCAGTAAGAGAATTTTGGATCATGGCTTCTGTAGAGTTCTGAGTTTTCTTTCTAGTGGGAACTAGAAAACTGCTATTTGCAGAGAATGGATCCTTCAAGAAGAATGGCAAAGAAGGTACTGATCTTAGACCTGGATTTCAAGCCTTGTTCCAGGGGCTGTTTATGCATTTCACATAACCATGAAAGGCATAAACAGTCCTTGGAGAATGGGATGGAAGCCAGAGAGATTCCAAGAAATTGACACTACAGTCAAATGCCCTTAGAACCTGCTAAATCTGGAGATCTTATAATTTTGTGTACATGCAATTGAATTCCACCTACTCTATCAGAGCTGGCCTCCCATTCTTTCAGTCAGGCTGCAGAAGTCCTAGATGATAGCAAAGATCCCCTGGGGTTGCAGCCCTGCTCTTAGCCTGCCCAAAGGGACTGTGTTTTGTGGTCTTGGAAACAGAAGCAGGAAGATGATATCTTGTCCAGCATTTAGAATGTTTATCAGAAGTAGAACAGCTGTTAAATATATAAATCACTAATGCTGCAACATGCTGAAGTGTTCCTTTAGTGTAAAAACACTTTTAGAAAGACCCACAAAGTTTTTTTTTGAGGGTGTTATGGAAACTGAAGGTTCTCTGGTCTGTCAGGTTCTGCAAAGGCATGTATATGGTAACCATGTCAGACCTTGGTGTGGAAGAGTGTGTTTTCCTGCTGTTAGTTCCCATAAACAGTTAACGTGCTTCTTCATTTGAAAGTTACCTAAGCTCACCCACGTGTAAGGTTTTCTAATCCTGTCTTTCAGAAATCAAGTCAAAATTTAGAGCCAAGGAAGGTCAAAATGGCATTTAAAAATGTTCTGAAGAATTATTATTGATAAATATGATTTTTTTCTCTTCCCAGCCAACCTTGGGGTTATTTGGAGTTGACTCATCCTTTCTGAACTCCATGTTGACAAAACACAAATGGGGAGGATAGAAAATAGGTGGTGCCTAGGAGCTAAGAACAGTTAATAACAATTGGAAATGGACAGTCTTGAAGAAATAAACCCCCAACAAAATAGTAAAGGAGGAACAAATGTAAGTGAATTTCGAATGCTGTAGACTGCAAAGTCCGACTGTTAAAAACAAAAAAAAATTAGAATGGTCATTGAAAAAAAAAAGTTGTTGATTTTGTTATGCTAACAGCGGCCTCTGCTGGCCGAGTTCTTTGTATGCATCTAATGTTTTGGTGTTTTTTCTTTTAACATGACACGTACCGAAAATCTAAATCCCTTTCCAATGCATCAAATATCACATCAAAGTTCAACACTCATCTGGCTACTGGAAACTCTAATAAAGTTTGTTTACTCTGGGCTTGAGAAATAAAATTCCACTGCAGCGGAGAGACAAAACTTTCCTTTGTCTGGCTGTTAATCTTTTTTTCAGCACGTAACCAGGGTTAATAAAAGGGAAAAAAAAAAAAAGAATGAAAATTCTGTGAAGTCTCAGTGGTATCAGTGTAATATAGGAAGGTGCTTTTATCTGAACTTTAAAAATTGCCAATTGCATTTCGTATCTCTAGTGTCCTTTTATGGCCATTAAAAAAATTGTCTGCCCCCGAAGATGTTTTCGGTTCTGCACTTTTGTTTCCCCGTGTGGGTTACCTGTTCCCACGGCTGACCAGTTGCCTGCAGTTGGTGCCATTTGCGAATATCCACAAAGAGAAGGGAATGCGAAGGGATCCCTGCATTTTGTGGTACATTTCCTGTGATGCGCTGTGGCAGAAAGAAAATGTGCAAGTTTCTCTTTCTCTATGCACCGCTGGATGTCACTGCTACCCCAGCCAAAATGCAGGTCAGCAGTAAACCCGAGGGTTTTTCTGCAGTGAAAGACTTGCATAACAGATTCTCACCACTGTTCGAAAAGACGTCTACTCCTGCCACCTTTTTACTTGTGTGAACGTTTTCCTTTAAGACGCTTGGAGGAAGAATGTATTGAATGACAGAGTCTATGGTATCTAGATATTTCTAAGCAACCGTGGAGGGAATACATTATTAACAGTCTCACTGTAATACCTACGAAATGTAACGTATTAAGTATTTGTGATACTAATTTTCGATACTGGCGGTGTGTGAGTGGCTTCCTTTGTCCAAGACTGAGGAGCGGGAGCAGACAGATGCGATACCCAGTTGTAACAGCAGGGGAGGTGAGGAAAGGCTCTGCAGGCGTGGTGGACAAAATTTTAGATTCAGTCTAATCCCCTCTAATTTTATCTGATATCGGACTAGTTCCATCCTAATTTTTATTCTCCTAGTCGATCTCTAACACATTATAAAGGTTTTTCCTAAAACATTTCTGATTTCTCTTTTAGATCCCGCTATTTTCTTTGTATGTGAAGTTGTTTGAAGTCTCCCAGTAGCTTCTGTGGGTTTTGTTTCCTCACGTTCCCCTCTCTCTTAATCTCATAATTATCAAACCCACATGAAAATTCCAACTGTAACTCTGATTTCCAGAAGCTTCCCTCTGTAAACAGAAATTTTTACACTGAGAAATGGTGTTTGATGATAATGGTGAGCAGATAGAGTTGTGAATAGCTCTGGCCATGCCATTTTCCACTAGCTGCTCCTCATAATGGATTACTCATTAATTTCAGGAAATGTTTTGCAGTGGTCAGAGGAAACATCATTGACAAACCATACATGAACATCAGCCTGCACGTTCACCAAAAAAAATCAGATTTTCCATTTTCATTCCTGCAGTATTATTACACTCTCTTACTGCTGAAGTAACTGTCTTTTTAAAAGTCTTCCAATTTCCCCTAGCACTTAGTTAATGGTTTCTGTGATGGATGAGATTTTTACCCTCATTTTCTTGGCAACACAGTGAAGCACTGTGCAGAGATAATGTCAGAGGCAAATAAATGGGACAGAGAGAGGTTGTTCAAGTTATCTCCATGCTAACAGTGAATGCAGTCGATTCAACTACCCTCTGAAGTGCTAACACTAACCATTTTACAAGACTAAATTGTAAGTCTAAATTGTAAGAAAGCAATGTTTTACCTAGAATGCCCTTCCTAGTTCCACAGTCCTTACATCCTAAAGCTGCTGAATTTCTCTGAAATTTCCTATTTTCCCTACCGAATCTTAGGAGTTACTTTTGCACGCTCCATCTTCCTATCTCTTACAGAATTGGAGCACTGAACTTTCTGCCTTGGCTCTGGACTTTTTGGAGATGTGACTCAGTGCTTTGTGAGATTACTTCAGTACAGCATCTCTTCTAGTTCTTTTTACCATCTGATAACCTAATGACCTGTCTTAGCTGCCCTTCCCCACTTAGATTCTCCCTAAAATTCAGGTAATTTTTCAAATATCTTGTCAGCTTTCACACTCAATTCACAATTTCACAGTTTCACTTTGGTTTCTAAGAAGTCTTGAGCAAGCTTGGGGAGGCCTGCAAATACCCCTACTTCCCTTCTTACAAAAAGTAAACCCAAAAAAACAAAAACACAAGACGTTTTTTTAAAAACTTCATGTAGGAAATAAGAGAGAATCTTCATCATACGATTGGTGAGTGGGTGGGTGACACACTGGTGTGTATCTGCTCTCTTTGATCTCAGAAGGATGTGGGTGAGGTGAACTGTGCACTTACACCCTGGTAATGAATTCTTAGCATGGTTTTGGTTGTCAGATTTGACTGAGTGGAGAATTACGACACAAAAGTGCTAAACTCACACTGTGTGATTATTCAACTGTTCCTTTCTCCCTGCAGCTGAGCACTCCACGGGATTACTGCTGTCTTTGCGAGCAGGCTTGTTCCTGATCCAGGGGGAATAAGGAATTCCCCAAGGTCCAAGGGCTGGGGCACCCAAAGGAAGTGCAGAGAAGATAAGGCAGCCTGTAATTACGTGTGTGGTGGTGCACTACCTCCCTTGGCCTTGCCTTCCTGCACACGAACATATTTTCAGTTAGCGAGGCACTGAAAAAATTAGTTTGGTCTGTCTGTGAGACAGGGAATGAAGCTGGCAGAAGCATTTCCAGGTGCCCAGAGACATCCCAAGGTAGAGACAGAGAGCAGGAGCGCTGTGTGGAGGTTGGGATGGGGGGCATTCCCCCCTGCCAGGTGGTGACTCCGCAGGTGTGAGCTATCACCTGCTCACCACATGGGGTTTAACAGCTCAGCCCTGCCTTCCCCTCCCTGCTCTCTCCCCAGCGCCTCTAGCGAGAGATACCAAACCCCCGGGACACGTGAAGACTTAACATACTCTTCGAGGTCGTTTCATAGTTTTCCTTCGCCTTCCGGCTTTGCAGGTAAGCTCGGCCGTGCCTTCCATATGACCCAGCATGTGCCCGTCCCAGGCGTGCTGGTTCACGCCCCGGAGCCCCGAGGGGTCAGAGGCGCCGCTGAGGGCAGGGCCATGCCGGGCTCTCTCGGCCGAGGGGGGCGAGCTGGGCTGGGCTAGGCTGAGCCCCCTCGGCAGGGCCGGGCCGGGGGGCGCCATCCCGGCCGCGGGGCGAGCCGAGCGTAGCAAAGCGGCGGGCCCTGCCGAGCAGCCCCGCTGTCCCCGGGCCGGGCCGCCCCAGGGGCTGCGGGGGAGGGACCGCCAGGGGCGGC
>JAWWMO010000175.1:10095029-10119066 GCA_035047845.1 Dendrocincla fuliginosa | reverse complement strand
GCCTGCCCTCAGCCCAGCCGTGGCTCCTGCGGGGCGGCGGCGCAGTAGGGGCGAGGAGTGACACCCGGAACTGAATTTTTTGAAGTTATTTTCACCGTAATTTTCTGTGAGCTGCGATAGTAAGGGAGCTCTGTGGCACCCCTTCAGCCGCCTGGCGGAACAGGCCCGGCGCACCCCAGGGGATGCTCCGCGGCCGGGGCAGTGCCGGCTCTCGCTTTGCCTTCCTGCTCCTTGTGAGCTCGGCGGTTTCACTTTGAGACCGTCCGAATAGATAAGTAAATAAACAAACCCCCACAATGAAAATGAACACACGTTGTAAAAGAGCTTTGTTTTTTCCCTTCCTTAGGTGGTGGAAGGAAGAATATTTTAAGATAACTAGCAGGACAAGATTTTTCCATCGTGCATTTTTGTTTGTTATAAAGGCATAAAGCTTGTGACTTAAAGCTTTGGGTAAAATGGAAGGAAATCAGTTCCTAGAGAAGTACGTGGAAGTGTACAGAGTGTATCGTTTCTGTGAGCGCTCGCCGTTGTGATGATCTCCTTTCTGGCCGAGTTAAGCATCAGCACTTATGTGCTCTTAAAACTTCCTGAGGCACTTTATACTCGCAATAAACGTGTGAAACTGTAGATGCTTGGGTGTGGAAGATTGAGTTGCCTGTACTACCTACCTAAATTGTGTGCAGAGAGAAGGGGTCAGGTGGGAATTCAGGTCTAGTCTTCAGTGGAAAGTAGAAGTGAACTGTGGGGGAAACTACGTTGCAGGTTTTGTTTTCTGTTTGTTTTGGCTTGTTTTTTATAAGGAATCCAGGACATTTGTGTTGGTGGAATGGTGTTCTTTATACTCTGGCTAATGACACTTGAAGACAGTACTTCTAGGGTGTGGTCTTTAGCTCTGTTTCTTGGAAGGCGGAGAAGGAAGAACATAGTGTTGTTGCCTGTCCTTAGAGGATTGTTGTGTTCAAAATTATAATGCCACTGAAATAGCAATTTTTAGAAATAGCTTCCCAGAAGATTGGTTTTTTTGACACTGTCATAAATGCAGTTCCAATTTGCAAGTAAATTATGTGTTTGGTGTTTTATTTTTGTTGATGTGGCTCACAGATGGACTTGTTAAAGGTGGAGTCTGAGTCTAAATTGCAGTCATGGAAAGTTGCTTTTCTGGCTGATGTGTGCTTTGTGCGATTTTTATTTAGTGTAAGTTGATCCAGCTAGCTTCCTCTGTAGCTTCCTTTGTGTATAAGCATTATCTCCAGTCCCCAAATCGTAAGAAAACTCACTTAAGTGGTAATTGAGTCTTATTCTTGTTTCTGGACACAGGCCTTGCCTGACATTTAGTGCATTGTAGAAAAATTGATCTTGTGCTGTTTTCCTGTTTTAAGACCTCTTTCCTGTCCTTTCTTCCTCTTTGCTGGGAGCAGGAGGGTGGCAGAAAAGAAAGAAAAAGTATGATCTTCTGTTAGGAGCAGAGTCTGTGCAAGTGCCCTCCGATAGATGACATACCTAACAGGACTGAAAGAAGGTGTACTTGAGGCTACCTTTGCTGGCTTTAAGCCTTGTAATACTTAAGGGAAGGGCCATAAAAAGACCTTGCTCTGAGCCCTAAAACGCTGTTTAATTGGGGCACTTTCTTTGGTATTGCAGCTGTAACTTTTTGCTCTTAGATGTAGTAAGAAGATTGTTGGCATTATGTCTTTGATCATATCTGGATGATAAAGTCTAAGTCTAAGTTCTAATGAATAACTGAGGAATATTGATCCCTTAGACTGCTTTGTTTTGAGGCTGACCTATGATTTACTTAGCAGGTGTTTGTATTAATTAATGAAGCTTTGATTGGTGTCTACTAGTTGACCATTACCTGTAAATGGATGTTTAGAGGAAAAAAGGGCGGGAATTTTTCTGCTGGCAGACTCCTACAATTAATTCTCAGTTTCCTACCAAATTTCTCATTGTGGATTAAGTATGGCACAGTTTGAGCACTGATCAATGTGAATAAATTAAACTCTTGTTTTAATCTTACTGTGTTGGTTTAGAATTCTCATTGGGGTGTGTGTGAGGGGAAGTGGAGTTCACAAGCGATTGCCAAAACTGTTCTGTGGGTCCTCCCTTTGTAGTTTTTTGCTTTTACAAAAACTTCCATCTCAGTGGGTTATGGACAAATATGTGGGTTTTGGACATGCTCCACTTGTGGGCACTTTGTGCCATGGTGTTTGCACTGTCTGCCTGGGTCAAAACTCCCTGGTTTTGGAAGAACTTTTTTGTGTTTCAGCTTAACCCATTACAGCATCTGTGCGTTTCTCACGTTAATGGGGCTGCAGTTCACAAAGTCCATTAACAAGCTATGGTTCTTGTGTTGCTTTAAGCTGAAGTACCTCAGATAAAGTAAATCAGACCCTTAAACAGCAAATTGTACAGGCTATTGCTAAAATGGAATTAAGAAGAGGTCCTTTTCTAGTTGGCTTCTGATTGTACTTCCAAAGAGTGGATGTGTGTCTTCCTCACCAGTATTGCACAGTCCTAAAATCTGTGGCTCTTCTAAAGCTGTAGTGTTGGTAGCTTGTGTGAAGGTACTGATGCTGCCTTCCAGCCCTTGGCACAGCTTGGGTGGGAACAGAATCTTTCTCCTTCACTCTTTGGCCCCTGCTCAGACAAAAGCATCTGATAAAGGTTAAGAACATTGTTAGAAATAATTATACTAAATCTTATCAAGGTTCGCTCTGTGTGGGTTTTAGAGTTTAACAGTTTGGGTCCTCCCAAGAATACGGAAATCTGATTTTAATTTAGCAATCCAAAAAGAAAGGGAGGGGCTGAAGTGTCTAGGCTCAGATGACTTAATTTTAAAAGCAGCCATAATTTAATTACTTAAATAGAGTTGAATGTCCTGCACTTAAATTTTTTTTTGCATTATAAAACAACTTCTCTTTATTCTGGAGGAATGAACAAAATCTGCTTTCTGTGGTCAGCAAGCTGAAAAATCATTGTTGGGTAAATTCTTCTATTTTAGGCATGTCACAGGTGTGGATAACAGCATAAGGTTTAACCTGCAGAAAGTGGTGATCCTCAAATATTGGCAGTATAAGGGATTGCAGTTGAAACCACTGCCTTGAGTGGCCAGGCTTTTGCTAACCTTTTTGACTAGTCTGACATAAGTCTTAGAACGGAAACTTTCAGAGAGAAGTATCATTCAGCTTGATTATTCACTCATGAATTCTGTTATCACTTCTGCAGGAAACTTTTAGCAAATGATAATAAAATACGCTGGCCACAGGAGGAATTATATCCAAACCCAGAGCGCTTAGCAGGATTTAAAATAAGGTTATTTTGCTTTCTGGTTCAAAGCGTGCCTCAGCCTTTGTTTAGCAGGGTGGACCAGCACTTGTTTTGCTTCAGTTTCCTTTGTTTCCTGTCTTTCCTCAACTCTTTGGGAGCAAATCAACAGTGTTTTACCATTTTCGTTGTAGTATAGCTCATATATGATATGTGTCAGGGAAAGAATTCCTGTTCTTATCCAGAGTGCCTGCTTACATGTGCTTGTTCTGAGAGCTCTGTGTCCTTGTCTTTAGAAGTCTGTGGAAAAGCTGAAAATTTTAGGCCTGTCTTCATTCTTAATCTGAACCTGAGTGTGAAAGGCAAGGGTGTAATAAACATAGGGCTTTGCTTCCCCTTGATCTTTGCAGTAAGCATTGTTGGATGTTGCCCTGGTATTACAAAAGAGCTTCTCTCTTTTACACTCCCAGTCTAGAGAACAGGCATTTATACCAAATTGATAAAGATCTTCCATGTAAAGACCTGTACTGATGCCCCCTGATGTAGTTGGGGCTCTTTGGCACTAATTGGCTCAAGTACTTGATAAGCTTGTGTGTGCATGTGAGCTTTTTGCCTTTATGGGTTTTTTGACTTTGGCTTCTTCATTCTGTTCCAGGCAGGTTACTAATGTACAGCCCCAGATACGTTCATGTGACCCAACAGCCCTTTACAGAAACCCTTTTTTCCCCTGTCTTTTAAAGGTTTTTGTTTCTCGCTGAAAAACTGAGTCTGGAAAGCTGTTTTCTCTAAATAATTGATGGACTTGGAGGTAACAAAGGCAAGTTTGAGTTGCTGCACTTGCAGCTACAGGATGAAGCACAGTATTCAGAGGCAGCTGAATGCTGTGAATTTCAATATTTTAAAAAAAGGTAATACGGTCTTCTGGGCATGAGCCATCTACTCTTGCTTTGGGGTATAAAACAAGTGCTGAAATACATTCACTGCCACTTAGAAACTCCTGGAATAGAAAACAAAAGAAGAACATCAAGTAACTTTCGTCTGAAGAAAGACACCTGCTATGTTAGACTTGGGTCTCTATGTGACAGCAGCCTTCTGATTGCCAGAATACGGAGCTGATTCTTTTGATGCACGTTGCTTTTGCCTCAACAATTTGTTATTAAATGGTGCTCAGGGAAGTACTTAATGTTTTGTGACATATGCCTGTAGTGATATAGCTGTATATAATAAAGGGTACAAAACAGCCAAGCTTTCTACCCTGCTCTGAGTACTTAAGTTACTTCAGTTTGTCTGTGTGGCAAGCCTGTGGAGGAGGAAGGTTCACTGAAAAGTTGTCTGACTTGAAAGTAATGGAAGGCAATTAGTGAGATGACTCTTCGAAGACAACAAGCTGGCTTTCTTTGCCAAGTGTACAGCATTTTGAGGTTGCCAAAGGTATTTTGACAAAGTGGTCGTAGCAGGAGGATGTTCAACTGAAAGAGCTTGTCCAGCTGGGGCAAGTGAGAAGGAATGTGTTGTTCAACTCTGGGTTGTTGTGTGGTTTTTTTTTTTTTTTTTTCCGTTTTCTCTGAGCTGTGGTGCTTGTGTAACCCATCATGCCCGTCAGCCTGTTAAGATAGCAGTTTCCTGTGTTATCACCTTTTTCCATCAAGAAGGCACAGGTTAGGAAGTGTTTGTGTCTAACGTCTGCACCTTCTAATTCTGCTGCTGTGTTTGCTGTTAAGCTGTTGCAGAGGCTGAGGTCTGCCCTGGAAGGAGTGTTGACTGTGTCCCTTCAGAGCGCTTGCTGCCCTGATCTCTGTGTGCTGAATGGCACAATGTTTTTCTTGGCATAATCTTGAGAGGTTGAAAGCCTGTTTTTCCTCCTTCCCCAGGGGAGGATGCAGAATCTTTGGGTGAGACAGTCGAGGGTTTCTCACGACCTACCAGAGCACTGGGTCTTGGAGGAAGGGTTGAAGCTTTTCAAGCATTGGCTTGGCCTGAATCCGCTTTGGTCTTTGTCTTTTTTAATCTTTTCCCTGTGCTGTGGTAGCATGTGCAGAGTGCTCTGCAAACCTACTTGCAATATCTCCTGAAGCATTAGCTTGTTGCTGCATATTTGGGCTGAGACATCTCTTCTGCTGAGCGCTGGCAGTGGTTATGATCGTGAGGTGAATGCTGTTTTGTCACATCTGCAGTGCTTTCTGGTGCTGCCTTAGAAGTTTACCCACTGGTTGTTTTTGAAAGTTGCACAATTGTGTTTTTTTATTGGAAAGTCAGTAGATAGACTAATTATATGGTGGTTGAGCTGTCTACGTGGCCACAAGGAGGCATTTTCTCTTTTGGCCTTTAAGCTGGTGATTGTCCTTCTCAGCAAGTAAAATAAGGCTGTCCTGGTTGTGTTGTGAATGCAGTTGGTGGAGGTGGAGAGCAGCAAAAGTAAGCTTTGAGAGCATTGCCCCCAAACCCTACATGCATTCCCCCAATAAATAGTATCCCCTGGTACTAGCCTCATTTGGAATAAGTGTTTCTCTGGTGTTTGTATCTGCTCTCATGAGAGGTAGTAGAAAGTAGCTGAGGAGTTTGGATCAGCTAAGGTTATTCTGGCAACTTGTTGTAACAGGTTTTGCTTCCTGGAGTGAATAAACTCCTGGTCAGAATGACTGACACACTTCTATGTGTTTCACAGTATGTGAACTTTCTGCAAAGTAAAAGGGAAAACAACTTGTGGTTTGTTGTGTGTACTAAAAAAGTTACAGTACAGAAAAGGTCCTATTCAGATTAAACTGGTCAATAGCTTTATTAAAGAAAATTTTCATAGACATGAAACATTTTTCTAAATTTTTTCAAGATGTTAATGAGGTATCTGTTGAACTGTAGTGACAGTGTCTAGTGTTGTTTTCACTTACTTTGGTGCAGTCTGAGTTTAACTCTAGAGGTTTATCCAGCAGTGCTTTTGAGGATAAGGTTAGTGAAGGCCCTACATCCTCTGCCTCTGCTGTTTTATGCAGTTCTTAATAAAGGGATGGATAACACAGAAAGGAATTTTCTCTTCTACTGCGTTCTGATCATGTTTGGAAAATTACTGGCATATAGATGAGGTTTGCATGTGCCACTTCCTTTTCTCTGTTTCCTGTCCTATCTCTTGCTTTAAGTCAAAATAAGGCATATATACTCTGTTTGCAGTCAGCTGCTTTGAGCAGATTTTCCTTGAAAAGGTAAGAGAGATCCATGCCTTTTAGTTGGTGCCTTTGTCAAGCACTGCTGTATGTTGCAGCAGAAAGTATCTCATCTGTCTGCTTATTACTTCAATGAACCTTAGGTCAGTGGAGCAAACCTACTAAAAATTTAGTGCATAGTCGAGTTGTGCCTTTTCTCAGTGTCAATAACTAAAATACTTGCAGCTTAAATTTACATGGTCAATACTTGCAATGTTGTTAACTTTCATTCTGACCAGTTTGTAGAAATGAAAATGTGGATTTTGTGGAATTGTTTTTGGTTTGTGGATTTCTTCTTTTTAATATTAGTAGTAGCTTTTTTTGCCAAATAATACTTCTACATGTGAATATAGGAATAAGTACTTGTACATGTGGAAACAAGGACAGCCAGTAATGTCTTTTGGTGACTTCTGTAGGAAGAACAGTGAAAAGTGAAATTCTTACAACTGCTGTTGTCCTCTGTCATAGCTTTTTTAATTCGTGTGGGAGCAATCTTGAATTCTCTTACCTTTTCCAAGTCTTCCTGTAGTGTTTAAGAAATGAAGGGAGCTGAAAATATTCTATGAATCATAGCTTGAATAGCTCCTTGAATTACAGTTTTGGAGTGTAGAGCTTTTATGCCAAAGTGCTCGTAATGCTAGTGGGCAGCTCAGAAGTTTTTGATGTGCATGTAGCTTATTTCTCAGAATTTGAAGTGTCTAGATTCTGAATGTTACTCTTGAGTTCTGAGAGCTTACATGTATTTCATATGCAACTCATCTTCATAAAAGCAATGTGTTGGCCAAAAGCACAGCATAACTTTAGTAGGAATTACAAAGTGAGCTGGAATTGAGCTGTTTTGAGTTGCTGCTTCCTTGTTTTGGGTTTGGGGACACTGGTGTATGTTTGTTAAGTTTTGCTACATTGTAGCTTGTGTTGTAGTGAACAAAGCCTCATCACTGAATCTTGAAATTCTTCCCATTTGTAGGGGATTTGTTCTGCTCTGAGGGATTGTTTTGTAGAGTGTGTGTTGGAGCAATTTGTGCTTGAAAAATTCTTCAATTACTGAGGACTTTGAGTCTTCAGCACCCTACAAAGTAAGGACCCTAAATGATGATGTCTTAAGACTTGTCTCCCTTTGGTCATGTTTTCCATTGAGTTTTGAGATCTGTTACTTTGCATTATTGTTCTGGTAAAACCTATTAAGGTATCTGTCTTGCATCCTGAGTCTTTCAGGTTAAAAACTACACTTTTGTTGATTAATTCTCAGGTTTCCTCTAAGAACGAGCTAATATTTCTCTGCTCGTCAGGTCTGCAGTAGACCAAAATACACTATACTTGTATATTCCTTAAGAGAAGCTTGTCTTTTCTTTGTAAAGCTCCAGTCTGGGTTCCTTGGAGACAAAATTGCAAAATGACACGTGCTTGCCTGGAATTCCTGAGTCATCAGCAGGACTACTGTCTCTGTTTCCAGGAACAGATTAGCCTTTAAGAGCTCTGAATCCTGTCGGTTTTTCTTGCTTTTTATTGTACCAGCTCAGTCCCTGCACGTGAAGATTTGATGCCCAGCACTTGGCCACTGTACTGAACGTTAAGACTCCTTTGGTGGTCAGCTTCTCTCTAAGATGTGGAAAGAGCAGTTTATAGGTCCGTATTTGTTGTTCCATTTTCAGATGGTTCTAAGAATATGTCTGAATTATTTCTTGTCAAGAATAAGGGTTTCTTTCACCTTCACAAAAAATGCTAACAATTGAGCACCTCCGAAGAATATGACAGTTATTTTTAATGGCACCATATCTTGAATGAATTGACGCTTTTTGATATAGATTTGGTGTTGATGCATTAACGGAGTTAAGGAGTCATATCAAAGCAAGTCATAGGTCAAAATGCATCTCCTGCTGTATTTTAAAAGTTCTTGCTTCTCAGTACTGGTGAACAATGGGGGAGGAGTCAACAGGTTGCCAAGTGAAATTTATTTCTTTTTCTCTTGCCTCAGTTCGGCCTCTGTTCCCCCACCTTCATCCATTTTAGCACGTTGGCTTCAAGTGTGGTGTAGGCTGGCATTGTAGGAGCGCTGCATTTCCATGAGCATGCTTAACTACCACTGCTTTTGCCTTCCCATCCTTGTTGTCCTTCCACCTCCTGACTGCACCCACACTGGTATTTGTATGTGTGTTCTGGGAAGGAAGGTTGTTTACTTCTTGGTACATGGTACAAGATCACAGAATTGATCTTAAGATTTGTTATGTGACTTGCTGTGTGATTGTTAGCTTTGAGAATTGTTAGATTGTGAGAAGTTGATTAATGGCTGTGGATTTTAGGCGAGATAGGGAAGAGGATCGGGCCTCTACATATGGTGGTAGTACTGGCTTAACTTAGAACTGGTGTTACTTAGGTCTGCCTTGTAAGCTCAATGCCTCCTGAGGATTAAAAGAATTTGTGGTCCTAGATCTAGAGATGTTTTGATTCACTTGTTCTAGATTTAACATCTTATCTATGAGGATTTCTCTGCATGTCCACATTAGATTACTTAATAGATCACATCTTCTATTTTATGGGAATTAAAGCATATACATTAGGAATTTCACTGCTGTAGCATTTTGAAGGTAAGAGTAGAATCGTGGGTGTAGGAATGCTTTGGAAATGGTAGTAGCCTCTTGATGAATGAATACATTTCCCCCCCCCCCACTTCACTCTCACTAAAGCTGTAAACACAAAGACCAAATTATATGTCCCCAAAACAGCAGTGCTCTGCATTTAATTTTAGAAATTCTTGTTGCCATGAGTGGGTGATAACTCTCAGCTGACACAATGTGACTTACTTTGTCTGAAACACAGTAGAGAATGTTATTAGTCTGTGCGGCCCACACACTACTTTAATCTTCCTAGTGTTTTGTAGTATTGCCTAAGCATAGTTAGGTAGCCTGTGATGTGAACTAAATGAATTACTGATGTAGCAGATTTCTAGACCGGTAACAGATGCCTCCTACATTAGGAAACATGACTGCTTTTAGTATAAACACAGGGAAGGTGGCTGTGTGGCCTTGAGTGCATTGCTTTGCCTGTTTGTAGTGTTAGGGGGAAAAAGTCAGACATACATGCACTTCAGATTTATTATACCAACCATATGCTTTTCAGTGGTCTGTCAAGAAGAACCAAAAAAATTCTGATGAGGGTAAGCAAAGAGAGTAAGTCCAATTAGCTCCTAAGATAGGCAGATATTTCAGAAGGTAGTATGTGTCTGGGGAGCCATGTGCTGTTATAGGCCAGCCTCTTGCTAATACTGGTAATACAGCCCCCTCCTTTCACCTCACAGCATTAAAAAGAAGTGTTGATATTAAAAAAAAAAAAAGAAATTTGACTTTTTCCTTTTCTTAAAATACTGTAATTGGTATTGACTGGGGCATTTTACCAGTTGTTTGAAGAAGTGAGGAGAAATATCTTGCAAGCTGCTTGTCAAAACAGTGAGGTAGGTGAAGAGTGGTGCTTATCAATAAGGGTACTTTTGATGCTCTTATTCTTGTGAATAGTTTCAGTGAAGTTGGGACTTGAACAATTGGATGTAAGTCCCAGTGTCAGAGAGGGTAACCTAACAAAAAGTAAATCTTCAAACAATGCTTGCATTTTAGGTCCTGAAATGATATGATTGCCTTTTTGCCTCAGATTGTATTTTTAAGCCTCTTTGTCTAGTAGAACCCCATCTTTATGGAATTTAATTATGTGCTAGCTAAATGCCACCTGCTGCCTTCTCTTCTGTAGGAGTAGCAGCAGCAGCAAAGGCAATTTTTCTTGTTATTAGTATGTTCATTCTACAGTTGCTGCTCCTGTGTCTTAGCAGGTTCCTGATTTTCATGGGGAGGGAGGCAGAACAATGATGGAGGTCTTAGCGTGCCTTCATCTGGAGAATGTGTTTGCACTGGCAGTCAGTGTGTTGCTGTAATACAGGATTATAGTCATGCAAATGGAGTCTTGGACGCTGCTCAAATTAGTGGGCTTCTGCTCTTGTACCCTCTTTTTGCTCCCTTCCCGGGCACCTCAGACTTACTGAGTTGGACAAGTGTATGAGTATTGATTATTGAAATATAAATTGCCGTTTGGAACTAGAAACTGAAATGAAGAAGTTGCAGGGTTTTTTTTTCCCTTCCGTTGTGTTCTCTCAGCTGTGGGCTTGCTTAGATAAGCATGTCAGGAGAGTGGTGCTTAGGGTGTTCTTTGCTGCGATTTGTAATAGTAAGGTTCCCAAATGTCTTTGAAGTTGGGTGGGTTGAAAAGGTCAGTAACTAAAGCTGAACCAGGAGATGAGGAAACAAAATGCTCTACTTCTTAGGAATGTATGCCACAAAACTCAGTTTTATGCAATATGACTGGGTCACATCTAGGAAGATGCTTTCCAGTCACTGTCTGTACTACCATAAAGTACAATTTCCTTTTTTTTAACAAAAGTGGTTTCTGCTATAAAGGAACTGTGAGCATTAGAACCTAGTTATAAAGTGAGGTTTTGGAAGGAAAAAAACCCCAAACTTCTTTTCAGTGTTTGGTTAAAGTTGTGTGAAAACCAACATCTGAAATGTGGAAATATCAAGGGCAAGTATTAATGGTGACTGTTCATGCTCTCTAGCCTGTAAAATTTCAAAGGTACTGTTTCTGTAAAAATGTGCAATGTATTAATCTTTCTCTGGACTCTTTTCTCTGAAACCTTTACTGGAGCTAGTGAGGAAAAGGTGTTTGAATTCTCACTTAATTCAGTTTTATTCCTTCTCATATAGAAGCAGGAGGAAGAATTTAATGACTTTTTTCTGTTGCTACTGTGTCTGTCCAGATGCACTAATCTAGAGTTGCCTGTGGGTGATATATATTAAGCAACCTGCATTGATAACACATATGCAAAGGCTACTTAGGTGTTGTCTGACTTTGTTGTATATAAATTAATCTACTTCGTGTCCAGTGAGTCAGTATGACTTGTAACAACCGATTTTCAGTAGTATCTGAAAAAATGCTCTTATACATGTGCAGACCATTTTAGCTTGAGTAAAACAAGTTTATCTCTGTCTACAAATCTTGGAACCTTACTTTGGTGTGCCAGGTTACATGATTTTCCAGGTTTGTTTTTTTTCCCCGCATAGCTTCTTAAAGCTATGGAGTATTCTACCAAAATGCACCCTCCTTAGATTTTTCCATGTGGTCTTGGTATTTCTGAAAACTCTTTTCATTTGGTTGAGCAGCAAAGAAACTTTCTGACTTGACTTGTAACAGGATGAGGAATGTGTCTGGACCAACGAGGGGCTCTCAATGTGCTTCCATTGGAAGGGAAATCCATTGGTTTGGGATCTATGTTCACAGTCTTGTGGGCTGGAGATGTCTGTCTTGTGTCCTTGATCTTGTATGTGTGTGGTTTTAGCTTCAGGGGAAAAGAGCTTGAGGTATAGCATGAAATATTTTTTTGAGATTTCAAAAAATAAGCTTCAGTAAGATGCTGCTGGTAGAACTTCATAATTGTCATGGAAAATACTTGGTAGTTAACTTAAAGCAAGCTATTTATTGAATTGGGTGGGATTCTCAAAGCTGACAGGTGTTTACTTTTGTTCCTTCTTTCAGTGGGACTGTTTTTTTATACTTGGGTGCAGACTTCTTTCAAAATTAAAAAAAAAAAAAAAAGAGAACTAGTTGACTTTGTCCTAACTTTGGATGTAGTGGAGTTCTTCAGTTCTTCATTCCATGGTGTTTGATTTTTGCATGCTGTCTGTGAATGCCCAGCCTGGCACAATACTGTTTATTAGTTATGAGTTTTGAAAGTAAATTCTCCTTGCTTTCTTACTTCCCTCTGCAAGTCTTTCACTAACATTTACCTCAAGTAAGTAGAGGGTTGAAATGTGGAACTGCTGCTTGTCTGTCATAGGCAGTGCTTAGCTGTCCAGAATGTGAGTGCTTTGCCTTCTTTTCTCTGGCTCTCAATTTCACAGCTTGTCCTCTATTTGTTTTCTTATGCATGGCATTTCTGCAGAGGTGGTTTAGTTATGATACTATGAAAAGCTGTAGTTCTGGAAAATATTTGAGCAACAATTGCAGTTGAACCTTATCTCTAGTGTATGTAAGGAAGCAAAACAAACTGCTCAGCAGATTGGCTCTTGAATGGTGGGGCTTTTGTTTTTGAGAATAAAACCTCTTACAGGATATGATTTGGTAAAGCAAAGGACGGAGTACAACTGCCTGTTGTATTTAACAATCTGTAGACACTGAGGGATTCCAGGTAACCACTTCTAACATGCTGCTAGCTGTGTTGTGTCATGTGCAGTCTACAGACTGTGTGTTGAGACTTTTGCATAAGTCCAAGTAGCCATCTCTAAGTAAAATGGTTTTGGAGGAATGAGAATGCAAACGAGTGTCAGCTTGCTGATGGAGATCTTCCTAGGCTAATTGAATAACTAGTTTTGTTTCTGGGCATCCTCCTCCTGTTATCACATAAGGGTGCTTAAAGATAGGATTACTGAGCAACAAATGGGAGTTGAGGGTCAGTGGAAGTTTGACCTGACTTTTAAAACACCTCTAAAAGGCGTATGGTACAGGTTACTGTAGTCCCTTGTCAAGAGAGAGCTGGAAAAAATTCTTTATTCCTGAAATCTTTGACTGTAATTATTGTTTCTCTTCTCTGCAGACGCTGTGCTGTAGAAGATGCACTATTACCGATATTCTAATGCAGAAGTCAGCTGTTGGTACAAATACTTGCTTTTCAGCTACAACATTGTCTTTTGGGTGAGTATAAAACATAGATACTGAAGTTGTTTAGGCATGGCTCAGTTTTATTAACTTCCTTTCTCTGTTCAGAAGAACAAGCTGAAATATTTACCTGAAAGCAGTAAACTGATGTATAGTATATCCCAGGTGTTTTGGAATTGAGGAGGCCTATCCCATGTGAGAAATGAATTATTATTCAGAAGGTGAGGAATTGATATCCATCTTGTCCCTGTTAAAAGAAGTCTCTTAAAACATCTTCTTTCAGATCATCTTTGATCTTTTTTGGGTGGTGTACTGTAATTGCACTACACAGAAGTGAGTAAAGGAGCTGCCCTGGAGATGTGTCAACAGCTAGCATTACAGTGCAGGCAAGATCTGACATACAGGCAGCACACTCTGTGGGCAGCAAAATTCTCTGATATGGTCTTGAAATACTTAGCTATAGATTAACCTGCCTATAATGTTTATTTAGAACTGTGAATGTGAAAGCAGGTGTGTAGTTTTAGATGTGTATGGTGGCCAAGGTCACTGAATCACCAGATTACCTTGGAAAAGAAGACTATTCAAAGGTTGTTGCACTAGAAGTAGTTAACATGTCTGTGAGGGCAAGGTGAGGATGCAAGTCAGGTAAACGTGACAATTCATTTTGGAATTTCCAAGTCAAATGTTAAGAGTTTGCATCTGAATTCATAGAAAGACATGGGTAGCCATGGAAAAGTGCATTGTGAATTGTCTAGTGCAAGCAGTATCATTGATAACCACAGAACTTTTGGCTCTGGCAACACCTCCTGTTTACTGGTAGAATGTTTTAACATGATACTGTAGCACTGAGCCCCAGGGAGGTTATCCTTGTGAGGGTAACAGGGCAGAACAGGTACTTACTTGGTTTGTATAGAAACTTGTTCCACTAATGATCAAGTTGGCCACAATATTGCATAGTGCAAGCATTCATCAGGGATGATGTTTTACACATTTCATTTGAGGATGGCCATCAACAGGTAAAAAATTATGTGCTTAAAGGCCACCAGCTCTGTAGTTACTATTTTTGTACATTGTACAACTCCCATGTACCTGCAGGTGAGTGTGGTGTAGTGAGAAGTAATACTTGTCATGCTGGTCTGGTTTGGGCAGCAGAGGAGGGATAGGTGAGAAATCAGCACCCTATGAATATATTAAGATTGTTCTAGACCTCTGCTTCTTTTCTAGTGCATATCTGATGAAGTGTTGTCTATGACTGTTTACCCATCAGAAACAATCTTTTAAAAACGGAATCTTTTTATGCTTACTGGAAGGACTGTCACAAATTTACCTGTTTTTTCACAGGAATGAATTTTGTCTTTATTTTTTATTTTCTGCTGTCATTACACTTTCATATTTCTTTTTTACTGTAATCTCTTGAATGATGAAGATCTAAGGATTTTTCTATTCATTAAAGACAAATTTTTAAAGAGGTGCAAAAAACAATTGAGGAGAATTTGCAATATAACTTGTGTGTTTCAGCTGATCTGTTGGCTGGATGAATTGGTGTTCTGAACCGATACCTGTACTCCTGGTAGCTTCCTTAACAAATGGTCTGAGGCTTCTGCTGAGAAGTTATTATCAGGCTGACCTAGTAAATAATGTCTAACTACAGCTCTTTTGGTAAGATTTTGGCTCCTTCAGTTGTAGAACAAGCTATGTAAATGTTGAGTGGGAAGGTAGACACTCCTATAGGCAATGCATGAATCATTTAGCTGACACAATGATTCAGGAACATATATATGAAAGCTGGCTGAGATGACTAGTCTAACAATGTCTTTAATTGGACAAATCCACCATTTTTAGAACAAAGTAAATTTCTGTGCCTTAGCAGAACTGAAGGACTACAAAATCAGAAGGAGAAATGTAATCATAACTCAAAAGCAGCGCTTAAGGAGAGGATGTTAGCCTTGATTCACTTTTCTTGAGTTGCAGGGCAGGTGCTTGTGGGAGCTTGTTTTGTGTTAGTGAGGGTGGCTGCTGTATAGGGGTATGAGGGATGGCATAGAGATAGATTTGCAGACCAGCTTTTGCCCATCTAAACTGTTGCAGCTCACCTGTGTCTCACACAGGTTTACATGCCATGTAATGTGCATGTAAATAAAGAGTTGCGTTTGTTATTCTGCCATACTTAGTATAGGTGCATGTTGACTTTCCCATTCTAGCTTTGAAGATAATATCAGTGACTGTATAAACTTTGAACTTAAAGCACATGGTGGTGTAGAGCTTACAGAATTTTGAAACTTTTCACTGAGTGATTACTTCAGTTTGTTTTATGCTTCAAATGAAATTAACATAGATTGGAGTGAAACAAAATATTGAACTGAGAGGGCAAATATGACTAATAATGACAAGCTCATAGTTTAATCAGCTTTTAGAAGTCTGTAAGTCTTCATTTTTTCCAAGTTGTTTTTCTTTCATATGGACAATTTGGGAATAGAAAGCTCAAGTCTGATTTTTAGTTCGTTGCATGTGTCTGGCTTGGGATGTCACTTTCCTATTCTTTGTGCTTGGCTTTCACTTGTAAGAAACAGAATGGAGATCATAGGAAAGCTCTCTGTTCCCAGGCATGATTCGGATTTGTGATTACTTTATTTTCATCTTGCTTTTTAATCATGCTCGTAAGATCTAACTTGTCCAAGTACACTTGTTTAAATGAGTAGTGATAAGACTATACTGCAACTGTTAAGATATCCCAGTAGAGAGCAAGATAACGAGGCTGGACCTCCTTTTGTGTTTGAAAACTTTTTTTTTTTTTCTTTTCCAAATAGCTTCATTTGTCATAATGAAACTTAGACTGCAGTAATACCAGATAAAGAGTTTTGTTCTGGCACCTTTTTGTTCTGAGTAATCTGGCAATGGAATGAGTCCTTCTGTGAAAGCGCTGGTGCAGAGGAGGAAGCAGGAGGTGGACAGCGGACTGACTGCAGGCAGAGTGCAGGGTGCCCTGTCTTGGGCTGCAGCACTGCTGTATGCCTTTCAGACTGAACTGGGAAAAGCCCAGGGAATTAAAGGCAGTGCCTCAAAACCTATCTCTGGTGCTTGCTGCTTTGTCTCCAGGTGAAGGTTTTTTTGGGACAGTCCAAGAATTGCACTTCATCTGGGACATGGCCATTTCAGTGAAGTGAAGGATTGTATGTGTGCTCTGCCAAAACCTTTTAGGTTGCATGTGAGCTCACAGTCTCTCAGATGAATTGAGAGGAGAGGGTAAAATAGCTTTTAGCTGCCATCATCTTGATTGATCTTCTAATGGTCTGTAGCTTTGTGTGTTATTCTTAACGGTTATTGGAGACAAAAATAATACTTTTCACTCATGCTATTGCAGATGTGGCATTTTACACTGAACATGATGATGAAAGGCAAAAATTCTCTTTAGTTCTGGAAAAGAATTCAGAATTAATTTTTTTGAAAAATAAGAGAAGACCCAGACTAGCATAAGATTTTCAGGCTTTTGCAGTGTATGTTGTTTTTCAGGAACATCTGAACCAGCAAGGCTGTGCTAGGAAGAGGAAAGAACCACCACCAGGTGGTTTCCTGTCCCTGAGAGGAAGAGACTAGGAAGAGACAAGGATAGGAAGGAAGGGCTGTAGGGTGCTGATTGCATGGGTGGAACACAATGTTAGATAGAATTGTTCGGGGATGGGGAAAGTGTTCTCTGTAAGAGTAACATTTTGTGATTATATCTGAGTAAAATAGGAATGCGTTTCTATTTCTCCTGATCAGACCTAGAGGCAGACTGACCCAAAATCAGTTGGTGTGCATTGTTGTGTGGATTGTTTTGCAAGAATTATGTTTAGCTGCAGCCTAGATTTGAGAAAAAACTTAGATCAATTTTCTCAGTTAGTAGGGTGATTCTGATAGTACAGTCAAAGGAATTCAAAGTGTGATTAGGAATAGATAATACTTAAAAACGATCTTGAGCACAGTGTTTGGGAGTTGGCATCACTGTTGTACATCAGAGCAGAGCTTACAGCTTGATGTGATATATTAATAATGTGGATTTTTCATTTCTAAATCAGGAAATGACCCAAGCTGGTAACTGCTGGTTCAGTTTCCCCTTAAAGGGGCATGATTGAGCTGCTGTGTGCATGTTTCCATCTATTTCGTGCAGTAGATGGCTTAAATGACGCTCTGGCATAGTAGTGAATTTCATAGTCCAGCTTGGTCTTGCCTACATGTCATTCAGATTCTGGTGAAAGGCAAGTTTCAAAATGCTGCTCTTTTGAATTACTTGCCTACTCTCACCTTGGGTATGGTTTGTTTGGTTTTTTTTTTTTTTTTTTTTTTTTGCCTTGCTGTTTTGGAGCCTCCTGTTCTCCCATTCATTTAGCCATTAAGTTCAGTGAGCTGAAGAAAACTTTTCCTTCAGTTTAAGGAAGATCAGTTCCCAAGTCTGCCTCGTAAGGCACTTGAATGCTGTGCAAGAGTGTTAGAGTATTTTCTTGGTGCTAATTCTTTGTAGAACTCTGGGCATCCTCAATCATGCTAACTTCTGGGGTGATTTTATCATCATGGTACATTTTACAATAATTTAAAATGTGATACTTTAAAGTATTTTGCATGTAGTCTTTGATGCAAAGAGATGTCATTTGATGAAATAACTAGTTTACTTCCTTGCAGGTTGGTTGTCTTGGTGGTTGCACCTGTCAGTGTAGTGGCTGGTGACTTTGTTTCTTCAAGTACGTCATACTTTACTGGTTTTTGCTAAAGGAACTTAATGTGAATGATTTGGCTGCTTCTAGTGAAAAGTCTTAGCTGAATTAAGTTTTAGATTTATCCACATTTATTCTGAGACAAAGTTTATTTTTCTTCTGATAAACTCTTATTTTACTTGCAGGTAGTTTGTATAGGTGCTCATGGAAGTAACTTTGCAAAAATAGTATAGTTTTGTGGAACAAAATACTATAAAAACACAAGAGCAATGTTTATGTTCAGAGGTGAGAATAAAGCATGCTAATAAAAAAATCTATTTAATCAAGAATCTATTACAACTTAATTCAAGTGGTAATTGTAATGAGAGACATTCTGAAGAGAATATCCTATTTATATGTTCAATAGCACAATACTAGTGTTATAGTGCCATTAATTTGTATACAGAATGGAAGATATGTGTCTTCCCAATACTTTTTTCCTTCTTCTTTCTGTAGAAAAAGTTCCCAAAGATCCAGCTGTCTACTGTGTAATTTACCTTGATTACTGCAAATTATACCAGCTGTCTTCATCTGTCTCCCAGCATTCCTGGAGCATTTGGAATGAAAAGGATGAAGGATGCATCAATTACATGCACTGTGCAACTTAATGACATACGAGTTTGATTATTGACTCTCTTCCCCTCCTTTGCTTCTTTATCTGAAAATCACTGGGTTAAGTTTTAGGGTTAATCTGGGTCAATATTCTGTTTATATCAATGTGGGTTTTAATAGCATTTTTAAAGTTGTGCTTTGATCCAAATCATCATTCTAAATGTTCTTAGCTTAGTCAGAGCCTGAGGTGGGTAGTCACTGTGCTGTTGCTTATTATGCAAGATCTGGAAATTTAACTCATTTAGCACTGCTTTGTCCAGTTGTGGCTCCATGTATTAGTAGTGTGTTTGGTTGGTTAACCTGTGTTTTTAAGCCCTAAAATATGGCAACATTCCTGCCAAGACAGAGACGTCTAACATAATTTGAGTAATTCTTACATAATGACATGAGGGATGCTTGTAGCCCTTTTTTGGCTTTCCCCTATTTTCACCACCAGAGTAAACCCAGAACAACTTCATTTGCCTTGAGTGCACCCGAAGGCAGGCAGGCCATGAACCCAGCAGTACTTAAAATCTACACAGCTTTTCTTGTGTGACTATAACAAGGCTCCATTTTTGTTACTTTCCTGCACTGTGGGGAATTGCCCATGACTCCCATCTAGTGCACGGGAGGTGCTGCATTTCCTAGAGTCAAGGACTCCTTTTTCGAAGTTTTTTCAGTTTGTGAGATTTGCTTGTCAGTGTGTGTAAGGCTTGGCAGGTGGAGGCAACCTCAGTGCTTTCTGCAGAACCACAGAATCGTTTAGGCTGGAAAAGACCTTGAAGATCGAGTTCAACCATTAACAGAAGTGCCATGTCTACACATGTTTTAAATATATCTAGGAGTGGTAACTAAACCACTTCCCTGGGCAGCTTGCTTCAATACTTGATATCCCTTTCAGAAAAGAAATATTTCTGACTATCTAATCTAAAGCTCAGTTGGTGCAACTTGAGGCTGTTTTCTCTTGTTCTCTCACTTTTTACATGGGAGGAGAGTGATACACACCTCACTACAAGCTCCTTTCGGAGTTGTAGAGAAGTGTAGCTGGGTAGAATGCCATTTTAACTAATGAAGAGGAACTGCTCTCAGATTGTAGAGAGGTCATTTTAATTTGATTATTGAAATTGGATATTAGAGACAAACTGCCTCAGAATTGGAGAAAGGGAATAAAAGATTAGAACGAGAGACTCTTGCTTCATTTGGATGAATATAATTCTGAAATGTTTATTACATCAGCATGAATTGATATAGGGTTTGTATGTTGCTTATTGATAGTAAGTGAATGCACCATTAATCTGTCTTGTTTCAAAAGTGCTTAAACAAGTATTCAGAAGATAAACTGTTTAATGAGAGAAGAAGCTAATGTAGTAAGCTTTAACAATGAGAAGTTAAAAGGAGTCAGGCATGGCTACTGCTGGAATTGATACTGTAAAATTACTAAATAGGGAATAACCTCAAAGTGTGTTAAATATTCTGACAACTTGATTGATACATGAAGACAAATGTTTTAGAGCAAGTAATTGGGAAGAGGATAGCTCCCACCTGCACACGACTGTGAGGAAGTGTCAGTTTAGTACCATGTACTTCTTGAGTAATCTTGAAGAATCAAAGTGAAATGCTTTTTAAAAAGTAGCTTGTAAAATTTATAAATGCTATAGAATAAAAGCCCTTTAAATAATTTTTGCAGGAGATAGGCTTATGGGGAGGAATGTCCCATTACTATTGTCTGATGTTGCAGGCAATGTATGTTTTACTTGAGTGACAGGGCTACTGGCTAGGTGTTTTGAGAATGTGGTTGATTATTACATCTAATTTTTTTTTTTTTTTTTTAGCTGGCTGGGGTGGCCTTCCTTGCAGCTGGTCTGTGGGCATGGAGTGAAAAGGTAAGGATAGAAATGACTGGTCTTATTTTGGTGGCTGCCCTCTCCAGGCCTAGTAAAGCTACTTCCTCAGGAAGCAGCTGAGCTCAGGACTGTGTTCATATGATCTGAACGGAGTTTAGTTGGAAATTTGTTCTTGTCCCTGATCTGGTTCTAAGTTGTGGTCCTTGTTATTTAGAGCTTTTTTTATAAACTTGTACGAGCAGGATGCTAGGGAGAATTTAATCTTAGTGAATAGTCTTTATGAACTGATTCTCTTTCAAAAGTATGTTTTCTAAAATACACTTCTCTACCCCACTCTTTTTATTACAAACAAGAACTAGGGTGCGAAATGTAAGAGAGATCTCTTCATGTTAAAAAAAAACCCAAACAAACCACAAAATTCAAACATGCATCTTTGAAGTACATTAGGAAGCTGGTTGCAGTTATAGCCATCTGTTGTCCACTTTACTCTCCATGGAGTGCTGCAGTGACTGTCTTTCTGTGTAGAGGAACAAAATTAGTGAACATGGTCTAGCTGAATAACACTCTTACTTTTAACAAAGGTTTCTTGTAGCTAAATTCATCAGTCAAAGGAAGTCTATGCAGACACGTACTTGCAGAGTTCTCCTGTTACAAGAGAAGAGAATGATATGGGTATGGAATAGTACATTGAATGCATGTAAAAGCATGGCTTTAATATGACTGCAAGCAGTAGGAAAAAGTGACAATTACTTGGAGACTGACTGATCTACATCTTAATTAGCAGTGGAGGGCAAATGCCCTCACTGTTCATTTGTGCTGCTGAGTAGTAAGACTTCAATTATGATCACAGTATTTGTATTTCCTTAGTCGAAGTGTTTATACACAGCAGCTGTCCACATACAGAGAGATTCTGAGATTCCTCTGCTTTTGGAAAGGGAAAGTGTTTTATGATGACCTTAATTCTGAGGTATTTATTCTCCTTCTCCCTGATCCCTATGTGCATGCACTCATCCTCACAATTAGATTAGTGATATAATTGAAATATAGAAAACAGCCTATTCCACACAGAAATGCAGTTTCCTCCTATTTTGTTGCTTTAAAAGAATTTTCTTTCCAGCCCTTTAGAGAAGATGTTAAACTTGTCTTGAAGTTGTATTCTTTCATCTTCAGATATTTTCTGTTTTGTAAACAAGCACATATTATTTGTGTGGTTTGAAATTAACATCTCACATCTTACCCCCATTTGCCAAATTGACTTTATGGTACATTGAAGTTACTAAAAGACAAAGACTGTTTTTTTTTTTAAATTTTACCTGAACTCTTTCTGCTCTCTGTTCTGTATTGCAAATAAGTGCTTCAAAGCTTTTCCTGTGGTTTTGAACTTCTAAATCGCTTATGAAATCTGTTGGTTACTTTTCATGCCAGTTGTTCTGTGCTGTGTTGTTAGTATTTCATAGTAGTGCCATTCTTCAGCCATAGTGCCTGTATTTTACAGATAAACATCTTGGTGAACAATAGATGGGAAGTAAGAGAAAAACATTGCAGAGGCTGTGCTGCAGTGGTAACCCCAAGGATAAACTAGGTGATGGAAGAGTTCTGAACATTCTGTCTCTTACTGCAACGTGAAGTATATTAGGTCCATTTAATTTATCTGGTTTTTCTTGTCTCTTTAGTTTTTCCATTAGGTCTAAACTTTGGCCTAATTCCTCAGCAATCTTTTTACCTGGCTATAAATCCTGTGCTTCTCTTTTAGGTGGTGATATGTCAAAATAAGACAGTTAGTTTGAGAGAAGTGTTGAAAATACTGTATGCAAAAATGTTACCTTTCTGGTTCATGTTACCTTTTTGAGTCAACTCCAGACTCTTTAACTGGTGTATCTAATGGGCTTGTCCTTATGATTTTGTAACTGGCTATTGTTATTCTGAAAAGTCACATAACAGTTAAATTGCATAAAATTACAATCCTACACAAAAAACCTGCGTATGTATTAATCTGTCACACAAAAGGTAATGTAAAAATTGCTAAGAGAAAGTAAATTATCATAAACTATTGGTAGAAACAAGGTGAATAACAGCCCTCTCATGAAGAAAACAATTTTCATTGTTAAAATGGTTTCAAGAAGAACACTAAGGAAGATCTGGGAAACTAGAGGCTAGTCAGCCTAACTTCATTCCAGTGAGTTCATGGCTAGGGAGAGGGAGCAGTCAGTCTACTTAAAAATTAAGACTGTAATTTAAAGAGTGGAGAAAAAGCATGGAGAAAAGCAGGAACCTTATAACAGTTTATTTTTAAGAAAAGCAAATACACAATCCTGTGCCTGAAATGAGGCAACCCCATGCACCAGTATGGGCTGGGGATTAACTGCTTAGGAAGCCACTTAGGAAAAAAAGCCTTGAGCTTCTATTGGCTCAGTAAGTAGACTATTAGGTATGCCCTCATGCCAAGGCCAACACCATACTGGACTGTATTAGCACCAGAGTGGCCAGTGATTTAGGGAGGGGCTTCTAACAGTATTCACACAGTTAACATGTATCTGGTGTACCATGTCCAGTTTCAGGCTCCCCTGTGTCAGGCAGGTCTTTTCCAACCTTACTCTATGGTTAAATGTACTTATTCTTGAGTCTGCTGATCTTTGCATTTGTACATGGGAGTCTGTAAACTGTCTAAAGGTAAAGGCACCTAACTTGTGTTGTAATCAGTGGCAATGATACTGTGACAACCAACAACCACTTTACAGACCTTCATCATAAGAAATCAGCTCTGTCCTTGTCAGATCTATTTTGTAGTTTCCATACTAGTGTATCTCAAAACTGTAACTGGTTTGGCATTTGTTAACGGGCTGTATTAGAGATTTATATATTTTTTTAAAAGACAATCTGTTTGCCCTCTTTTGGCAACATACTTCCATTGGGATGGTGACATAATGCTTACAAACATTAAAAGTGGATAACAAGCTAAGCGTGTACAGTTGAACGCCTAATTCACTGTTCTGAGTGACTGAAAGAGTTAAAGGCTGAGTTTTGTTATAGGATTTTCTGACACTGACTTCTGATATCAGACTTCATTGCTGTATATCTGTTGGAAACCTACATGTTGTAAAGGACAGCTTGTCCTTCAAAGAGTTTTTACTGTCCTGCAGATGGCACAGGCAGAAGCATTTTTAGACAGATGGATGAGGTTGGGATGAGATAATTTTCTGAATAAATTCTCTTGTTTACTTCCTTCCTTCAGGATTTTTGAATAACATCTTTTGTTAGGTAAATAAACCCCCACAACCTTCTTTTCAAAAGAGCATGTTGTAAACATCAAACGTGAACATGAAGAAAGTGCTGTGAACCCAGCAACATCTGAGGTTGAATAATAGAGCCCCATTCCTGCCAACTTTTCATAACGTGCTTTGATCAGAGGAAGTTTTCTTTCAAAAGATGTTGCTTGAGCAAATGAAATTGTCTGAAAACAAAAAGCTTGAGTTTGGGTGTGAGGAGGAGATGACTGGCAATAGTTGTGGAAATTTCAACTTCCTTGTCACACAGTGCTTGGTTTCACCGTGTGTTGATTCTACAGAGACCTTGCGTTAACCTGTCAAATCTTGGAATGTGTGCTGGTGGGGTCTGAGCCAATGTTTGATTAAGTGGGACTCTCGTAATTAACCTGGTAGACCAAGTTTATTAGCTTTGAGGTCTTAGTTTTTAAGACTGGCAATGCGTCACTGGTAACAAATAT
>JAWWMO010000175.1:10064230-10094929 GCA_035047845.1 Dendrocincla fuliginosa | reverse complement strand
TTAACCTGGTAGACCAAGTTTATTAGCTTTGAGGTCTTAGTTTTTAAGACTGGCAATGCGTCACTGGTAACAAATATCAATAAACTGTGACTGTTTTCTAATAGGCTGTTTCAGATGTTACTCACCAGCTGTTGCAAGGGAATTCTGAGTTCTATGGGTTTTTTTTTGGTTGGTTTTTTTTTTTTTTTGGTTGGTTGTTTTTTTTCATTCCTTCAACCAGTTTTGGTAAAAACAACTCTCTTGCTGTTGCCAGATTTAACAGCTCTCACAGGATCTGTTATGGAACACGTTATGAAAGAAGATGAATTCCTGTGTATCACTGTAATACTGTTAATCAGTGTCTTTTCATCAGCTGATGAAGTTTCTCCATGGGCACATTTTCTTCTAATGCTGTTTTTGAAGATGTTATTTTTAAGTAAGCAGCTGAATAAGAAACAATATGGATTTTTCCAGATGTTCTCTTAGGTTGTGTAGACTTTGCACTTAACTCTAGCACAGGTACCTGGGTAGCAATGTGAGAATTTACGTTCTCTTTACAGAATTAGACAGCTTATTGCAAACTTCAGTCTTTTTCTTATGCTAAACATAAGAATGTGTTTATAAAGGACGAAAAGATAGGAAACTTGCAATTATGGGATATCGTACTGTGATGATCTTTTATTTCTTTGTTGTGAGAGGGAAGTATTTCCGTATTAAAACATTCTGTGTGTTGTTGAGTATATGATGAGCACTCAGATTTTTGCAAGGCTGCCTGGATGTCCCTACAAATCATTTGCATTAACTTTAATAGTTTCAGCTGTCTGCCCTTTCTGTCTTCTACATGTTCCATCTTGTTGTTTCACAGAAGAAGAGAAGGTTTTTTTAATATGTATTTGATGGAACCTTAATGGTTGCCAGTAATAACTTCTTTAAAACCTAATCTAGAAATTTTAAGGAAGGATTTCACTGTGTTAGCATTACATTTACATAGACTTAGACATCTAGGCAGACAGGCTTAATAGCTAAGATTACTGTCAAGACAAGTGGTGTTTCTGGATAATTAACGAAGAAAGTATTGCTGCGAAATCAGGCAAATTGCAATTATAGGGAATAGATAACTCCTTTTGCTGTAAGAATTTTATCTGGGGTGAAAGGGGGAATGTTTATATTTGTGTATTTTTGAAAGAGTTGGGAGAAGCACTTCTAAGACTATTTGGCACTAGAAGGGGTGTAACTAAAATGAGAGGAAAAACCTGCTTCCCTTGAAAATGAAAACAATATTCCCCTTCCCGCCTTTAAAATGTCACCCATAAACTGCTTTGTCCTTAGACTATCTCTCCCTTTCTGTCACTTAAACATTAGGATCGGAAAACTTATTTTTTTAATACTTTTTTTGCCATTATATTCAAGTGCCCTTCTGATTGATGCATTTCAAGCTGGTATAAAACATTAGTTCTTTTGCCTTGAAACTAAATGAACGTTCAGTGATAGTTTTGAGCTTTTGGCACCATCTTGTGGAATCATGTTTGGCAAATAGACCTAGGAGGATGTAATCTGAGAAACTGACTGCACTGGATTGACTTGGTAAAAGGATTGTTAGCTATAACTTTGCATTAATGCTACTTCTGCCAGAGTGAAGAAAATTGGTATTGTCAATAAGTATTTTACAAGACTTTTTTTAGGGGGTCATTGTAGGCAAGTTCAAGGGTTTGCAACCAGTTCATTTGGAATTGTGGAAATCATGCAGAAAGAATGTTAAATGAATAATATGCTTATAGGGGTCACCTTTTTTTATTCTGTTTTTTCTCTCAGGGTGTATTGTCTGATCTGACAAAGGTGACTGGTCTTCATGGTCTGGATCCAGTGGTGCTTGTCCTATTGGTGGGAATAGTGATGTTTACTTTGGGATTTGCTGGTTGTGTAGGAGCACTGAGAGAAAACATCTGCCTTCTGAAGTTTGTACGTAACACCATTATATGAGTCAATTATTATGTGTCTGAAAGCTGCAAATGATGAACTTTAGCAAACCCAGATTATTTATAGAGTTTGGTTTTGTCTAGCTTAACTTTCTAAAACCAAAATTATAAAATTATAAACAGTCTAAGAGGGAATATGAAGACTACTGTAGCCCTGTGTTTTACAGATTCTCATTTATTAGTATTTT
This sequence comes from Dendrocincla fuliginosa, assembly GCA_035047845.1. Lineage (NCBI taxonomy): Eukaryota > Metazoa > Chordata > Aves > Passeriformes > Dendrocolaptidae > Dendrocincla > Dendrocincla fuliginosa. Next base: position 10,092,786 of record JAWWMO010000175.1, on the reverse strand, counting down.
CACTGCTGTACACAGTGACTGTGGTATGATGTTGGTTTTACTGACAAGTTCAGGTGACCAAAACAAAATGAATACCTCTTAGGGATTTCTTTACCTTGTTATTCTCATTTCAGTGGCCATATTCTCAAATTCTGTGTCTGTTTCTGGTGGTGTTAGAGTAGGGATTCATTCAAAATGAATTACTATTTTCCAATTTGTGACTTTTTTTTTTTTTAATAACAGTTCTGTGGAGCAATTGTGTTTATATTCCTGTTGGAGCTGGCAGTAGCAGTTATGGCTTTCCTGTTCCAGGACTGGGTGAGGGACAGGGTAAAGGAATTCTTTGAAAATAACATTAAATCCTACAGAGATGATATTGACCTCCAGAACATCATTGATTCACTGCAGAGAATCGTAAGTTCATATCCTGTTACTTCCTTCATTGTGTTCCAAGAGAATGTTTTCATTTTTGCGATAGAATTGAGATACTTTGTAGCTAATCTTTGTTACAGATGTACTTTTTTTTCTTTCTGTATTGAAAGCTTCAGTGAGGCAAGATATTCTGGAGTGCTGTTCCAATTGTGATTGTGGAAGCTCTCTCAAGCATCCATCTGCCTTGAACCTTCATTTGCTCCCTTGTTTTGATCGGTGTTGTACCACTTGAAGTGAGAAGTGAGCAACAAAAAAACCTTTCTCCTAAAAAAGTAGTCCAGTGGAACTGGTAGTCCACATTGTTATTTTAGGAGGCACTGCAGTCTTATACAAGGATGCAGCATAAAGCTTTTTATCTTCTGAGATGTACCTCATCTTGAAACAAAAGAGATTTTTCTTTTTTTTTTGTAAGTGGAAAAGGCTAGTTTGTAGTTAGACAGCTGCCAGGGAAGGTTGAAATAATGTTATGGTCCAGGGGTCCTAAAATCTACTAGAAGACAGTGATGTATACCAGGGATGACAAGGCCTGTGCTAATAAGAGCCTGGTTGCGTTTATTCCAGCTGCTGCTTATGTAATCATGCCCAGAAAACAATCAGTAAAGATGACTCTTCTGATTTTTACTTATTTGTATGTGATTAAAAATATATATATGGAGAGAGACAGTACATATGAGTACTTTGCAAAGAGGTAAAATGGTCTCCTCTATATATTTTTCCCCTTATGAAAGAGGGTGGGTTTTATCTGTCTTCCATCTTCTAGAAGATTGTATTAGAAATCTGTGCTCACAAGTGAATTTGATAGCAAAGTGTGTTTTAGAGTGGATACCAGTTTGGTCAGCAGTATATTACCAGCAGCTTATCTATCCTGTTCCTTCACTCTTGTGCGCAATGAAGTGCAAGGATCCTCTGACTTAGCTGCCTGGATGGGTCTCAGTGCTGTTTGGCTTTAGCTTTTGGTGCTGAGGACACCCTTTTGTAAAGCTGGGCTCTTCCTGACCCTGACCAACACAAGTAATTATCTTAGTGTTGTCAACTATGTCATTTCTGCTTATCTAGTTTCAGTATAGTCAGCCAGGCTAATATGCGAAGCTGATTTACAGGTGAACTCCAGTTACTTTCCAATTAAAAGGCTTAGCTTGCCTAAAAGGATATATTAACAAGCCAATAAACCTGAAGAAGGAAAGACCAGAGAAATCTGAATGTGCCTGTCATTGATCCATGTCTGAAAGTACTGAGAAAGGAGCAGGAGGTGTGCAGTGTGAATTAGCAGGGGTATTCTGTGAGGTGCAGCAGTGTGTTCAGAAGCCTCACTGAAGCTTATCTTCTAGGGAGCCATGCTTCTTAGGCTGACTTGCTCTGTTCTCAGTGTGTGCCTTGGCAGAGAGCATTGCCAGGAAAATCTGTGTGATAGTATAACATTTCAAGTACTCAAATTATAGGAGGAAGATTTGTACCCTTAAATATCTAGGCCACTAAACTGCAAAGCATATCCCAATAAGAAATTAGCTCTCATTAGTTCCTTGAACTGTTAGGGTTTCCCCTGTCTGCAGTCATGGTAATTATGTCACACTGTTTAGGTCAAGAAACTTGTGTGAAATACTTCTAGAATTGAGTGATCTTTGAGTTAGTGAGATATTACCAGTTCATTCATTTGTATAAGAAAACCTTCTTAAATAAAAGAAAGGAAGTATGTTCACAAATGTTTGGATCTACTTTTGGAAGCAAATAAGTAGAAGAATACTTGTTGATTAATGAAAATTAAAGCATGCCACGAATTTAAAGAAAGCTTTTTCAATAGCTTTTCTGCTTTAGGTGACTTGGAAATAATAGGGTACAAAGCATTTGTGTAAAATATTTTGTTGCAGCTTTGTTTCAGTGTACACTGATTTCCGTTTGGCAATTACATCTGAAGTGATAATTTTTATGACTTGGCTTGTCATGCTGACACCTGTTTCCAGGAGCAGTGTGCCAGATGTATTGCTTTGCTTTCATAGAGCCACATGATTGATTACTCATTTTTTACTTTGGTGTTTTCATTGCTTTTGCACAGACTTGAAGATAGTGAAGATTTATAAACAAACATTTAGCGTTTGGAGGTATTTTAGAGACAATTTATCCGCTGAACATACCCTCTGGAATGATCCTTTCTTATCTCTTGCAGAACCACTGCTGTGGTGCCCAAGGTCCAGAAGACTGGGACTTTAACATATATTTTAACTGCAATAGTGAAAGCAAAAGTCGCGAGAAGTGTGGAGTTCCTTTTTCCTGTTGTATACCTGATCCTGCTGTAAGTTGTGTCCTGGCTTTGCTATTGCTCTGATGTTGCAGAGTTATGAAAGGAATTACTTCTGAATAAGGTGTGATGACTAGGGCTTTAAGAGGTCATGATCAAAATGTTACTTTTGTGCAGGAAAACCTTTTTTTGTATTTCCATCATTTTTAAGAGTCCAAATGTGGCACCCTGATATGCAGCTGAAATGTATTGTCACCTGGGATTTTAGTGTGGTTTGAATCCACAAGTAGTGGTGGCTGGTGTTTCCTTGAATCCCTGACCTCTGTTACTTAGCTTGTAAGGACCTGAGAGCAAGTGTCTTAAGAAGCATGTTGGCCCTGTTATAATTCACTGTACAACAGCCCTCTACCAGTCAAGTAGGAATAACTCCATTTGCTGATTGTTTATCAGTAACTAGTAAAGTGCTCATGCACAAAGTTTAAAACATATGAGTCAGTTCTTGGTTTTGGCAAGATTTAGTTCCTTATTGATTAGATATGTTTAGTAAACGTTCAATGAAATTTTATGGATGCCAAAATGTGCAGGTAGGAACTAACATTTAGTGCTATATAGTATTAGTGGGAATAGTTTACAGCTCAAAATCCATGCAGCAATCCTTGTGCAGGGCAGGTAGCCATTGGTACATTTTATTTAACCACTGGTAGGCTTGTGATTGTGTTAGAAGTCAGCCATATTTTCTAGTTTAGTTTGGAGCAGTATTGTTCAACTGCAAGTTTTTTTGGTGCTGATGCTATATTTAAGGAGAAATAAGTGCGTGTAAGTCTTTTTAATGTGAGGTACTACTACTATGATTTCAATATAGCCTATTTGGGCCCATTTTCATATAGCCCACTATGCATTTTGTAAATTATACTATAATTGCATAATACATATATTTTCCTAAGTCTCATACAGAACAAAAAATGTCTTAAAAGGAATATCTTTGCTTCCTTGGTAATAAATACTGTCATTGGATTGCATGGGGTTGTGATCTGGAAGATATTTGAGGTCTTCCTACTTGGGATCTACAACGGGACTGTTTTGTCCTCAAGACTGTTGTGTATCTTGGAGCTGGCTTATGTGAGACTTTGAACTATCAACAGAGGGGGCCGAAGCAGCCTGCAGGTATTACTGAGTTTAGCTCATCAGGATAGCAAATTGTGTCGTGCTTGACATGATAGGCACATTTCTCCACTACAAGAGTACACGAATCAGCCTGGTAGCTCTAGTGTTAGCTCAGTGTTGGGTGTTAAGTGAAACAGCTAATGGGGAACTGATCTCGAAAATGCAGATGTCTCACCTGTGTGCTGGCTGTGCTGTTGCTGTGCTCCATTTTAAAAAGGCCTTGCTATTTGAAAGCCAAGTGATAGAAGCCGATGAGATTTCTGGTGAAGAATGTTGTCTTGCTAGTGTTCACCTTTGATTTATCATCACTTTTCTTGCATTGTTCTAGTGCTTTGCTTGTTTATGCTAAGAAATGCTTCTTAAAATGGTTGGCTCTGACAATTCTTATATGTTTGTGAATGTAAAAGACAGAAAAACTTGCTGTGAACAGAAGTGAGTAGAACTCAATTGATTTATTTTACATCTTTTTCTTTCCAGCAAAAAGTTGTCAACACACAGTGTGGCTATGATATCAGAAAGAAGGTAAGGTGCTGGGACCTCACTGTCTCTCATGTTCTGGGCCTGCATAGATAAAACTGTAAAAATGGTGGGATTGCTGATAGATAGGCCAGCATAAAATTCTGGCAACTAACTGTGCTACATGGCATGGCAAATAGAGCCAGGTAGATGTTTTCCTTTGCTTAAAGTAAGCTTGTGCTGTGTGAGGGTAGGGAAGACCAGTGATGAAAGAGGTGAAGGGAAAAGTGTGTTTCAAAAATGGGTAGGACTTGATTTCAAATATGTATTTCAATTTTTAGATGTAATAGTCTAATTCTGGTGATCTGTTATCTGATGATTCTATGGTATTCTAATAATATTAACATCAGTGTCCAACATTCCCTGAATTATATATGTATTTTTGAAGTGTGGTTGAAAACATTACTACATAAGTGACAAAACATTAGTATAGGTATACCATGGGATTGTTCTTACAGTAATTTGAGCAGAAAAATAATATTCTTTCTTTCTACACTCAGAGCAAGAATCAATGGGATGATCAGATTTTTGTCAAAGGATGTATTCATGCTCTTGAAGCTTGGCTACCCCGAAATATCTACATTGTTGCAGGTGTCTTCATAGCTATCTCACTGCTCCAGGTTAGTTGTTGTTAGAACTCTTTGAAAAAAAACCCCCCCAAAAAAAAAACAACAGAAAAAAAAACCCCAACACTTTTGCGGATACAGATCTGCCAAAGGTAAAAGTAGTTCTGGACAGAGGTAAAAAAATTATTTTTCATGTATGGGTTTTTTTTAGGTGTGAGAAGAGTATGGCACAAAAAGCAATTATAGGGATAGGGACTTAGTGTAAAAATACCTGTTGCTGAAAGCAACAAAGGTCCCTATAAAAATACAGTACAGTTATAATATGGGGTGTGATAATTGTGATATATATTGTAATATTAATATACTTATTTGTTAATATATGATTATTATTTAAAATAGTGCATGCAATACATTAAAATTCCTTTTCAATATGTCACGGAGGATGGGAGATCTGCTGGTTGCCTACTCCAGTAGATCTGAACTACAGCCTTCTATCACAGATCTGAAATGACTAAGATACAATGCTGTCCTTCATGCTTAGGTTACCTCTCAGCTGGCTGTAAGTGAAATACCATTCTGCTCAAAAAACTTGAGAATGTAAGAGCAGGGTAATAGGTAAACAGGTTGCAAATGTGATATTGGCAGAACCAGATGGATTTGCTATGACTTACCTCCTCCGTGCTTGGTACATCAAAGAAAAATCCCCAAGGTAGAGCATTACTTCGGTCAAGGTAGATCCTGCTTGCATTGTGGCAGTTCTTTATGCTTACCTTAGTTTCTTTGCTATGGAACTCCATGGGAAATAATAAATATGCTACAGGATGTATTTTCCATGGAATTGACAATAGCTGAGTGTAAAGTGCTGGCAAAATACCTTTTCCCAGCCTTGGTAATACTGCCCTCTGTAGCCTTAGTGTTTATTTTATTTTTTAATACCATTTAATGATAGTGCTTCTATGGATTTGAGAAATGCTGTCCTAAGAATACCATATTTCATTAGGAAGATGTTCAAAATACAAGTTTAACCTTTTGGCAATAATTTTGACTGACAATAACTTGACCACACTGTTCTTTATTCATATCCCAAGTCTCTGTGAAGCCACTTTCAGTCGTTTGTATTTTCAAACTCTGTCTTTGTGCACTAAACTATTTCATGCTGGGACTTGAGAGTTAGACATAGCCTGACTACTTTAATCCAAATCTTTCAGTTTTTTCAAAATGCCTCCCCAGTTTTATGTTGTTTCTAAGATTGTTTCAGGAAATGTCCTGAGTTATGAATTTATCTTCAATTTATAAAGGAAGATTTCTCTGAGAACTTGTGCAAATCTTATATTTTCAAATTTTAATGTCCCAGAATAATCTGGGACTTCTCCTACTTCTGTCTGTGACAAGAATTTCATTTCAGTACAGGTAATTGTACATTCTGTGTGGATTTAAAAAATTGATATGAAAACTGACTGGATTATTTATTCAGAGTTGTGGAATGAATGAGAATGTCTGGTTTGTAACTTTAGCAATAGGCAAGCATGAGTGTTTATGACACTCAGATTTGGCTAAGTGGATTTTAGCTCTAAGACATCTAGAAGCTTATTGTTTTGAATGCTTATCAAGTTTTTACATCAAAACATCTTTTTCTCATGAATTTTATTTCCTACAAGATTCTGTTGCCTTTATAACTTTCTAGTAATAGCCATGCTTTATTGGATGATCCTGGATATGAAACTGTATCTGAACCTGCAAACAAACATCTTGCAGACTGGTATGTTACAAGTGTTTTATCTCACAATTGGTATGTTTTTTGTCTTTTTAGATCTTTGGGATTTTCCTAGCCAGGTCATTGATTTCCGATATTGAAGCTGTAAAAGCAAGTAATGCCTTCTGAATGTAAAAGCAGACACGTATTGCAAAACAGTATATTATACAATTATTGATTGGACACCAAGGTGGAAGAAATGCACAGACTGTGAAATACCTGTTATTAAAAGCCTTATGTGGATTTTGCTCTGCTCATGCTTTTTGTTAGAAGCTGGTACAAAAGAAATTTCCAAACACGCACCTGTCTACCTTTTTCTAACAAGACAACTCAGTGCACCAGCGTTGATCTCTGAGGAAGAAATGGAATTTCCCAAGACCTTGGCAGAACAGATTTTAAGGATTGTAGCAGGGAGACATGAAATTGCTGTAAACTCTTTCCCTGAAGGATAACTATGAAGATTGTTCTGTCTTCACGCCTAACTGTCATCCCTCTAAAAATGTAATCTTTTCAGAAGGTGTGTGCTGATTTCTTCAGAATCTTGAAATCATACTAATCTCTGCAGTAGACTCATGCAGTCATTTTTTGGCGAGATACCTAGCAACCATAATCGTCCAAGGTATTGGAAATGGGGGGAAAAAAAATCACAAGATGTCTAATTCTTCAATTGATTTTTGGTTGTGCAGATCCCATGCCGTTTTGAAAATGCAAACTGGTTCTCAGAATGGGAAAAATCTATCTGTAGCATTATATGTTAGAAATGCCCATTTCAGGCAAGAGGGTGTGAAGCCCTGATGCTGTTTCCTGTCTGAGAAAAATGTAAATATTCTTTATTTATAGAAGAAAAACCTCTATAAAAATGCTTATCCTTTCACTGATCAGTAATATCTTTAACAAGTACTGTCTGTGTAAATTTCAAAATGGAGCTTGTTTCAGTAGGTAGCAAGCATGCTCTGGGTGGTCTTTGTTATTCCTCTGGTTTCTCTCACAACTGCTATATGAATCTTCACAAGTTGTAACTGCTACTATCAGAACTGATGAAGGACTTATAAATGCAGCATCAGTCCTTACTGAAATGTGCTTTTAAATGGGGAATTACACATTTAGGGAAAGATTAGAGTTGTTGGATTTATAAATCTTCTGTAAAGCTATTGAAACATCAGTTCTGCTTGGTTCATGGTGCAAATATGAATCAAAATATGGTGAACCAGAATGATTTCTTCACAGTAATTTTCTGTGTCAAACTGAACTATTCCTTCTGAGGTCAGGGTTTTTATTTTAATCAGTAGAAAACTAAACTACTTCCTGTCCTCCCTTCTTGGGAGTGTAGTAGATGGATCTGTAGCTCAATAAGAGTTCCAGTCTTTTCTAGAAGACTTCGGTGTAGTATCATTAGCTTTAAGGTAAAAGCATGTGCTGAAAAGTTCTTGAAGGTAGCTGTAGCTGTCAGTTTTACTGTGGGCCATATAACTAACACTGTTTACTGCTTTCAGTGACACCAGACTTTTCAGGGAGAGCAGGTTTATTTACAGTGCCTAACATAGTGTAAATTTTAGAAAAGTGTATATTTTTATAATGATATTTTACTATATGTAGTCTGCCTGACAGATTGAATACTTCTATTTCTTAGGAATCCAAATTTTTAACTATCTCTCATGTCTTTTTTTTTCTATAATGCACGTATTAACAAACATTTCACTGGCAACAGTTGTTCAACAGTAAGCATCTTTGTGTCTGTGGTGATTATCCAGACACCCTTGTAGCTTGTAATCTGTGAAGCACTTCAGACAGTGCTGTACTTCACATGTGTACTTCAGCTTTCATAGTTCTTTTTCTGGCTAGTGATTGAGACACAACAGGAAAAGGAAGCTTGTCTAAGGATGGCTGATTCCCTTATAGTAGCAGGGAACAGTCTGCTATTAACTCATCTGAAAACCTGAAAGTAAAATGGCTAGAAGTACACTGTGATTTCTTTTTAACTTTGATATACAACAAGAAAACAATAGCAGCAGATCACTGAGGGGAAAGCAAGAGGCATTTCTTCTGTAAAGCCTTCAATTTGAGGTCTGTTTTACTTTTGTTGAATCTAATCCATTGGGACTAGCCAAAACCGTGTGAATGTACTACTTCTTTGCAAGGGGCAAAGCAGTGTCCAGCAATGTTTGCTTTAAATTATGGTGCTTGAAACTTTACAACACCTCATCAACAACTTACTCGGTTAATGTTCTGTGTAAATAATCTGATGTATGTAAAATCGGAGAAAGATGCTTCCTATTTGTAACTCTTTATTCATAAAACATTGCATTGAAAACTGCAGTTAGGGAGAAAATTTTCCTTTGCCATTTTTTGGCACAGAAGGCTCCTAATGCTGGGAAGGAATTTCAGCATTCTGGTGAAAATCATCCCAGCATTAAGGATGTCTGTGGAGTTCATGCACTGAAATTAGCTGCTGGCAAGAGCCAGGATTATGGATTAGGATTCCAGGGTCTGAAAATTTTGCCCAGTTGCCTGAAGACAAATGAATACTTGTCTTTTTTGAAATACTTTTTGTGCAAAACAGAATTTTTTTGAAGTGTTGTCTTTCCACAGTTTGTTCTTAATGGCTTTGGCCATATTAACACCAGCTTTGTGTCAGTGCTTCAATTTATCTGGAACTGAATTCAAGAGAGAAGTTCAGCCTATTTGCTGATCTTTAAATTCATGGGGTGTTTTTTTCTGTTTTACACTGTGGATAAACTTCCCTGTGCTTATTCAATGTAATTTTTAAAATGCTGTAACTCCAGGCTGGTTTGCCCCTAGACATTTTGAAGTGTACCCCTGCTGGTGGTATGCATGGCTAGGGTAATGTCAGACTTAAAATGGGAATACTTTCTACTAAATTTTATTTAGCACCTTCTTTGTGGACCTGCACTGTCTTCATGGCTAAAGGTTTAGGTTATGGTTTAAAACAGTCTTGTCAGCAAAAGCCAGCTGGGTATGAGCCTGCCTCTAAAACCTCAGAGGAGAAGTCATTCAGTGACCTCACAGAGGTTTGAAAAATTGTTTATATTGACATTTCAGTGGTTGCATTTGTAACAACTTCACAAACACTACAGTGGAAACAAAGTTTTTAATGATGTCAGGACCTCAGACTTGAATAACTAGACTGAGAGAAGGAACCATGAATGTGATCACTTTTATTTCTCAGAAATGAGCACAATATATTTCCGTTAAGCAATGTTTTTGTCAGTATGTTTGACAGTGCAGCTGTCCTTTTGTTGCTATTAAGGTAATTGCATTTGGACAGTTTCCCTGTACATGAGGAGGAGGATTGATATAAGCGCTGAAAAAAGTGCCGTGACCAAAGGATCTTCAGTTGCCTCCTGAAAATCTGAATGTTTCTTCCCTAGAGGTCTTCAGTTTTGGTGACCTCATACAGTGCCATGTGGGTAGACTTGTACTTCCAGTCCGTTGAGGTTGATGTGGCGATTGACTTATGTGTAGAATTGCATTGTTTTTTGTCTCCTCATTCCACCCTTCCCTCTTTCTTTCCCTTACTGCCTATTGGAAGAGGAGGTTCTGTTGTCCTCCTCTGAGGTGGCTTTTTTGTGTGACTTTCAGTATATTTTTTTTTTCTCAAGCCTTAAATTTGATTAAATAAAATTTGTGTTTTCTACTGCTGGAGTTTGATTTTTTTTTTTTTTTTTAATTTGTTGCTTCCATTCACTAGTATTTCACTCTCTGAGGTTTAGGCTGGCTACTGAAACTGCAGTTTGTGGATAACTCAGAAATGGTAAAGGTCCATTGGTGTGTTTGTGTATTTTGCTGAAACTAATTGATGATTATTTTTTTTATTCCCACTCCCCTTCTAATCTGAGCTGCTGAGTCATTGATAATACTCATCCTTTTCTCTCCATTGTTAATGAAAAGCTATGAACTAGTGAAATGCTGCAGAAGGGTGTAGAGAAACTATTAAATGTCTGGACATCCAAAAAGTTAAAACTGCTGTTTTTCTTTTCTCCCGTATGGTCAAAACCTGCTTTTGTGTTGCTCACCAATTGACTTGTCTGGAGTGGTTTCATGAAATTCCTTTTCTCAAGAGTATTCCTGAGAGTGATATATGATGATGGTTATAGTAAGCTAAGTAGTGTTAGTAAGTTTGCAAGTGGGAAAGTATTTACAGGAACAAAGTTGAAATGTTGGTATGCAGACTTAATCCAGTTGTACTCAAATTGTCTGAAAACAGTAGGCCTTATGGACTTCTAAATATATCCTGTTTTTTAACAGTTTTCTGAAGATCAGTACTTATTTATTTTTTTCACAACAACTTTTCTGCTGGCTAAAAAGAAAAATGTTATCTAGCTATTTAGTCTCTATCACTACAGGGGTTTAAATTTGGTCTCCTAGGTCCAGACACTAACTGCACTATACTTTCAGCTGCTTCAAAAAGTTTCCATAAGAACAAGTTGTGGATTAGAATGTTACCTTTTCATCTAATCACTTTTTTTACATATGAAAGGTTTCTGTAGAAATGTTTAGACATGTTTGTTTTACTACAGTTTTTTGTTATCTGCAGTTAAACCTGGGTTCTCTTACTGGTGATAATGTAATGTCAGCTGCCTCCATGTTTTTTCCATGCCCACTTGTAATTTCTGACTAGCTTTAATTTTGTGTCTTGTCTAAGCACTTTATGTTCAATGACTGCAGTTTCTTGCAAACTTTGCTTCTGCTGAGTCTCATTCCCAGGTTGCAATAGGTTACAACACAGCTCTGAAATGAGGACAAGACCACAGCCTGAATTATTTAGGAATATAGCTTGTCACAGTAGCAGGGTAGAATTTCAGAGATCAGATTTAAAATTGGAAATTGAAGGAAGAGTTAAAGATAGCTTTTTATTGGTTTTGACATGGTCACATAACAGCTGGGTTCACAGTGTGCAGAGGTTGAATTGGTGCCTGTGGCCCTTTGCATTGTTTAGGCTACAGATACACAGCTTGAAACAGGTTAGATTATAATATAAGCTTGAGATTTTTATGCAATTATTTTCAAGTCTCACTGATGCAATTTTTCTTGTAACTGTATATCCTAATTTGACAAGACCAAGCAGATTAAAAATGTTTAACAGAAGGGGTAATTACCTGATGCTTCTTCTGTGATATTTTCTACAATCACTTACTTGACAGGCTTTATTCTTACGGTGTGTTAGTAGCTCAGTGAAGAGCAGCAGTGATGCAAGTATCAGTAGGCCAAATAGATGGGAAAATGAGTTTGTTTTTGGGATTTTTTTTTTTTATGCACAGCTCTAAAAGCAGGAGCTGTACCTGAGCATCAGTAGTGTTGGTTGTGTGACCACATTGCAAATACAAGGTAGGGTTACAAAGCTGGCGATTTGTTTGGCCCAGCAGCAGTGCTGCGTCGCTGTGTGGGAGAAGGGAAGGAAAGAAGGGAAGCTAGTGAGGTGTGTCTCCTCTCAAAATCTGTAGTGTTGTGACAGCCTCCTTGACCACATTTGCATTGCTGTGACTGCAGAGTTGTTCAAGAGTTTCTTTAATCCTGTCCTCTTCTATTTCTTGTCTCAGATCACCTGCATGGGAAAGGAAATGCTGACTTTTAGTGACATGTGATGGTATAGTGACTCCCAACAATTGTTGCAAAATAAAAGTTTGGAGTATTTGCTATTTAAAATGAGCTGCTTTCATTCAATTTTTTTTTTTTCTTCAGTAGATGCCCCTTCAGCCATTGGAACTATTGAATAGGTTGTGATTTTTGAGTTCCAAGAACTGATTGACAGAAGAAAAATACTTTGAAACTATAATACAAGACAGTTTCCAGCATTTTTTTGCCTGTATGCTTTTTGTCAACATTTCATACGAGTAAGAATCAACTCTTAGTGTTACGATTAGTCTAGAAAATTCTAAGTATATACACCTCTGGAAAAAAGTCTTATACATCACATCTGTAATGTCAGTACTCCATAATAGTGCTGAAGGATGCAAATGCTTTATCCCTATTCCAAAGTCTCTGTGGCTAAAAGGAAAAATAGGCTATAATACAAAATCCAGCTTGTCTTTCAGTAAAGGGTGGTTCCAGAATTTGAATGGTAGCTCACCTTGTGGTCAGTCCTTGCCTAAGCACAATCATTATTTTCGATTCACATAATTTTTGTTTTAGGGTGTGACAAACTGCCATAAGGTTTCTGGACTCCTGGTTTCAAGGTGGTTGTCATTTAGTGTCACACACTCAGGGTAGTCTGATCTTGCTTGAAGCATTTTAAGTCTTCCCTAACTATGGAGTGAAACTGAAGTCTCATATCCTTTACATGCTTCACTAAAAGTTACTATGCAAAGGCAGCATTGGTAAAATTTGCTGTTTAATCTCAGTTTCTGGTTTGTTTATAGCATAGGCAGAGCAAATTAATGCCTGCCTATGAACACGATACAGACTATTTCTTTGAACACAAAAATGCTGTGGTACATACGGGGCCTGGGACTGCCAGGCATTTGTGCATGGTGAAGTTGGACAAAGATGCCTTTATTCCAAGACTCTAATTTTACTATTTCAGGACTTCATTATGCTACTGACTCACTGGAATAAAGCCTTTCTGTTTTTAGTATTTTATTCAACTGGTGATTTAATCAGCATTTCATAGAGAAGCTACTTGATATTAAACAGGTTCATTATTCATTGATCAGCAAACATCATACTCATTGTTCACTGGAGCATCACAAGCAACACATTTTGGCAACAGAAAACATTTGCCTTTATCACAAATATCCATCCTTTCATTATAGACAATTTAAATTGTGGTTACCTGAATTAAGAAGCCTGCACAAAAGACCCATTGAATTGTATTTCACCTCAGGACTTGTATTATCATCTTGCAGAAGTTTGTGTAAGCTTTGAACTAGCTGCGATTCCTTAAAAGACTCTTCGAGGGCTTCTGAAAAATAAGTACACAAATGCCTGAGGTGTTGTCTGAAAAGAAAATGGAAAGTGAACATGCTTGCTTTGTAAAAAAACAAAATTCCTGACTATCTCCATTTCAAATTGGCTATTCAGGGATGTCTTGGGCAACTGTCTTCTGTAATAGAGAATTTCTGTGTTATTTTCTGTACAGTGTTTTTTCACTGGCCTCCTTCTTGAAAACAGAACTATAACCTTGTAGTAGATTAAAATTTGCAATGTTCTATGCTAGAAATGTTGATTTGCATTAGTTGCCCAATTGAGTTTGAGAGTCTTAAGTCTTAGACAAGCAGTAAAATGGGCTCTTTACAGTCTTTCTTGTTGGTATAGGAAATTCCAGATTTCAAGTTGACTTTCTTTTTAATTTACCATTTGATGTATGTAGATTTCTATGGTGAGACCCATTTTCAAGTCATACATACAATGTTTTTCAGATTTGTCCTTTAACTCTGAAAATTAGCTCAGTAGAAATAGCTAGAACTTTATGGTTTTCTCACTTGCTTCATTTGCAGCTTCTTCAATACCTTTTTGTTTATCGTTCTGCTTTATTCTTTCCTTATCTCTGTCTTCTGATGATTATTTTCTCCATTTATAGTCTTCAGTGACCATTCAGTTATAGAATTTGCCCATCATTTAGACATTATTATCTTTTTTTCTTGTCTTCATTCCCTTTCCCTCCACACAACCTGATTATTTGGCTCTCTTCTAAACAAAAAAATCTTCAGGCAATTTCCAAAGTCTTTGCTTTCCTGATCTGGATGGCTGACAACCTTTATTGTAAGCTCAAGAGCTTTTTCACTTGTCTCATATAGAATTAACAGCATGACAATGTTTCTTAATAATTGAGGATAACTGCTTTTAGGAGAACAATACCTAAATCGATTGCAGATGCTACTGCCAGGGCATTCAGAGCCTCATTCTGTGTGGCAGCATGTTCACTGTTTGTCATGGAAACCAGATGCTTCACTCCTTGTGCCTCCTGGATGGCTTTGACCACTTCCTGTTAAAGCAAAGGTAAACAATACGGAAATCTGACTTAAGGATAAAGTAGAATGAAGAGAGAAATGAGATTGCACTCTTCAGCTTCTGAATAGATGGAAATTATTTGCCTGCTGTTGTGCAAACTGACAATATTTGGGGACTAGAGATAGCAACATTGCTTTCATGCACGACTGCTTAGGGTTGGTCTAATTTACCTGGACTGCCAATACTTAGAATTAAGCATGAATGCATATCTGTAAGATAAATACGTATTTTTTTTCTTGAGTTTGTTTGCCCTTATTCCTCTTTTCTCATTTCAAGCTATCAAACTAGCAAAGATTAATTTTACTTTACTGAAGCCTGTATCTAATTTTTAAATAACTGCTTCCAGGTAAAGCATGGTTGGGATGCCTACACATAATAGCCTGATTTACAAGAAACAGAAGCCTATTCTAAAATGCCAGCAGATACAAATCATGCCAGCTTAACCCACTGCTAGGTGGATAAGTGGGCTATTTGGAGCTTCTGGAGGATTAACACCTAGGACAGGTCTGGGTCATATTTGAATTTGAAATTTGAAACACTTTACCTACTTACCATTTATCAAGCCTTACTTGAGTAGGGCAAAAGCTGACAAGTGGCAGTAAGTAACCAAGTTGCTCATTTCTGTGAGGTGTCTGTGGCTATGAGTGCACAGGTTTCCCACTCACTCGCCCCTTGCTGGTGTTGAGGCAGACCAGAGAGGTTTCTACTGTGAACTTCCATGTTATGAATTGTCAAGCTATATGTCCTGTTTATTCCCTAGGGATATCCCCAAGCTTTAAAAATATTTGAGAAGGATAAAGTAGGAACGTATCAGACTAATAGTTCTCCTACTTGGGATCTGTTGTGATGCAAGATCGATGCCAGCAGCCGATTTGCTTCTCCACAGACACCAGTGTGGTCATTCATGTCACACCACTGCACAAGTCTGTTGAGCAGCATGGGGTCCTGGCCCAAGACTTCAGCTGCATCAGCTGGAAAGAAAAGCATCAAGAGGCATTCAAAATCAGGTTTCTCAGTCTGTATCATAGAAATGTGAAGTAACTAGGGCCACAGGCCTGGGCTTTTAAAGGATCTTGGAAATCTTTACTATAGAAATCTTGGAGGTAAAGGACAAAATAAGCAGATCCAATAGACCTAGCCTTTTCAAGAGGCTGCTGAAGCAGGGTTTAAAATGAATAGCTTTGCATCTTTGAAAACAGATACTCTTGCTATACTGAAAGATTTCTTCATGAGGATTGTCCCTTTCCCACTTGGTTTCTTGCACTTTGAGCCCTGCAGAAATGTAATCATGAGCTCTTCAGAGCCTATTCTTGCTGTGTTGGTGATAATTACTGTCGATAATGTGGGAAGCCCAGTCTTAGTACAGAATTGCAGCATGTTGATAATTGGATGACCTGAGTCTTAAGAATGTGTGTTGAACTGTGTATAAGGCACCATCAAACTTCCCCTTGAGTGTGGAAGAGCCTTTTAATTTGCATTCCACTGTGTTTCAAGAACCCTGTCTCAAGACTTGCTGAAAGTATTAGTCTGTGTGGTTGACATTTGAAAAACAAAACCTCACTAGGTAACTTTTCCCAAGAAGTGGAATTCTAATTATGTTCTGGGGTTTAGGGCTTGTTGCCACTAAGGGAGACTACTCTCAAAGCTTTTTGAAGTTCAGCAGCAAAAGGAACTTTACTCATCCTCTCCTAGTATTGTCAGTCTGACATAAGGGTCCATGTGAATCTTCCTGCTCTTAATTAATGCATCTTTGAAGTGCTCTGGATCAAAAGTGACTAAATGGTGGAAGGTGATTTTGTAAGCAAAGGAAAAATGCAGATGTAAGGATGCTGAAGACTGAAATAATCTATTTTAACCAAATATATTAAGTGAGGGTTCAGCCCTGAGAACATTGTAGTAATTAACTGGTTTTAATATTTCAGTTAACTGTTTCTGTTCAATACTGAAGACTTTTTAAAATTCTACATTTTTATTCAGCTGGAATTTTAAGTGAAGGGTTCTAGGAGAAAGATAAAGTAGTAATGTGCACAGCTTAATCTTTCTTTTTGTAGGAACTTAATGCTTACCCATTTGTCTTTGAGCACAAGAGAGCTGATTTGTAAAGTCCAAGACTGCTGTTTCTATGTGTTGCAGTTGAACTGAGGATAATAATGCACAGCACTTCTGGTTGGGCATCAGATGTAGCAACTGAGAGGCAAGAGTAGTCACAGGACAGACACTCAGTTTTGGTGTAGAACTAATATAATAGCAAAAATTGTGATTATAAGATTTATTTCAAGTTTAGGAGTCTCATGTAATTAGATAATGTCAAGTTTTTCTTGTTACCTTCATTTTGGTTATCTTGAGCCCTGTCCCGTGTCTGCTGCCCACCCCTCAAAGATAGAGCAGATGAGCATGAAACATGCATTGTGTACTGTGAAGAAGGAGAGATGTGGTAAAGCTCTTTGTTGGAAGTGTACATTCTCTAAGAAGGGTGATAGTCTGTGAGCTTTTTGCAATATTTTTCTGATTTTCTAGTCTAAAAATAATTTCATGCCTGAAAGAAGGTGGTGAGTGAGATTTGGATGCAGATTCAGAAATGGAAAACTGTGGGAAGAAGTCTGTATTGTTTTAAGATACTAAGAAGTTTGTCTCTTGGAGCTTTGCTGGTGCAAAGATTTGAGGGAGAACTAACATTAGCATCCTAACAGAAGGGATAGGTTTGGCTGATGGGGCATCACCCTGTTCTTGTTTCTTTACCTGTCACTTTCTCTGTCTATTGCATTTGTTTTGAGATATTCTGGAAAGAATCAAATGAAATGTTTACCAGAAAGTCTGTGTTAATAAACCATGTGACTAGTCGAGATATTCCGCAGGAGCTGTAAGTCAGCCTATACTCACTCTACTTTGTCAGATGAGGAAGTACTGAGACTTCCTTTTTTGTTTTTCCAGGACACTATGAAACAATCCCACAAGGAATTTGGGAGCTTATAGCCCAGTTGACAAGTTTTGGGATAAGAGTTGTCATTGCACAGCCACGTGAATGTTATCTCCTGTAACACAAGGCTTTTGTTTCTAGGTCAGATGTTACTTGTTTGTCTGAGATCATGATAATCCAGTTTAGTACAAAAAGGTGAAAGAGGTAAGAGGTGGTGAATGGAACTCGTCTAAGAGATTTGTTCAAAGGTAACATTCTTGACCCAGTTTGGCAGGGATTTCCTGATGTCTACCAGCAGTAGAGCTCTTTGATATAAAATCCAATTAGTTATTCTTAAGAGGAGGACCTTTTAACTTGCAGAACTCCAAATTTAAATAAATTGTGTGATTGAAAGAACTCCAAATTTAAATAAATTGTGTGATTGAACTTTCAGTTTAGTTGAAAGTCCTTTGGCTATTGAAGTGCAGAAATAGTTCTGCTCCTCCGAAGCAAAACTGTGATAAAACCAGGAGTTAATGTTAACGTTTTTTTAGGGTAGTGAAGCTGACAGGTCTGTCTGCAGTTTTCCGTGCTTAAGAAGAAACCTACCTCTCCTAGTCTGTAGGCCTCAGCATGCCTGCTGACAGTCACAGTAATGAATTTATACTAGATAAGGCAATTAACTAATTTCGTGTGGATTTCTTAGTAGATGTGCATTCATAAGAGTTTTGGGCTGAGTTAATTAAGGTCAGTGTTAGCCCATGGGTAAACAGAATAGAAAGTAATTAAAGGTAGGAGAATTTTTTGCTCCTTGATGGGAATGGGTAAACATTGAATAATCTCCTAAGTCTTTTTCTGCTTTGCACTTTGATAACTGTGTTGTTTCAGAAGTTGTGCCTCATGCCAAATTCCAACTTCTTACTAGAGCTGGTAGATGAAATTAAAAAAAACAGATAACTTAGTGTTTGATAATTTAGATCTGTGTTATTATGGTATCTCAGTTTTAAAAGCTAAATGCTCTCCCCTGTCACAATTCAGATAGCACGTCAGAGAAGTTAGCTTTCAATGACTGCTTCAGAGCCTGAGAGGAATGCAAAGCTTCTGTGTATCTTGCAGTGTCCATTTCCTACCTTGGTGAAATACATGTGAAAGCAGTTTTTCAGTGGACTTAATATAAGGGATCTAAATTTTATGTCATACATACTAATTTGATAAAAGATGCAGTGTGTGCAGTGGTGCAATTGAGTGCAACACAGAATGTAAGAGAGAGGTTTTTTATTCTTCTTGCATGTGATTAATGAATTGATGTCTAAGTGTTCTTTATCAATTGTCAGTTTCCATCACAAAATGATCATAACTATTCTGGTTTTGACCTGTCTCTTTTTATTCCTGATTAGTTCCCTAGAGCAGCAGCTCTGGTGATATGAAAGGTAGTACCAAACCCTACAACACTTGTTTTTGTGTTACACTGTGATAAGAAGCTAAGTAAGCCTAAGGATAAATTAAGATATTGTAGTAGATCTTAATCTAATTCTGACATTGTGCATGTTTCTCAAACTGCAATGTTGTTCAAAGAATGAGTATTGCTGCCTTTGCATACCCACCTCTTTTTAAAACTGAATGAAGTGCAAGTATTTTGACATTCAAAGTAAATTCAACATTTGAACCATACCAGCAAGATAAACCTGGCAACATGTGTATAGAAAGACTGTGTGATGGGCAAAACCTAATTTCTTCTACCTCTCTCTATCCTAGCTCCCTTCATTTCTTTTATTTTCTTCATTTCTTTATTGCTTTTTATGTCCTGTGATTTAACAATGTAAAGCCTTAGTCTCTTTTCCACCAATACTCATGCCTTGCTGCTATATCTTCCTTCTAGGAAGGTATCTTCCTTTTAGGTCTTTGCCCGTTCTCATGGACTACTGCAGATGGTTCCATTTGGTTTGTTTCTCATCTGCTTCTGAGGCTGCCTGGGTCAGCCTGGAAAGCTTGCAGCTTCCAGCAATCAGCTCTGTTGGAACCTCTCCAGATTGAGTGGAATTAGGTTAGTGGGACACTTAGCCTGTCGTCTTGCACATCCATTGTGTTGAAGGACTAGGGGAGAAGAGTGGTGTTTAGTTGATCTCAGTAAACATTAGCAATTCCCTACCTTGACCATCTGCTAGCATCCGTAATGTTCCAAGAAGTTTAAACTGCACAGGAGGACTCTCTGATTTTAGAAGCGCCTCAATCCGTTCTGTAACACCTTCCTCCAGCATCTGAACCTTGCTAACAACTAGAAAATAGAAGAGAGATGTTGAAGCTTAGTAACTACACAAGCATCTGAAAATATAGATGACATAACTGCATTATGCCTTCAGCGAAAGGTCCAACTTGTTAGAGAGCTCAGAAATGAAGTCAAGATTACATGATTGTTTAGGCTTCTCTTTTGAGCTAAAACCTTCCTACGAACTGCTGTGAGGTTATTTTGGTTACTTTTGATCTTAGCCCTGCCCAGAACAAAGTACCTAAGAGATAAACACAGCACTGTTGTTTCTAGTTGTAATAGATGATCCATCCACTCTCCCACTCACATGAGGGAGCGTGTTCTTGCTCATCTTAACTGAACTGGGTGGCAGAAGTGATTTATGCAGCCATGTTTCTAGAAAATGGATTTTCTTTTTGCATTTCAGCTCACTGATCCCCTGTCCTTCATGCCTTTGTTTCTGTGCTTTCCTAATTTTTGTGTCTCTGCACCAGTGGTTGGTGTAGTAATCCCTGGTTATAATAAGAAGCTTGTCTGGAAAGACTCCTAATACGGCTTAACTGTGCTATCAAAAGCTGCTGCTCCAGCTTCCTCTGGAGCAATTTTTGTCCTGTTTTTTGTGTGGTGGTGGTGAGGACAGGACAGTGAAATTAGGCAGATAGCTGTTATATCCCTTTGTCATTTTATTGGGCGAATTGAGAAACAGACCCTATTAAGTAACTGGCTCTTAATGATCTTGGTTTTCAGTGGCACAGACTGACTCCTTTTACTAGATCATAATGACTTTTTTATTTTTTTTATAAGCATCTGTTCTGAAGATCAATACTTGAATCAAAGACTTGTCCTGTGTCTATTTGCAAATGTTGGCTCATATTTAATTCATGTTTATGGATCTCCATTCAGTCTTTATCTCCCCCCACCCCAAGTAGGACACTATATTGTTGAAAGTGTTGCAAGTTTGGATGTTTCTAGAAGTGATGTATAACTGTTAGGGAATGTCTTACACATTACAGAGGAAAATGCCGATATTTTTGTGAATTGATGAAGAAAAGTACAGTTTTAGGAATAGCATATTAAGTGCCCACACACTTGGGAAATATCTCAAGTGGTCTGTAATGGACTTGAACAGAACAGATAACGAAAATACTCTGGATTGATACGTGGATATTTTATAATTCAGAGTTGAGCTTTTCAACATGCAGCTTCAAAGAATATTAAGATTTACAAGTTCTGTGTGTAGCAGGCAGTGATATTGCCGTGAAGTTGTAGGCTACAACTATATTTTTCTGAAGTTTTAGATCCTCTAATCTTTGCAGGATCAGCTGTGTTCATTGCTTGATTAAGGAACATAAGAAATCACTGGGCTTAGCATTGCAAAAAGTCGGCTCTTGGTATTTGTTGAGAAACAGATTCTGTTATGAGACATATTGTGATCATCTTTGTTTTTTGTCAAGGGAAACTACATCAAAAGTACTTTCATTTGAAAGAGATTAATTGGTATCTTTTCTGTTTGTAAGAAAAAAATCCTGTTGTACATATTGCAGGAATCAAGTTAATGAGAGCTAAGCATAGAATGTACCTAGGCTTGAAGGCTAAAAAAAAAAAAAAAAAAATCCCCTTTTTCTGGTAATTAGCATTCCTGCTAATCTGTTTTCCTAATTTCAGCTGGCTCTCTTTGATTTGTCCTGATTCTGTGGTTATCTCCTCCTAGCTCTGTGTTAGACTGTAACTGCTGTAAGGTAGCTGGCCTGCACCTTTGGTTTTTGGTATTAATAAAGTATGCAGTGCTGCGATCTGCACAGGCCTTTGCCTGCTGGTGTGAATGCTGGTAGAATATCTGTTCACATAGAAAGAAAATAGAGATAGTATCAGTGAGGGGCTTATGGTGTATAATATGTTTATTAAAATACTGAGTAGACTGACATGGCTGGCTGGTATCGTAATACTATAAGCCAAACTAAATAAATTATTTGGGAACTTATTTAAAGTAATTTGAAAGAAATCAAGTGGAGTTCTGAGGAGAGCTAAATGTAAGAAAAAAAATTAGTGTTTCAGGCTTTAAAAGGAAGTAATGGAGGCAAAGCAGCAACTGGTATTCCAGAGCTTGTTGTTGTTTGAAGTAATTATCATGTGTAAAGCTGTTATACCAAGAAGGCTGGCTTACATAATAGAAGAGGCAAAAAACTTCAAGTCCTTTTATTTTCAGAAAATAAAATGTTATGTTCTGGAGTCCTGTATAACAGTGTAAGGACTGCATTGCAGGGTGCTGTTAAGTCTCTAGCAAGACATTTTTGGCCTGAATGGTACTTTTACATAGAAGCAGTAAATTTGAGATGAGAAGCAGCATAATTTTCTGATATGTATTAAGAAAAGATAACGAGTTGAATCCTAGTATAGTTGAGGTTGGAAGGGACCTTTAAACGTCATCTCATCCAACCCCTCTGCACGGAGTTAGGACATCTTCCACTAAATCAGGTTGCTCAGAGCCCCATCTAGCCTGAGCTTGAATGTTTCCAGGGATAGGTTATCCACGGCCTCTTGGGCAACCTGTTCCAGTGTTTCACCACCATCATCATAAAAAATTTCTTCCTTTTCCAAGGCTAAATTGATCCTCTTTTAGTTTTTCCTATTGCAACATGGTCTGCATGTCCTCATCCCTTGTACGTCTCTGTTAAGTACTGTCGCTTTTGGCTTGAAAGGCTGAATTTGCAATGAATATTGGCTTTCTAGAAGAGCAGATTTATGAAATCCCTACAAGCTATGATGTGATAGCTCCACTCCCTGCTCTGTATTGTAAGATATAAACCCTATTCTGATTTTTCATCTTGTGCTACTGTATGCTGTTAATATGAAACTATTTCAACAGCTGGCAATGAGATCACACTTTATTATATTTAGACCCTTTATGTAGATGAGAAAATCCTGATGAATTATTCAAATACATGTTTCTGCAGGGGTGAGGGGAAAGTCAGTTGTCCCTCAAAATGCAAGGGAGTGGAATTGGTGATTTGGACAGGGCTGCACAGATCTCCATTACATGACCCATCTCTACAAAGAATCATAGTAAGTCAGTTGTCTTCAAACTCTGTACCTGGTATAGCAAGGTTTTGAAGTGCACTGAGTGCAGCATGTTGAACAGAGTTGTCCCCACTCTGTACGTGTTTCTCCAGAAGATCCAGAAGCTGATGTATGACTCCCAGCTGTACCATCCGTAAACAGTTGCCATCTGAAGAAAGCAAAACCAAGCAAGTGGGAGAGGTAAGAAACACAATGATAGAAGGGAATAAGGCAAGCTGAGAATTCAGGGAGTCTTTGCCTTGACTGTTTTTGTGTCTTGATGAGATTAAGACTAATGCTTTTGCACTGTGTTTTGCAGCCTTCAACTCTAGAGGTAAGTGGACATCAGCTACCTATGAACTGATGCTGAGACACCTTCCAGTAAAACTTAGGACAATCCCTGTCAAATTGAAACCATAGAATCTCAGTCTTTTTGTCTTTTCTCAGTACTGCTCTATTTTCCACTGTATACATGGTGGAATACTGGCAGTGTTTTCTGCCTCTCTCCAGGATAACTTTGGTACTCCAGGTTTGCTATTCTGCTGGTTTAAGAGACTATTGTGAGACCAAGGATCTTATCCATCAACAGTAGGTCTGACAACTAATTCCTGTTGTTATTCCTTGTTTTCTAGTAAATAAGTTGTCATTAACTGCTCATTGAAAGAATTAAGCCTAGGTTTCCCTTACCTATTCTGAGACAACCCACTGTGTGAAATGAGAAGTCTATATGTGTTGCTGCCACATGAAGCTAGAAAAATACGAGTTCACCTGGAGAGTTCTGTTTTATTTAATCCTGGTGAAAGAGCAGATTTGTACATTGGAAAATCTACCACTTTGCTCAGTGACGCTTTGCGGTATTTTGTCAGTGCATGTCTGTATGTCTCCTGTCTTTTAAGAAGTTGCTCTGTATAGGTGATAGCCTTTTTGTTATCAGAAGCTGCCTAAGTCACCTTGTTAGGAAATGAGTGTTCTCCTAAAGAGCAAAAGGAAACCCTCTCTATTACAGTCTGCATCCTACCTGAAGGAAGTGTTTTGAAGATGCCATTTGGCAAATAATTTTCTGTATTTTACTTTATGCACTTTATTGTACTTCAAGAGAAGTATATGCCTGACACCCATCAATGTTTCCGTATTGCTGTGCTGTTACCTTGTGACTGCTGTTTGTTAAAACCTGGCAAAACAGTGTGAACATGACGTAGAGAGACCCCATATCTTCACCTAGAGTAAATGGTTAGACATGGAACTATACAGACTTCTTGTAAGTACATCATCTGGCCAAAAGTAGCTTTAGTGCTTGTCATGGTTCTAACAGCATGCCTGAGATGTACAGACTTGTGATTTTAGTATGTGTAGCATGTAAAAAGGGCTCTAGTAATTTTAACATCTTTGCTCACTTGGATGTTATTTCCACTTCAAAGTAGTAGGTGCTCCTCTGTGTTGTCTTTTGAACCAGTGCCTACTATTCCTTTCATCTCTTAACATTTCAATTTCAGTTACTAACTTATTTCCCCCCTGTATTACTACATATGTTAAATAAGAATTTGTCAAATGCTTATAAAGTGCAAGTGGATATTTTCATGAGATAATTGTTAGTCTGTTAAATAGTTGGAATTCTACTCATGCAAAAGCCTTTTGATACCATTTTATGCATACATTCTCAAAAGCTGGTGGTTTTGCTTGTGAATCTTCAGATGTTCTCTTGTCTGGTCCTAATCTTTGGAGATCAGAGTGTATGAGGAATATTGCTCAGTCCTCTTTAGGATCCATCTCTGTAGGAGTAGATTATCTCCTTTTGTTCTGATGAAATTCTACAGGCAAAACATTTTGCTCTTCATATAAACTAACCTTAATTGCACTTAATTTCTCTGCTGCCCCACCTTTCAAACTGAAGAATGGCAGAGCATTTTTTATTTTGTCATGTAGTAAAGGGCAAATAGGCAGAGCCCATTAGTGGTTGGCTTGCTTCAATTGTCACAGAGCTCAAAAGTGCTGCTCTCTCCTGTGGAGATTTTGCTTGGATAGCAGCGGAACCTCCAGTTTAATGGCTCATAAAGTCTGATGGGAACAGCCACTTTCATAGCTGCAAAAGCTGTCTGTAATTTTTCACTGCCTGGAAACCATTTGATGCTGAGATCAGATTTCCATGGGATTTTTTTTTTCTCCCTTAGATTAAAGGCTGTGCATACATCAGTGGCACATACTGGGGCATGAGAGGGATTACTCACTTTTTCCACATGAAACATCTAATGGTGTTGTGGGAAAGATGGAGGGAGAAGAGCGAGTGACAAAGCAAGCCATTCAGTTGAAGAAATTGAAGATAGGCAGTTTAAAGACACTGAGGGCATTTCTGTGGCCTTGGTAGAGGCCTGATGCACAATGGCTGATTCAGGACAATGTATAAGGCAAGGAAGAAAGGGACTCTAAAAAGGATGTGAGGGGGAGGTGAAGACGTGATAGCTCGCTTTAAAAAACAAAACAAAAAACCCTAACATTCAGACAGTTGTGAGGGAATCTTTTATAATAATTAAGCACATCAGTGAAGAAAATTGAGCAATGTTGAGCTCCCTTTTGTTAGATGAGTTTGGAGCCAGTACAGTAGCTTTGAGTGAGGAAAGGACAGAAAACATGGTGAGGAACCTTTTGTTGACTGATTCAGCACAGCATGCGTGCCTTACAGGAGCCTGCTTACTAGAGTCTCTGCATTTTTTAAAGGCTCATTGCTTTCTATGACAGAAAAGTGGAAAATAAAATGGTTTGTCCTGAAACTTCTCTCTCTCCCACTGCCAAAGTTTTTGAATAACTTTCTAAAAGCGACTTAAAACCTGAAATATCAGTAACTGTGTGTTATTTTTTTTTTTTATTTCTAACAAACGTATCTGCTATGAAATATTTCCGGAGTCTTCTCTATAGTGAAACGTGATTTAGGAAAGAAAAGGTGCAAAAGCTTTCCTACCTAAGCACCCTATTATGGCCCCCAAATTACTTCAGCATCATTAGCACCTTTAACTTAGATATGCAAGTCTCCAGTCTGCAGAAAAGCAAGAATGTTACTATTTCAGAACCAGAGAGTAATGAACCTTGTGTTGCTTTTTTCTGCACTGACACACAGTGCCTTTCTGTCTTTGAAGGGTAGAGAATAACAAGCCCTACCATTTTTTTGTAAAATTAGCAATAGCCATTGCCCCTGTCTCTGTAGCTGCATGTGTGTGAACGTGGTGCAAGTATCAATGTTATAGGAGATGATGTCACACCCCTTAGCAAAAACCTTTGCTATATACTTATCTGTGGCATGACAAATAGAGAACATCTCATATCTGCTTATAATTAGCCCCCAAATGAATTGTTCTGTCAGTCTTTGGGGAGATTCAAGTCAATGATGACTTAAATTGTTGTTAGAGTTAGTAATTTGAGACCTTTATGTTGTTGATTGCTTTGGGATTGAGAGTGGTGGGATGCAGTGTAACTGTCCAGTTCATGATGTTTTATTCTTTCATCTATATTGCACAAAATACAATATAGCAAGGCCACCTAAAGTAAGTTCTGTTAGGTCTTGAGTCTTTTTGTGTTGTTCCTGAAATCAGCTTAAAGTCTTAGTGAAAAATCTGGGTCAGCAATGTGCATATCGTGTTGCTAATAGATGCACAATTTAAACTGCAAGGAGTTACTGCATTTCTTTTGTTAATCCAGATGTTCAAAGTATGTACACAGATTTGGAATAGGGAATGAGTAAATATGAGTAGTTCAATACTGTGTGACTTATCTGATGATTAGCTTTAAATTTAAACCTGGCACTTGAAACAGCTGGAAGTAAAGTTATACGAGAAGGGTGTGACCTGATAGCTGTAGCTGTGGTTACAATGGCCCCAAACTCTTGTGCTTGCTTTCCTGTGCCCTGCAGGGGCCCACACAGTGGGATTGCATGACCTGAGGCAACACATGTACATGCTTGAAGGGAAGCATGGCAGCACAAGCACTAGGATCCTATAGAAAGTGAGGAGTGTGGTGCCCCCAAAGACTTCCTGTAAGGATGATGAAAGAGATTCTGCATGGATCCCTGTTAACAGAGAAAATGGCAACTCCTCACCTAAAGGGACTCGTTGGTTTTGTTTCTCTGTGTATCTGGACTGTAAGTATTCCCTCTTTTACCTCCAAGAAGCAGAGAGACAATGAGATCTGATGCAGCCTTCACAATGCACGCATCTTCTGCTTGTGAACTACCTTGGAGCCTCAGCAGGATCTCAGACAGCACCTCTGGCACACCTGCCTCCACCAACTGCACTTTCAGAGCATCTGTAGAGAGCACAGTAAAAGCACATTAAAAGCTTCTCGGGTCTTTGTGGGAGCATTTCACAATAGCAAGCTCTAAATGCTTAGAGTAGACATCTTCCATGGTTGTTCTCATTTTTTAAATTAAAAAAAAAAATCAATCTGTTTTGCGGCTTTCCCATTACATATGATAGAGAAGACAAGTTTGAATCTGCTGTCTTACGGATCTATGCAAACACAGTGGAGTGCTACTCCCTCCCTCCTTTCTTTGTTGCCTCATCTGTTAAGCTTCGAAGTGTTGTTCAGGCCAGGATTTCACATGTTCATATGGCTTATTTCTACTGAAAGGGTCCCTGGTTCCATTAGTAGGATCCCATGGCAAACTTGGAACCCAGAGTGTAAACTTTTATAGTACTCCATTTTCCCCTCATTTCACCCAAGCCAAAGGGAGCCTTACCATTTTCTGCAAGTGCTTGCAGGACCTCAAAGACAATTTCTAACCTTTCGTGGTTCTCTGCTCTTCTCAGTTGTCTCACCAGCTGTTCAGAAACCTTTGTCTTGCTTAGAGCTTCCTTGGCTGTATCTGTGTAAATAAAGTCAGGATTTTCAATGTTTATTTATTTGATTAAATATTAAAAACCTATCTCCCTATCATCTGAGGTGATTCTGGTAGATTCTTCTGTCCCCTTGGGACAGCACTGAGACAGCAAAACTGTCCTTTCTTCTTCCAACTTCTCTAACACTATGTTTCTGTAATACTTGTAGAGCTCTATAGGTGTTAAATTAATCCTGGCAAAATTTCCCTGACTAATTCAAGTGAGACCATATATAAAGAGTGGTAATAGTTTTCTACTTGTTCTTTTTCTTCCATTACTAGTTACAACCTGTGCAAAGGAGGGAAGATATATTTTAAATCAGTGGAGATGCCTTTGCTTTGAAAATTGTGCAAATGAAAGCAGAAGCTGTTTCGGTAAGGTATATAAACTTAATTATTAAATAGAAATAAATTTTTAATAACGAAGCTTTTAAAGTACTGTATCTGAAGTAGATAAAACTGTCAATTTACCATATGAAGTTACATCATCTCTTCGGGTCAATAGCTGTCTGTTAAATCTTAATTGTTTTAATATAGTACCAGTAATTGCTGGTGTTCGATGAAAAAGTAGTTACTTATCCAGTACAGATACTGTGGCCAGTCTGTGATTAGGTATCAGTAGTGTTTAAAAAACAAACCCCAAAACAAACACTACTGTAAGAGACTGTTCTGTCTCTAACTGGCTAGTGTGTTTTTACATTGACCAGGGCAGTAATTAACTGCTCTTGCAAGCGTTACTGAGGCAATTTAAACACCTGAGGCAGTTACTTTGAAGCCGGACAAGAAGCCATCAGCAGAGAGAGCGCTTTCTCCCGCAGCTCCAGGAGCGCCCCCTCACCCCGTGCCCAGTGCCCACCCAGACTGGGGGCACAGCCCCGGCTCTCTC
>JAWWMO010000175.1:9986998-10064130 GCA_035047845.1 Dendrocincla fuliginosa | reverse complement strand
GGACACCTGGCCTGGCCGATCCGCACCCTGGGGGAGCCGGCCTGAAGCCGAGACCCCCAGTGGGTGCCCAGCAGAGGATACAGAAGGCCGTGCCCGGGGGTGCCTGCAGTCCAGCCATTTCCATCTGGGCCTCACCCAGGGGGCAAGCCTGCCTGCTGGTCCCATTCCTCCTCCTGCCTGCCTCTCCTCTTTGTGGTCATTTGTCCTGCCTGCCTCTCTGTCATCCTTCATCCTGCCTGCCTCTCCTCTCCATTGTCCCTCACCCTGCCTGCCTCTCCTCACCCTCACCTCCCTGTCCTGCTGGAACCTGGTTCCCTCGCCCTGAAGTCCTCCTCACCGGTGGTGGTAATTCTTTTCCTAGTTCTAGCTTGGACCTTTTCCTGCTACTTCAGTAAAGACAGTATCTGTTTAAGGCTTGCAATTCCCTATGTTGGGTCTCAATCTTGCCTTCATAGCAATCCGTTAAAAGAACCTGGTTACAATTTCGAATGGGATTGTAACAACTCCCCGCTTCAAAAAGACCCAAACAAACAGATAAAAACCCAAAACAAATAGATCTCACAAACCTGTTGGTATGGAAAGGCATTGACAGTTTGAAGATGATATTTTACTCCAGGGTGCAAAAACATTTACTTACCCAGGTCTGCAAGATTGTATAAAGCCAATAGAGCAACGTGGACAAGTGGCTCGCTGTCTGCATAGTCAGTTAATATTTGGACTAGTGATGGGATTACTCCAACCTTCACCAGCTCTTCCTGGAGGTCATCTGGTAAGGGAATTGGTAGAAGTTAAAGGTGATTAAATTAGGGACTAATTAAATCAGTGAAAAGGGTTCAGCTCAGATCCTTAGCAGCAAGGTAATGTGGTTCTTTCTCACACTGAGAATTTGTAAAGCTTTTGTGCTGTGGGTTCAGGCTAATGTGTGTGTGAAGGAAATGCAAGTTCGGGACAGATTTTTGCTAAACATTCTGGTGCTACTTTGACTTGAGGAATTAAGCCACTGTAAAAATATGTAAGGGCAATTGCATGAGCATTTCTACTACTAATTCTGCTTCCCAATCAAGTTCTGATGGATGGTATCTTTTGGTATGTATCTGAAAACCGAGTGAGGAACAGATAGCTGGCTTATTTATCACAGGGCATGAGAATCTCCACCTTATTATACTATGGCTTCTTTTGTTCTGAAAGTCTGGGAGATGGAAGGGACTGGAAATGCATGACAAAAAATGGTTTAGGGATGACTCTACTTTCAGGGATCAACAGTATTGTGACTCATAGCAAATGTTTATGTACTTGCTTTTTGAATGCTTGAATAACAATTTAAAAAAAAAAAAAAGTTTTGTGAAACATTTTTCCAATACCTGGGCTATTATAAGATACCACTAAAAGACAGACTGCTTTAAAGCTAATTTGGGGAAATCATGTTCTTACTCATCATGTAGGGAACTTTGTAAGCCTTGAATTCAAAGTATCTGGGAAGTTTTTATAGGCTGAGTAGGGTTCTCAAGCAAGTTTAAGTTTTTATGTCTTAAGGGAAGTCACCAACGTAAGTAAAATTTAATTTGGTCCTGGTTCTAGCATACTGACTACAATTGTCTCCACCCACATCCAGACTTGCAGAGGAAAAACACTGATAACTACTTGCTTTATTTTTGTAGTTTTGTAATGAATGAAAGCTTAATATCTAAAATGATTTTGAGAATGCCAAGAACTATAAAATGCCAAATTGGATGTTGATGGTTGCTTAGCAGTACAATGGCATTGCTTTTGCAGCAGTTGTGCTGAGAGTAGACTGCAACTTTTATGACTGTGTATGGCAGACCCCAAAAAGTGTCTGGGTGATGCTGTAGCATAATGCAGTTGTAATTAAGTCAGGCAATTGGTGAAGTTAATTTTTCTTTACTTTGATATATTTATTGCTGTGCCAGTACTAGAATTTTTTAAATCATGTATCTTATAGTTGCAATCATCTTGTCAAATCTGTGCAGGGACTATGGTCTGCCAGAAGGGAAGCAGATATGCAATATGGCCAGGTGCTTTAGCAATGCTGGTGTACAGTAGTTGCATGAGCCTCCCATGTAATTTATAGGGGTAAGGATTTTTAAACTATTATGTTATTCCTTGACAAATACAAGTAACTTGCAGGGAGTAGTGGAATCTATATGAGGTTCATTATTATAATTTGATTTAATATGAACAGTGCACGTTGGAAGACCCATAGCTTTCTAACCAAAGCTATGCAGATCCACACTAGAAGGATATAGAAGGTAGATTGAGGCCAGAGGGTAATGGATAGAAGATACTGGGTGAAAATTTCCATATTCCTTTTAGTATGCATTAAGTATTTTTGGTCAGTCTGGGAGTTAAAGGTAAAAGAAAAATCTTAAAACTTTTTGGGCAAGTAAATGAAAATTGTTTAAGAGACTAGCAGGCAAGGTAATGAAGGTCCAGGCATTTTGGAGCACAGAGATCTATGTGCAAGCAGTGGTCCTCAGAGAATATTCCTTGCATGAATAAATATCTCAGTATTTCCACCCCCCCACCACTACCCCCCCCCAACACACTCTTTTAAAGAGTGCTTTGCTTTATAGATGCTCTTATTAATTCAGAAGAAGACCAAGCCATTCAGGATTTGGGACCAAAGCAAATCTGCAAAATTGATTAAGATATGTATGAGGCTCTGCTCCTCCTGTAACTGCAGAACAGTTCTGACAAAGATGTGCCACCTTGAAGTCAAGAATATTGCAGGGAAACCCAGAGTGCAGAAGGTGCTTGGGGTGCATTCAACCTCGTGGTTGTGAGCTCTGTGAATTGTATATCTAACTAGAGGCTGAAGTACGTTATGTGCTCAGGTCTTATAAAATTATTATGAGTTACAGGTTACAATGTCTTTTAAAATAATGTCTTAGAGGTAGGGAAAATTGGGTTATCTTCTGTGGATACTTACGATTGTCGTAACAGATACGGCCAATAGCCCTCCCAGCATGAAGCAACATTTCTTGGTCTCTGCTCTCTAGCAAAGGTATCAGTGTTAGAACCAAATCTGCTTCAATACATGGTTTCTTCATTTCCTCTGTAGGTAAAGGAGAGGCACTTGTGGGTTTTTGCCATGTTGGAATAAAACAGTTGCAATGCCCATAGCTGGAAGCCACGAAACAAAATCCAAGGGTGGAAACACACTGCTAATGTGCTGTAATATGCCTTGTAGTAACACTTTAACGCAACTTACCGTTTTTGGCTATCTCTGAGAGCACGTGGGCCGCTTTCACTGCACATCGTGGATTGCCCTTCAGGATTTTTGCCAAAGTTAAAAAGATCCCACTCTCTCTGAGTAGGCAGAAGGATCTCTGCTCTGTAATGATAACAGTGTTAGCAATACCCACTGTAGGTTTGCAGCTGTTTTATTGACATGTTGCTTTGTTTCCTAGAGTTCTGAATGGGTATCTGTGGGACCCAAGGTTCTGATTTAAAAGGTACTTATAGGCTGTCTCAGTCTAAATATATGGGAACGTTCATCTGCCTGTATTGCAGCAAGTGTGGTTCCAGCTGATTACTCTGCTTCATGCTGAATTGAAGCACCGGTGGCAAAGCAAAGAGGAAAACAGTTTCATCTTCTCTGACTATAAAAGGATGCTTGCGTAAGGCACAGGAAGTCAGTGATTAAGATACTATTCCTGAGGTATAGCCTAGGAATTAATTTTGTAGGTAGGCACAGCATCTTTTACTAGAGTAGCAATTAGAATAGTGAATTCCCTTAGCCTTTTTCCATTAAAAATATGACTAGCTGTCCTTAATGTTGTAAATCACTATCTGCCAGGAGATTCAAAGAAATGCAGGTGTATGTCTTTTTAGGAGAATGTGCAGAGACTTTAAGGACTTTTGTATAAGGGGACTAGGAAGTACTTTTTTTTTTTTTTTTTTTTTTTAAAATGCCTGAACTGATAGGGTCACCTCAAGTTAACCCTAGGAGTCTGTAGCAAATAGAATATTAAATCTGGAATTTCTCTCCACCTTGAGGTGTTCTAGTGACCAATAGATTTTTATTTGGTCAATGGTAGATTTGTGATTTAATATATAGAGAAAAGATAACAAAACAAAATAGCCTGAGGACAATTATGTCTAGTAGCGATCACTTCTTGAATACAGATTACCACACCAGACAAAACCTGCAGTGAATGCTTTTGGATTATGCAAATGGTTAAATGGTGATCTGGAGTAATACTTAGCTATCTTCAGTAAGAGCCAGGAGAATCCCATTCAGACTTTCAAGAATCTGATCTTCAGCTTCTGTGTCATCTCTGCAAAGCCCAAGATATTCCAGGTGCTTACTCAGGGTTTCTAAACAGAATGGGATAGAAAACTGTGGTGAGCCAATATGGAAAATATTTTGACTTCTTCATGGTAGTTTTTTCAGTGCTGGTGGCTGACCAAAAGTTCATTTCCTGAAGGGTTGAGATCTAAATATGCTCACTGAATAATTTATTTAATCCAAGAGCATGAGGTCAAAGACTTGGTCCACTTCTCAGACATCACATTGCTCTTGTGCAGGAAAGACATGCAGAGATTAATTCTGTCTGGAAAATGAAAATAACACATAAGAACTGTGGCAGTATGAGGTGGGGAGGAGAGAGGAATAATGAGAGGACTTCAATCAAACCTGTAATTTCTAAATACCTGTTTATCATGAAAATAGTACTTGCTATTTGATAGCTGAGTGTCTGCTCTGATAGTGGCCAGTGGCAGAAGAATGCAAGAAACAAACAGATGTGGTAACATACTTCTCCTTTTTTTTCTGGCAACCTTGGCCTTTAAATAAATACCTAGTATTTACATCAGTATATTTAATACATTTTGATCAGGTTTTATGGGATAAGTTTGTTTGCCTGTTTAAGTTAATTCATAATGTTTATCTCTACAGCACACTGTGACATTAAGTACCACAGTTTCACTGTTGTAAGAGGAAGGCACTTGGCTTAGTTTTAAAATATCTACAAAAAAGCTCAAAGTTAATGGCCTTACTACCCTACTGCTTTTACTATCATAATGGTAGTAAGAGAAAGGAAATATCCTTTACTATTTGCCCTTCCCATGCCTATCATGATCAGGTGGATTTTTATTATATCCCTTCTTTGTAGTTCCTCTGCCAATTCACTTACAGAAACTTTTTCTGGGTTGCTTTTACACTTTTTTCTTTCTTTCTTTTTTTTTTTTTGAGGACCCAGATTTGGAAGTGTTCTCAAGATTCGGTGGGCTGGGATTAAGACAAAGATTGTAATGTTTTGTTTTCTACTCTTGATTCTTTGTGTATTTGAGAATGCCTTTTGTGCAGCTGTTCAAAATGACTCATCTTTTGGGCAGAGAGAGTTAACTTAAACCCCACAAGCACTCTTAATTAGGCCATCTTTTCCCCATGTAGGTTGTTTTCTATTTACAGACACTGAACTTAATGTACCTCTATCCCAAGTTGTACAGGATATATTTTTTCCTGCAATTTTCTACAGTGTATTTCAATTTTGAGCACACTAAATAATAATAAAAAAATCCTCCTTAAAATTCTACTGTTTCTAGATTGTGAATACGTTGAATTACAGAGGTTCTGGCAAAGGTAACCTTTAATAATTTTGGCTTTCTTCACAGAGAGCAGCCTTTATTGCACTCTTCAGACTTCATCAGATAACCTTCTCTCATATCGCAAGATAACTCAGATAAACCGTATTGAAAGGTTTGTAGAAACCAAAAGGTATTATTAGCAGTATCTCCTTTATTGATCTTACAAGGTCTTTAAAAATATCTTTAAAGGAAGGCAGGTTGAGTATTATTTGCTTCCACAAAAGTCATGTAGACTATCCTTTTCTGATTGTGTCTGTGTTTAGTAATTCTGTGCTTTACTATAATCCCACAATTTACCTATGCAGAGATCAGATTTCTGTACTTTAATTTTCTGCATTCCTTGCAACTGTTTTTGTAACTTACTGCTTTCTACTCTGTTAATTCTGTTGTTGATCTAAATGGTATTCTGCATGTCACAGTTCGTTTGTTAATCCCTTATAAACTCAGGAGTATAACATCCATTTCTGACAGTTGGTTACCCCTTATTTTATTAACTTGTTCTAAATCTTATACTCTTTCAGTATGAAGATTCTTTTGTCTACTTCCTGAAAACAGACCTAAAGTGGTTGAAATGAATGCAAGAAATAATGCTAGAAAAATGATGTCTGAAGTAGTCAGTATAGTAGCATCTAATGTAGGATGTTACCAAAGCTGTAGTAAAATAGCACTTCTACTTTACAAACTGTTTCACTGAAAACAGTGGGTTGTGAGTCTTGCCCTGGAAATCCTTTGCTGAGTATTAATAATTGAGCATTCATTTTTGTTGTTTGATGAATTCACTAATCTCTCTTTCCTTAGTGCGTCCATTAGTTAATGTGAGATTTTTCTTTTCTTTTTTTTTTTTTTAATTAAAATGCATGAATTTAGTGCATACAGAAATTTACTTCAGAGAAATCAGAAGTATTTTGAAGAAAGGACAAAGTAAAGGCAGTAGAACACAATTAAAGGCTGTTACTGTCCCTTGAGAAGGACATTTATTTATTTGGCTTAAAGAATTAAAAGCAGGTTTTTTATGAACAATGACAATTTTGGCTCAGTGCTTTAAACAAGAGAAATGGCTGGGTTTGTCAGGTCCAGTTCTTCTGCCAAAATTTGCTGAATAAATGATTTTATATGAATGAAGTAGAGTATCATGCAGTTTTTTGCAAAAAAAAAAAAAAGGGGGCACAAATTGGCTGAACAACCTGAGAATTGAATCGGCTTTGATCTCAAACTAGATCTCAGGGAGTGGCCAGAAGGCTGCAATTGCTCATAGAGCAACATAAATTAGCAGCCTGTGAGAATGAATCATCTGCTGAACTCTGATTACGTCCTTATCAAGACCCGTTTGACTTGGCATTTGACTTCTAGTACTGTATCCTCCAATTAGAGCAATAGTGATATTTGTTGCAGCTACATTTCTAGTATAATTAGGATCTATAAAAATATGAAAAGACAACTGGATCTCTTAAGTTGAAGGAGGCTGTTTTACAAATAGCAGGGAACAATCTGTACTGGTCACTCACTGGGTTGGTATAGTGGTAACTAGAAATCCAGATGCTTTGTTACTGCTTCAGGGAGTAGATCAGTAGAATAACACCATATGCATGATGGCAGACTAAGTCCTTGTAAAATATCCCTCTGGTTATAGTCTGTAGTGGTTTGAAATGAGCAGTGTGGCCAGCAAAATTGCCCAGGCAGCTGACTAGAGAATTACTTCTATAGAAGTATTGCAGAAAGTAGCATTTAACAGGGTTGAAATACTAAACTCTTTTCTCAGATACTCAGAATTTTATTGTTTGTTATTTATAAAAACTTGGTTAGTATCATCAACATGGAACTGATTCCCCAGTACTCCTTGTGTTTAAGTCTGTGCTTCTGTAGCAGGCATTGTAAGACAGTTGTTTTTGTGGAGAGGCAGTAGTACACCTAGAGATTGTGTCTAAAATTGACCAGAAAAGGCTATTTCTGCTTTGTGGAAAATTCTGGGTTGTTGACATCTTGTTTCATCCCATGTTGGAACAGAATGTTGACATGGTGGAACTTGAGGCAAAACAGAACAATTTGTTTCAGTTTGGTTTTTTTGCACTTGTGGTTCTCTGCCAGCCGGGGCTGCCTGGCCAGCTGGTAGGCAAGCTGGAAGGGAGCCAGCCAGCTGGGCAGACAGCAGGGAGTGCCTCCTGCCTGGCTTCTGAACAGGGCTTTAGCAGAATAAACAGATTCTCAAGGAATATTATTCATTCTCTTGAATCAGCATTTTTATCAGAACATTATCACCTTTAGTAATTCACAGAGAAGTATGGGAAATGAACTCAGGGTCTAATTTTACTTTCTCACTGATTACTTGCAGGGTCTGTGTTTAGAAATCTCTTGAGACTGAAGTACAAAAGGCTTTTTTCCTGGGCTGAAGGGATAGGTTTTTAATTCATGCATAAATGTGTGCATAAGGTACTGAGTAGAGGCATAAGATACCCAATTAGAACCACACTTTTGCTATGGGACTTGATTTTGATAATCCTAATGAGGGCAGAAACAATAATGCAGCAAAGGTGCTGTACCACAGAGATTGCATCTGGTTCTGCAGTGGGCAAAGGACCATGAAGTGTGACCTCTTCGGATCTTTTGGATTATTGCTTTGTCAGTGCCCAGTGCTAGTGTTGACCTATAGAGTCTTTAGGTAGTGAGAAATAAGAATCCCACGTGTCTCTCAGTGATCGATTATGCCCCCTCTAAAAGAGCAATGACTTATCTGATTATTTCCCTCTTTTAATAGCCTTTCACATGTGTAGGAACTATTTGCTATTATTTTGTAGAGGAAGTATAGACCCTATCTTGCAATATAAATGCTCCATTTAGTATTATTTATTATTGTCTGGATCCTGAGCAGTGTAAAGTCTGTATGATCCAATTTGTTTGAGGGCTTGAAACAACTTAATCCAGTCGAATGCCTTGTGTGTCACTGCCCCTTCCTTTAGTAATTTCACATACTAAACTGTTTTTTCTGCCACTTACCTTTAGTATACTTTATAAAGTTTTCCATGGATTATCATTATCATCATTATCATTATCATCATTATGCAAAGTGGGAAAACACAATAATGTGTTTTGCCAGAATATAAAGATGTGGTAGTTTTATATAACTCAGTGTAATGCCTTTGGTAATAGATGATAAAAAAACTGTAGAAGAAAACATATATATACTTTCTGCACTTCTAGTAATCAACTCTATAGGGATTTTTTTTTGCTGGAAGTTTCATCTTGTTTAATTGCATTTAAATTCATTGAAGTATTTATGTTGAATGTTTGTAATTTAGCTTCCAGAACGTGGATTAGAGATAAGTAATT
Source organism: Dendrocincla fuliginosa (assembly GCA_035047845.1). NCBI lineage: Eukaryota > Metazoa > Chordata > Aves > Passeriformes > Dendrocolaptidae > Dendrocincla > Dendrocincla fuliginosa. The sequence continues at coordinate 10,055,196 of JAWWMO010000175.1, read as the reverse complement.
TTGTATTGAGAGAGAAAATAACTCATCCTTGTTTTCTCTTTCTGAAATTGTCATCTGGCCGTCTCTTGGCCCTGGCTTTCTGTAAATGTATTGCATCACTAGGGCAAGAAACACAAGTCGCTGTTAACACATCCTGTGTAACAGCTGAGGGATAGGAGTCCATGTTGATAAACTGCTGGGGTTCTACAGGTCAAAAATAGCCCAAAGGCATAAGACATGTCCTGAAGAAACTAGAATTTCAAGTCATAATATTGAAAAATAGCTTTTGGGTCTGTCTAGCAATGTAATTAAAAGCACGACAAAAAGAAAAGTTGACCTTCATTCTTATTAGTGTGGCTGCCTGCAAAATAATGTAGCTGTAAGCATCCATTTTGTCACAGTATTTTTTTAATGCTGTTCCTGAAATGCCACAAACCAGGAATTATTTTAGTTATCTCCCATATAAACCTATGTTTACAAATGTACCTGCATTCTGAGTAGAAGAATTGGAATACTGTAGTAAAAATAAGGCTCCAGGTCTCCTAGTCTGGGAATATGATATTATATTTACTTCGTGTGAAACATAAAGGTGTACATTGGGGATGGAAAAATCTAGAAGGTCTGGTAAGTGTAGGTGTGTTAAGAGCAAATAAAGCCTGTAATGTCGAATACTCATGTTCCTGCTGACTATGAGTGGTGCTGCTATATGATCATAACATTTTGCTCTAACCAAGGGATGCAAAAGCTGCTGCTTTTAACTTCATTACCAGGGAAGGGAGGAGAAAGGTGCAATTCAATTTGAGTAAAGATTTTTTTTTTTTTTTTTTTTAGTTTCTCCAGTGGTGAATTACTGTTTTGGGACTGGACTGACTTATATTCTTTCCTATAGAACTATCTTATCTTGGTGCATGAAGTAAAGTATTGGAGGAATAGATCCTCCATTCCTTCAGACTTTCAAACCCAGGGCAAGAAAATTGTCCTATAAATCAGATAAGCTATTATCTGTGTCTCCATGAAAAGCCATGTATGGCCATGTTAAGAGATATATTTTGTGTCTTTGTCACTGCACTCAAGGGTGATGAGATGTAGGAGAAAAATCATCAGATTAAAAAGGAGCTGGGGAGAAAATTTAAAACTAATATCCTGAGGATGAAAGGGATATAATTATGAACAAATCCTGACCTGGCCCTTTATTTTTTCTTCTTTTTCCACCCCTCCCCACTCTTGTTTCTGTATACAGTGTTTTAGATTACTCATGTTAATTCTGCAGTCATGAAGAATTCACAGTAAAAGTAAATTTCAAGAATTTCTTTGATTGAGGATTTTAGATATTTTCTGCATGGATGTTACTTGACAGAAAACATCTGTAGACAAAAAAAATTTGCTTTATGGACAAGTTTGCATTATTAAAATTAGAAAAGGGGGAAGAAATATTTTGGAATGTTTTTGAAATCTTGAGACAGCATTTTAACTTGCACTTCTCTTAGTGACTGTTCACTTGATTTTCCTTGGTTTAAGTAAGCTGAATTGAGATTAAGGTTTGATCCAGTGTGGATGGCAGGGTGGAGTTGAAATCCAAGATGTTTCATTCAACTTGTGCAGTCCTGTAGTTTACAGTCATGTGGACTTATATAACTTTTATATCTTTCTTGCCCCTCCATTCTTCAGTGACTCTCTTCAAAGAGGAAAGGATGATGAATATAGGTTGTCATTATCCAGGAACTGAAATATCTCCTGCTGCCCACAGTCAAAATGTGAAAAGGGCCATATTTTCCCCAATATTCTTTTGTGCTGGTTTAGGCTATTGGCAATTATTCTCAATGGCCAAATGGATAGCAGTTTCTAAGCATGCTTCAAAAACACCTGTTGCCAAGAACTGGACAACAGAGGAAAGTCCACTCTGTTGTCCAAAACAATTAGTCTTTTTTCGTTGCATTTGCAATTGTGGACTGCATTGGTGCATCCTGAACCCCTTAGAGCATTGCTCAGTGCCTGTGATCCTGTGGGATGGACCTTTGAACATTTTACTGCTCAAGGAACATGGGAATACAGCAGGTTTTGAAGGAGAGTTTTACTGTTTAGCCTGAGCCGCACGTCAAAAGGATGAAGTAGACAGGAATTTAAGCCCAACTGGCTAGTACTTACATTAATGCTATTAATCACAAGGATTTAAAAAAAAAACCCCAAACTTCCTATAATCCATGTCTAAAATTCTCTTAATTGTCATAAATCAGCTAGGACAGCCACAAATACTCTCATTGACATGGTGTTATGCATGGCACTTTTTTTTTTTTCCACGAGAAGTGAGGTAAAGAAATCATCTAGCTGTAAAGTAGAAAAAGAAAACAGACCTAGAACATAAGTGGGTCATCATCTGATTGCCATGGCTGGGTAGGGAGTGTTGGATTTTTAATGCCTGAACACCAACCATAAAACAGAAGGGTGCTGTAAGGTGGGGGCGAGCAGGAAGTATTTAAAAGAGAGATTTAAAAAGAAGGGATTGTGCTGATGAAGGAAGGGGATTCAATTGATAACACATACCCTTTGAGAGCCTGTGCATAGTTCTGACTTGAGCAAAACATAAGTAAATGAAAAACTTGAAAATCTAAGCAGTTAAAGGAGATGTAAAAACATTGCATTATTTGGGTGGGAATTACATGGTTGAAGATTAGAGTTTAAGTGCAATGACTGAAGTATGAAGTTGTAAGTGCATAAACAAAAGCTTTGGTCTTTGTTAACAATAGGAAACAGAGATAGATGGAAGAAATTTGCAGAAAACAAGTAGAGAAATGCATATTGATATTCCTTGTGATAACGCAAATTGATATATTGTCATGGTGAGAAAAAATGGCAATTGATTGTGAAATGAAGATTGTTTGGGAGGGGAAAACGATTCTATATTTTTATAATTTTTGGCTTTATTCTTGGATAATTGAATTCCACCAAGGAGGGAATACAGGAAAGAGTGTGTATGATGAAAGCTATGGGAAGAGAGCAGATCCTATTGGCCTGTGGCTGGTGCTGCACCCTGTGGAGTTAATAAGAAAAATGGCTGCAAAACCCTGACTGAAAACAGATAAGAGGAAAAATACAATTATGCTAGGATAACCTAAAACAGGTCAGTGAGATGAGTTGAAAGAAACCCATCTGAGTGCAGTCAGGGGGAACGTATTGGCCCACAAGATGACCTACAGCATGAAAGGCTGCTTAGTTGTATTCTGTTAAATTTATGCCTTTTTTGGAGGGATGTGGAATAAGAATAAAATTTGCTTGAATGTAATGAAATCAAAATATTGTAGACTTGTATACAAGTATGTGCCTTTTTACATGCATGGTAATTTAACTGTGACTTAGTGCTTAGGGAATAGGTCTGTTTGACATACACTAACTTCACACAAGCTAATACTGAGCCTGGGCTCCCAGATGCTCCAATCGCTTACACAAGGTAAGGAAATGCCAGTTTTTGGATCTAGAAGTCAGATTTGCAGGAATAGCCACAAATGTACTATGCTCAATCAATAAGTAGTGGACCCAAAAATTTCGCCACCTCTAATTTGTGTCTGAGTCATATTTTCAGGTAGTTTTTTTACAAAGAAGTGGCCAGCAAAGTTGGTGGTTTAAATCAAAGTTCAACTTCTTTCATGGTTGTTTAGTTCCAGGAAGTGTTATTTCATCACATATTGTGAAATATGGGGTAAACTGTCAGTGCTGGCAAAGCTACGTATGAAGAGATAAATAATCAGGCAAATTGTGACAGCCAGGGGTAAATTGACTTCATTTATGGTAATTAATGAAATCCCTCTGTCTTTCTTGCTCACTGGAGATCTAGTTTTCTGCATTTATTATGAGTGATGTTGGTCTCTGAAGATATCTTTGATCACACAGTTAATATACATCTAAAGTACGTTATTATTTATATGATGGGCTTCCTATTTGCTCACTCTCTGTGGTTTTGCAGCACAAAGGGAATTAAAGGAACCCCTCCCCATGGTTATTGTGTGTGTATGGAAGTAGGCCATAGTCTTAGCCAAATAACATTCAGCTTAATTTCCCTGGCTCCCTAAATTTAGCTTGAAGAGCTGTCAGTGGAGGAAAAACCAATTAGACTCCATAGCAGAGACAACACTAATTTCCTTTGGCTGACAACTCCTACAAGGGGTTTTTCAGGCAAGCAAAAGAACAGCTGTGAAAAAATAAGCCTTTGTGCTGATATCAAAGCATCAGCCCAGTCCTCAGCTATCCCTGCTAAACAGTCTGTTGCGAGCCTAGTTGGGTGTTAGAGACTGTAGACAATGACAGAAGGCTGTGGTGTCCAGACTTCAGCACGTATTGTGAAAAGAAAAGATGTTGATGGGTATTGTAGGCAGATGACAGGATGGTGGGCTGGATATCTGGGGACATATTCCATTGCTGACCCACAGCTGTCTGCTGCCTCTGCAAGGAAGCAGAAAAGTCTCATCCCTGGCAATGGCAGTGCATGTAAGCTGGTTCCCCCCAGGGACTTGCTGCAAAGCCACCTGTAGATGTTTTGATGGCTGTAAAGGTGTTACCAGAACATGGTGATGCACAACTGAAGCCAGAACATGTGTCTGAAGTAAAGAGGGCATCACCAGGTCAAGTCTAGGGCTGGCTGCACTGGGAACCCCAGCCATGTGGTGTGCCTGTCAGAGAAAGGAGGCCCCACCAGTTTGCCCAGTAGCATCAGAGTTGCATGAAGAGATCATAAATAACAAAGCAAATGCAATTAGTGGCCTTCTGTCTGAACTCTACCTAAAGAGGCACAGCACAAAGGTCCCACTGTCCAGACTAAAATTCCTGAACTTCCAGGGTTTCATTAATGCTCGTTTTCTGTGCAAGTAATGTCTTAGGCCTGAACATTTGTCTGTTCTGCTTGTGTGTGACAAATGTTGTTTGATGTAGGTGTATCATGTAGCTTTAGGAGTCTATAGCACAATGGTGGGTTGTTGGACATGAAAGGGTATGCTTTTTTCCTTTGCTTCTCTGGTACAATGCCAAAAAAGAAAGTATATTCTTGTAATTCCTGAAAAGACAGGGGTTTTATATGCAAATTTTCCTCCACCTGTCTTGTCCTTGCTAATTGCTTGTATGACTCCACCCAAGATCTGGAAAAAGCCATTGAGAGAGGATGTCCTTGTCTCTGCAGTGCCAAGGAAGATAAGGGTATGGCATGACCTTTATTAATCTCAGAGGTATTCATAGTAAGGTGGACAGTAGCGGGAATTTGCATAAGTTCTGTCAAATGTAAACTTTTTTTGTGGCACTGTCTGAAGCTTTTTCAGTGTTGAGTATTCTGGTGTCAATCCTGACATGCTTTTGACCCATTTATAATTTGAGAGAGATGCGAAGAAGATCCTTGGAAGACAGTGTTGAAATTGATTGCATAATGGATGTGCTAAGAATATTTTTTTCCTGGTTAGTGGGTGTGTGTGTTTGGCTATTTTTATGCAGCATAAGATACTTTGGACTGAAAAAAAGGATCATTCTCAAGTCTGACACATGTTTTAAAAGTTATGGCCTTATAAGATCTGTCATTGCTTAACACAAGTAACATATTGCTGTAAGATATGACCAGTAATTTAAAGCTCTACTCTAAATCTGAGTTGCTCAGCAAAATCTGCTTATTGGTACATCACTTTATCAGTGTCTATAAAGTGTTATTTTTATACTTGGTCCCAACAGAGCAAGAAGGATCAGGTTTTAAATGTATGCAGGTGTCCTACCAATTAGGAAAATCTGATAATTTTTTTTGCTGGATAATTTGTTTGTTTAACTTAATTATGTTAACCTGGTGTTACCTGTGCTGCATGAATAGGTTTCAGCTCTACTGCACAAATGGGTTGGTGTTGCCTGGGCATTGAAGAGGGGGACAGGCAGGGAGGACTGGAGTGCAGCCCAAGGACTTGCTTCTGGGACCTCAGAGTAGCTATTCTCTGCTGCCAATTTAAGAGGGTGATGATACCACACAGTATGTTTGAAAGGGAGCAGGCTTACACAGATTGACATCTTGGGAAAACCCTGGATGTGTTACTGTAATAGATTCAATAAAGCAGTTAGCATACATTGTTATAAAGCATTTTAGAGGGTTCGTGTCTACAATAGCTCGGGGATATGCAAGATAACATGGGTAACTTTTACCTTGAGTATCTTTTCCTAGGCTGAATATTGTAATAGGGTTTTCACGTGCAAGCTTGCTTGCATAATGCTATACAAGCTTTTTTGAGAGTACCTAGTTCAAAAATCTTAGTATCAAGTTCAAAAATCTTTTCAGGTTCTCTTATTTTTATTGGCCTGGAAGAAATGCTTGCATCATTAGAAATTATCTATATAATTTTTAAAAATATCAAAATGATTATAAAAGTGTATGGGAGAGGCTTTAGAGAAAATCAAAAAGGAAACATTTAATAAAAGGAGGGAGGGACTCTGTGAACAAGTCATAAGTTTTTTTTTGCTGTGATGAGCTCGTGCATTTTGGTCAAAGTACTTTGTGACTACATTTCTCCCATTCTACTTTTCTTGCACAAATAAGTTAAAGAATGATAAAATGCTTTTGATGAAATAGCCTTGGGATGCTAGAAATTTCAACAACTGCATTGAACAGTACTGATTCCAAATACTTATTTCTGGTATTTCTTACAGTCTTAAAATATTGTCTCATTTGTAACATGGGCTAACTTCTCTTAAATGGGTATCTAGTTTTTCTTCCTGGGATTGGTTGTTTTTGAAGGAGTTTCTGTAGGTCTTTCAGTAAAACTGAACTGCTTTAATTCCCAAATATTTTTAGACTGAACAGGACACAGTTTTACCCTCCAAACTACCCCAGGGTCATAACAAAGCCCCCATAGCAGTCTATAAATAAGAATATACTGTCACTGTACTTTTGCTAGACTGAGTCCTTTTTCTTTATAGATTTTATTTTAAGTTGTATCTTTACTAGAAAAAAGCTCTCCCCAATAATTGGATTTTGATATTAGAATATTGAAAGATAATTTCATGTCTTTCCAAGCAGCATTGTACTTTATTTACTTGATTTAGCATTTTTAATGAACATGGAGGGGATCCCAAACCACAAGAACAATAGTTTTAGGTGAATTGTTATTCCAGGTTACTTGGATTGTCACAGAGCAAAAAAAGGAAGAGGTGGGTTGGTGTTTTGGTTTTTTTTGGGTGGTTTTTTTTGGTGGTTTTTTTTTTGGGGTTGGTTGGTTGGCTATTTTTTTTTTCCAATTGTTGGTGACCTTGCAATGCAAACAAGTCCTTTAGAAAGAGAGAAGCAAAGATAAAACCACAGATAGTGAAGTGCTGCAGGGTATGGGCCTTCAGCAACCATCTCAACCTTTCTCAAATGCCTGAGATTTAATAGGGCACCTTGGAAATGAGGCTTAGAGTCTTTGAGGAGTTTGCTCAAAACTGCTGTTTGGGACCCTGTGTTCCCTCCTTCAGCCTGTACAGGTCATGATGGCAGTATTGACTTTGGTGCAGTCTAGATTCTAGTTTTACAGAACTAGAGTGGCTGAATTTTCATAAGGTACTGGACAGCAACACACTTTGTTGACTCCAATTTATTTAAGTGCATCTGACACAATGCTTTAAAAATCTAAACAACAACAACAAAAAAAGCTTGAATTCAAAGCAGCAGCTGTGGGATTTCCCTCTGGTGTTGATGTATTGAGGTTATAATGTTCTTGGAGCAAATGGCAATATGCTGGGGAATGCTGAGAACTGCACACACAAGAAATTTGTAATATTGTCCAGGCTGACTTAAGTATTTTTAGTTGTAAGGAAGGTAACACAGCTTATATCTAAAAATTGCCAAAATTGTTACATGGTTTTGCCTGGATGAATATTTCCTTTGAAAAGTTAAGTTTGACAAACCTGTGCTTAGAAGAGTATGGGTTTCTGTTTCTCATTATTATACTGTCCAAAGTTTTGTACTTGGGCAGCAGAAACAGTGCTGTGTGAGCAAAAGGATGCTGTAAAGATTGAGAACAAAAGTGGGAATAAAAACTTTGAGCCACAACCAGCAAATATATCAAAAGAATAAGCCTTATGAACAGAACATTTGGAAAGTAGGACAGGTACATAGAGATGATGTAGGAATAGGAGAAGAAACAATCTGCCAAGTTCAGTTAATTTCCACCTGAATTGAAGAGGAAGTCAGTTCTACAGAAATGACTCTGTACAAATAGGGGTGGTTTAGACAGAAGCAATACCTATCTAATACTGGTTTAGTTCACTTATATTTTGTGCCCAACTCTCTGAGTAAGATGCTTTTAAATTAAATTTTGACCTGCTTTTTTTAGCAGTGTCCCAAAACTACTGAGATGTTTAACTTCACTTGAATAATCATTTAATGGACTAGGAAGGTAATTACTCTAAATGGCTGCTCAGCTGTCATACTGCTCTTAGAGACAGATTATTTCACCTTTAAACATGTTGAGTATTACTAAGATTAGTTCTGCTGATGTCATGAGGTCCAATTGTGATGTAAGTTGCCATCATGTGAATGAAGGTGGAAGGCTGAACCCTTTGATCCAGTTAACCAATAGCTCTGAATGATCTGGAGAATAACAGAAACTCTCAAAGGTATATTTTAAATCCAGTATGAAAGGTGTTCCTTTCACATGGAAAGACCGTAGCTAAGTGCTTATACTGCAGCTTTATCTAGGCTGAGAGTTGAGTCATAAAGAAGCATGTTCAAAGGCTGGACCCCTTAAATGCAGCTCCAGTCTTTTCATTAGCTCTTGACAAACTTCAGTATATACACAGAGACACTGTAAGCATATTTGCTTTGATGCATGTTGTATTGTCAGTTGGGAATGGCGAATTTTAGTTCTCTCAAATTCTTAAATTTCCTAAGAACTCACCATTTTCCAGTGCTTTAAGTTCACTTTTCATTGCAATTCTCATAATTTCACAGTGTTCTTTAATCAAACTTTAATTTTCATGTGACTCTAAGAGTTAAGTATTATTTGAAATAGGACACAATAATTTTAGGTCACCTATAGCACTGCATTTAATCATACAACTACACTTGTATATTTAAATGATCCTAAATTAGTTTTCTATTTCTGTCACATACATTTGAAATTTCTAGATGAGAGAACATTAATGACAAAGTAGAGATCATATCTATCTATAGTTAACAAGAGTTTTACTTACCCATAAAAGCTGTAGCTCTCCAGAATGGGGACAATAAAGAATAGCTGATCTCTACTGTGAGCCTGTGTCCTTTACAGCTACCAAGCTGTGAATAGGGGGGGATATTTTGTAGCTTTCAAGCTGATGAGCAGCCCACAGCATGCCCACTCTCTTTCCTCCTTCAGCCTTTTTCTGTGACCCTGCTCTTCAAATGCATCTAATACTCCATAATTACTTAATCCTCCACCGCTGCTTTTGTTTCCAGTTCTTAGATGTCATTAACAGAAATGGAAACACAGTAATTATCATGCTGGGAGAGAACCTTTCAGACCTTCAAAACAGTTTATATTGAATTTCCCTGCACTGTCATTCACTGTCAGAAGAGTGATTATTTAATCTAGTAAGGGACAGAGTTCTAAGAGAGATCAGATTCTGCATTGGCATCTAGGTACAGCTAGATTTAAAAATATCGGGCTTCTAGAAGCTACTTCTAAAGTCTAGCCAAATTTTATCCATGCCTAGACCTCACCTAGTGGGTGCTAAAGTGCTTGAGAAAGCTCATCTTATTCTGCTTCACACTCACCTTTCAAGTTTGTGTGCCTGAAACATATGAGAGTGTTCTTTTTGTTTTCTGTAAAGAAAACAGAGCCTGAAGTTTTCATCTCTGGCTTACTGTTTCTGATCAAGTAGAAGGTTTTCTTAAAGATTCTCAATTTTTTTTTTTTGTAATTGTAATACCACCCCCCACCCTCTGTTTTTCAAGCAATTTTTTTTCCTGTTGCCTTTCTCAGACCACTTTCTGGATGAGCTGAACCTCTAATAAATAAGAGCCAGTTATAGCACAGCTCATGAAGTGTGTGCTGTGTTCTATTCAGGATGCATTACAACCCCCTAGTGTTGCTGCAGTATGAGTTAGAGGAAATGCTGTCTGCCAGTTAATACTATTTAAAGATTGTTCCAGTAAGCAGATTTGAGCTTCCCAGTGTGATGCTGCCTGATGGGGGCTGTGTATTGCATTGTTTTGGGTAGTAGCACTGGCTCCAAGTCTGGAGTGTCCTAAAACTTCACTGCACCATGGAATTATAATTACTGTGGTGATTATAACACTGGAGGGAGTTTAAATTGCTGACTCTTAAAAAGCAATCTGATAATGAGTTTGGAGCCTGAGGATCCTGTTAAGGAGGTGGGGACATTTTACTGACTCTTGCTAGATAATTAAAAAGCTGGTCCCTTTGGCTGGGCTTATGGAGAGGGACGATGAGCTGAACTCTATCTGGCTTCCCTCCCCGCCCCCAGTTGTAATGGCATGTTTTGCAGGGTTGCATGTGAATTGGAATATATAACTCCTTGCTACCTTGCATCTTGTAATGGGGAAGATTCTTATGTGTGTATTGCTTTATGTGTTTGCATTGTTGCGTTCAGAAAAAAACATTCTACAGATGCTGTGTTTGTCCACAAGTACAGCCAGTATGCTTGACTGCTTAAAAGGGACCAAGATCAGTCAGGAATTAAGCTGCATGTCACAGAACAGTGAGACCTTCCTGCTAGTTCAGAGACTGGCAAGATGAGCTGGCTCTTGTCTGCTTATGTGTATCAAAGGTACTGCTGTTTATTGAGGTCAGAGTGCAGACTGAGGCTTAGGCAGGATTGTCACGTGCTGTCAGCATGGCCAAAGGTTGGGACATTTCTGAATTGCAAGTGAGGGGGGGTAAATGTTGACATTTTATTGACAGTCATGGTAAACTGTGAAGCCCCCAAAAAAGCAAAAACAGAGGGGATGAATAGCTGGTGTAACTGCAGTATTAGGCATGCCAGAATCACTCAACCTCCACAGGGGCCAGTTCTTTGAAGTCAATGGGAGTGTTTTCAAAGGAACACTGGATTAGGTTTATGGATATGTAGAAAATGGTAATAATGCAAAAAATTAACACCTTTCCTTGGTAAAAGATTGAAGACAACAAAGGAAAGAAAATGAGGTATATGGTAAATGGGTGAAGACAAGTAAGAAATCACATCAGATAAACACATCTTCAGTGTCATTCATCATCTTGCTGCAGTGAATACTAATGAGGAAACAGAGGTTCATAACACTGCACAAAGCACTGACAAGCAGCCAGGTATAGAGATCATGTGCCAAATGAACTGTGATTTTTATATGCAGACTAATTAGTTTCAAAGATTATGGCAAAATAAGAGAGTATGGGAGTCCAAATTTATGGAACAGCACTGTCAAACTAAAATGCTCTTTCCTTTTGAATATAATCCTGTAAATCTGCTTTTAGAGGCATTGCAAAAGGTTGTTACCAACATCAGGTGCTGATTATGCTAGGTGCTGTACAAATGCACAGTGAGCAATTTTTGCACTGGGAAAGTTTACAACCAAACTGAAAAATCAAAGGATATATGGTCAGTAACCTGGTGGAGGGTCAGTGCGAGAGGCAGTGAGAGGAGCCAGCAGTGTTCCTCAGGTGAGGGAGGCCCAAGCTCTGCTCTGATGAAGCATTAGCTTAGCACTGCTGAAAGAGACAATCTGCCTTCACAGCTTCTGAAGTAAAACTTAGTCATCAGGGCCTCCACCTGGGGCACCTGAGGTATACTTATGACACCTCTTCCATGCACATCCCAGGACTGACAGACATGGAGAAACTATTTTCTCTGCAGATGCCAATGAAAAAAAGCTTCCTTTCAGAAAAGGAAATTATATAGAATAAATGGAGTCTTTCTTCCTTTCTTAGTTGATGGATTGCTTTAAGTTAAGTTAATCTAATATTCTGCAATGTGATGTATTTCTCATCTGAGTGTTAAGTTACTGCTTTAATTTTTTAGAAGGTGGAAATGTGATTTATTGGATTCTGGCTTTGAGAAAACTGTCCTTTTTTCAGGGGAAAAAAAGTGGACAGTGGGTACCTGTGTTGATCTGAACAGTAAAATACCAGAAAAAGATCTATTGGAAAGGATGCTACACTGGGGAATGTACACTGCTTTCGTATATGGTAGTTTCTCTTCTCTGCCTTTGAATGCTAGTGAAAGGGTATTTTATCTGGTTCACAGGTCTGGTAGATGCAGTTATTTTGGGAAAATCAAGAGATTTTTAGAAAAGGAACTATCATCATTTTACTTGCTTAGCATGAAACTTTTGTAACTGTGATGGAAATAAACCTAACAGAACAGAAGGGAAAGTGGAGGAGTTGGAGCAGGGGGTGAGCATATTGGAGAGGAGAAGTGAGAGCCTGTGGTCATGCTTCAGTAAACTGCTTGGGGGAAAGAATTGGAAATAAGCTGATCTACAACATCACATTAAGATGCACAGTGAGTCCCATTCTTCTCATGGGGGCACATCATCACACAGGGAGTAGTGCACAGCATCACAGTGCTGTCAAAGAGGTGGCTGCAGTTCTCCCACTGTGCTGCAGTGCTGCTCAAGCTGCGCGGGGGATATCAAAGATTTATTACTCTCTGCAATTCAGATTACTCTGAAGTACTTTGGTGGGCAATCTACTTTAGGAAATACCATTACTGAATTTAGATGTTCACTTCTGATTTATTATGAAAATATTTATTTATTCTCATATGTAAAACAAGTAATCACAGCTACCAGAGTTCTGTCCAAGATTTCCTCAAAAGAAGCACGCACCTCTGTTGTGCACTGGATTTACTGGACATGTTTCTGTGCATGCTGGATGTGATATGAGCATGCTGTTTGTCTTGAATTTCTTGATATTTTACAATTCTCTTGTAACTCCATGCCTGAGTAGGCTACATATATCACCAAATCCAGGACAAATTGCCATATGTACCTGGATCACTCTGGTCCCTATGTACATGCTAGAGACAGAATTTATGCATATCTAGGGGCCACGTTTGGAGTCCCTAATGGTCATATTCTCAAATTGAGTACATTTCTTGAGGGTAAAAAAAGACTTGTCTGAGTGTATGAATTGCTGCTGTCACTGGTGTACTTTTTTTTAACCCCTTTTTAACCAATGCACCTTCCATGTTATGAGAATTTGGCCACCAAAAGCTTTTCTACCCATTAAAACATCATAGCTTTATGAAACTGAGGCAGTGGTTCACTGGAACACTTATGTTGTTTTCAGACTGGCTTAGCTTGATATTCCTAATTAACAACACTTAGGCTTATAATTAAGACTGTTTGATAGTACTTCAGGGACATGAGGGTTGTCCTTCTCTATGTATTCATGAAGTACCTAGATCCTTCCAGCCTATTGTTTTTTAATAGTTTTGTCTGTCTTTATTCTCCATTTTTTTACCGTACCACTTTTTAAATACAATTTTTATGTACTACTTTTTGCTTTTTTTTTGTGTGTGGTGCTGGTGGCAATAAAAATATACATACACCCAGAGATTTTTATGCTTTTTAGTACAGAGTAAAAATAGCAAATGAAAATGGAAAGCATCAGGTGCCTGTCATCATGAGTATCTTCAGCTGAGGAAAAAAAGCCATCACCGTATCCTGCCTTTCCCTTTACTCACATTTCAAAGACACTTTTCTGGAGATGTCTATGATGGACAGAGACCTGAAAGAATTGAAATCTGTGGCTTTAGAAACCAGAAAGAGACTACCCTTTTTAAGAAAAAGCAGGTGAAAAATAGCAGTCATTTCAGTCCTCATTTCTAAGAAATGGAAGGCAAATGAGTAACAGGAATAGATGTGATAGTGTGTGATCCTGGTAGAATTTTAGTCAGGAAGCTTGCATGTAAAGATTCTAGTTGGTGGTAATACTGCCGTGCACCAGTTTCTTGCTTTGTGTGAAGTACTTTTATGAGGCCCACATGCAAATGTTTCTCAGACTTGTCATAACACTCTTCCTAGCATTGTTGGGTATTGGAATAGTGTCACAGAAGAAGTTAAGACTAGCTCTAAGGCACTATTCATTTCAGGATGATGCACTAAAGAGTAGCTCTATTCTGTGCATACTGAATTTGGATTTATCCTTCACTTCTGTCATGTTTTAAGGAGTGGTGTTGGGCAAATGGTTTCTGTGGCTTCGGCCCAGAAGATCATTAATGTTCTTGAGTTTCACTTCTAATTTGTCAGTCTTGTACTTCTGTTGTAGTGACCAAACGCACCTTTATTGTGCCAGTCTGTTGCTATTGTGTGTGTTATTTGGAACTCTGGTGGGTTTGTACAGATGCTGCCAGTGGAAGTCCTCAGGCTGCTCAAAAAGGCCATCACACATATGGAGCTGCATCTGGACTGCTGTGTGGTAAGATTTATTGAAAAACTGCAAAAAAAATAAAGGGGCTAAAGAAGGGTTAATATTTGCCTCTCTCCCTGCAATATTGAAGCCTTAGTAATTAGGCAGTGAATAAACTGACTTGTAGCGAATTAAAAATCTGTGAATTGCATTAAGGTAGTAAAATCTATACAATCTTAATGTGCATGCTCCTGAGCTTTGCTCAGTGGGGCAAGAACTGTGGATCCTTGTGACCAAAGGCCAAGTATAATTATGAACCAGTGTAACCTTCTTTTACATAGAAATTCTTTATAATCATGAATACAGGCCATATTTCTATTTCTTGTTTCTCTGGCTGTAATGTATAGCATAGTTGAAATTCTAGATTGTCAGAGGTTCACTGTGAGAATTTATTCATGTAAAAAAGAGAGGAAGAAAAAAAAGAGAAGGGGTATTAACTTTTCTGTAAGTTCACTTGCTTTTTTGAGGCTGGGAAATGTCATGTCCTTTCATGTAACTTACTTTCAAATCCTTTTCCCCTCAGGACCTTGGTAAGCAACTTTCTGAGAGAAAATTAATGAACTTCTAAATTCCTTTTTAGAGACCAAGCAATGGTTAGAAGAGTATCAGTGATGAGCTGAAGGGCAACTGAGCCCTTATTTAGGAGAACTGTTCTGCCACTGTGCATTTGGAAAATATTTTGGGTACTGTGTGTACCAGCCAGATTTTAAATTAGCTATAGATTTTTCATTCCTCATTTCTGGTTCAGTAAAAAGATAATTTGCCTTAGAGCATGTGTCACAGTAGCAGCTGACTATACAATAGCAGCTTGGTTTTAGGAAAGTTTTTTGAGGTTTTGACATTTCATTTTCTTCTACTGGGAAGATTTCATTTTTATGTTTCCACAACCAGAGCTGTACTGAGGTGTCATCTGTGGAATTGAAGCCTTGGGATTTCAATTAGAAGATTCTGCATACATACCAGGTTGGTAAAGCTGGTTTGGGAATGGACAAATGCACACAGCTCTGTTCTGCCTGCTGTGCGCTGAGAATAGATTTTAAATGAGAATTCATTCAGGTACATCAAAGATTTTAGTATCAGAGCCAGGCAATGAGAATGTCTCACTTTGATAAATACATCTAGCCCAAACCAGCCCTTCTTAATGAAATGTTTATTGGTAAATCTTTGAAATACTTAGGCTTTCACAGAACTTTTTTCAGTCAAACCCATTCTGATAATCACTATTTCCATTCATGTGTGACAACACATAGAGCACAAAAGGAAAGCTAGATCCTACTTTCTGCAATTAGTACATTTATTGCTCAGGGAAAAGGCTTAGAAGCAGGCATTAAATTGAGTTATTTGTACTTTATCTCTGTCAGACCCATAGAACTCTTGTGTTTGACTGCGGAATTCAAACAGCACTGTAATAAGCAACATTAGTGAAATATTCAATAATTTCTATGCCACTTTTTAATTATCTATTGTTATATAAATCCTGCTGTTCTTTTTCATTTTATAGTGGAGATCAGAGGAACTTCTTCACTGCTGAGATGAATTTTTTGTGCCAAATCTTTCTGAGGCCCTCTGAGTATTTGAGGGTTTGCTTCTTATAGTTTTCAGCTGGGTTTTTTTTGGGCCAGTTCTTCAGTGGTACATGCTGAGGCTCAGGAGACAAAGTCAAAGCCCATGGAATGAATTCTGACTCGAGGTGCTGTTTCCAGCTCTCTGTCTCCTGAGTCAGTGAATATTTTAATATCAGGACAAAGAAGGAGGTAGATGTTGCAGCTCAGGTGTATGAACAGTGACTGAAGTTTTTGCTTAGAAATATTGGAAGATCATTCCAGCTGGCCTTTGGAGGAACTCTAGGAGGTAGAGAACCCAATTGTGCTTGTTCCTTGTGATATCTTCCTGAAATTAAGTACTCTTCCACATCGTTTAGGAGGAGAAGTGCCTATTGCTAAGTGGCTATTTGAAGAGCAACAAAGCAATCTAGCAGCTGCTTTGTTCAGAGAGAAGGGCTGGTGCCTTTTGCTTATGTTATTATAAAATGGCTTGGAAATATAAGAAATTGCATTGGTATTCATATCTATTGTTTTTGAAAGAAAACCTGAACTTCTGACTTTGTGGGGCATAGAAGAGCCTGTAAAATACATCGTAAATCCACAAAAAAGATTTGTTGCTGGTACATGTGAAATAGAAAGGAGAAAAGGTGAAGGCTATGTGCAAGTATTTATGATGCTCAGAACCACATTTGTTGTTCTGAGATTATTGTAGATTTTCTTCTCGTTCTGCTTCAGTGATGGCAATATATCATTACACATAAAAAGTTGAGATTAGGGTTTTTCTTTGAGTGGAATTGCATATATTATTTTTTTTTGTGATAAGGAAGATGTAAATACAGAAATAAACCCTTATTTATGGTTTTGAACATTTAGAAAAAAATCAGAAAGTATCTTTGTTCACTAAAAATCATATATAGTACAAATGGTATGAACTATTTTGTTGAAATATAACACCTGCAAGATACAACGATATCCCAGTAATGGAGAATTACCTTTGTCTTCAATCTGCTAATGAATTAAAAAAAAAAAGAATTCACTCATAATGGAGAAAAGACCACGGTAAATCTGGAAGTTAATGAAATTTTGGGAGGCAAAAATCATGAAAATCTGGATCTTGGTTGCAATGTCACAATTTCCACCTCTCCAGCACCTGCAGCCCTTAAGCCACAAAAGAATCCCTCTAGTAGAATAGTTTCTGTTTGCAGATCTAGATTACAATGCTGTTTTTGTGGTTTATATCTGGGATCTTGCTTTACAAAACAGAGTGTAGTCTGTTTATTTTATTTTTAGTTTGTAACACTGTTAGCTCTTCCTTTCTCCTTTTTTTTTTTTTTTTTTCAAATTCAGTTCTGACCTTAAAATTAGTTCCTGTATCAACCATCTGCATCTTTCCACAGCTTGTTTTTTTTCTAAATAGGCATCTAGACCCTGTTCCACGTACTGAATGTCCTAGTGTCATTCTTAGAGAATGCAACTACTGCCCGTCTTGCTCTACAGTGTATTTTATTTCCAGGAAATAAGTTTTGATGCATCATTTTTGTGATGGAACAAATACCGCTAAAGAAATACGTTTTCTGAGTATTTCTGTAGAATCATAGGAAAAGAGGCTGAAGTATACGAAAGGGAGAAAATGCAGTAAGTGGCAATCTCAAGAATCTAGTTTTATGTTTAGCTGAGCCAAACTCTTTGTACAGCCTTGGGGCATGTGGGAAGGGCCTGGAGGAAAGTTGGGGCAGTTCAAACTTGTGTGTAGGCTAGAGAAACCTCAAGGTTGTGATAGTGCTCTACCTACTTTTTCTTCACCCCAGGGGACCTGGATATATGCATCTTTTCTCTAAAGATGCTGCCTGTTCTATAGCATCCTGCTGATGCTTTGTAGCTTGTCCTTCAGCCAATACGTTTGCTTCATTTTGTGAGCTGTTGTATGTACTGTATGTATGAAGCAACACCACCTATGGAATGGGAGTCCTTGGGAAACTAGCTGAGCTGGTTCCTTGGTCCCTGTGGCTTCCAAAGAGCTATATCTGGGATAAGAATTTAGCCTGTATTTCCTTATTCCACTACATATTGTATAATAGTCCTTCTTAGTTAGTGGGCTTTCTTCAGGGGACATAAAGTGTCTGATGACATTTCTTCAGTAACCTACAAAGCTCTTTAATATTACCCAGTCTATCTAATCTCATTGATTTTACTAGAACTCACTATACAGCATAAAGTTAAATGCTTGCTTCAGACTATATTTTCTTTAACAACTGGACTGACAAAGGAGGGTTTTGGTCACAAATATGCAAGAAAATCCAATAAATTTTAAAGAGGGATAGAAAGTTTTCATTTCTATAATAATTATTACTTTATATGATTAAAGACTAAAAATAAAACTATCATTACAAGTCCCACATTACTCCAATTCCTTCTGGCATTTATCCTGTTTAAGTGCTAATTTCTTTGTGCTGCTTGATGACAACTCCACTTAGGAACAGTCTGTTTCACTCTTGGGTGAGCTTTTAGATTCATAGTAAATAATCCAGAAGGGACTGTTGGATCATTCTGATCGTCACAGGCCATTATAACTTCACCCAGTTATCCAGCATTTTTTCCTAAGGCTGAATAAAACAGATCTTTGATCTTTGTGAATTTTGTAGGAGAAAATGGAGTGGCTTGATGTAGTTCATTGGAGCACTCTAACACTCAGAATTGATGGTTAATTTAGTTTGCAAAGAACTGTTTGTGGTACCCATAGTGAAAAATTAAAACCTTCTCACTTACCTGCTTCATGTTAGTGTATGACTCACCTCACTGAGAGATTAATGATTATCAGTATAACTTAATCAAAGGAGCTGCTTTTATCCATAAGATATAACCTACTGGATTAGTAAGTAGAAACTCTCACCTCTTGTAAATTAATCAAATTTTACCAGTTAAATCAGAGGAACCAGGTCTTCCTCCATGTTTCAGACTTTGAGCCACAATGCAGTTTGTTATGGTGACTATAAGAATTTAGGAATTACTGAATTCCCTGATGCTTCACCTTTGCTTTCATAAACTGATCTGCCTGCTTGCTCTCATGAGGAATAAATGATCTTTTCTGCCTGACAGGCTTAGCAGAGAGGTAGCAGCGCACTAAGGGCAGCATCAGCCAGGACCAGCTTTGTGACCAGTAGGGAGAGCTGGGCCACAGGCTGCACAGACAATGGCCCTGGGGTTGTGTGCTGGCCTGGCCTGGACATTGGAATGGTGAGGGGAGGACTGAAGGAGGGGTGAGGGAAAAAAACCAAGGAGCTGCTTTGTCATTTGGAGCAGAACAGTCACTTAATCCTTTTGTAGTGCATGGCAATGTGAATGAAGGAGGCCTCTGAGCTATTTGGTTGTGCACTTTGGGCAAGTGGTCTAGGGAAGACAAGACAGGATCTATTAGGAAGGCAACTACTAGTGTGGAGAATGTATGTACGCCTTGGTATGATTCATCAGAATCCTGAAAATATCACAGAAGCTGTGGATCAATGATGTGCTAACAAAGTTGAGGAAGCTCTGGTTATTCCAGCTCTGATAGAAATGGACCTATAGGCAGCTCCAGCTACCCATGAGTGGCTTTCAGCTGGAGACTAACCATCCCAGGCATGGCTGTGCCCTTGACTGGAGTATACTTTGGGGACTAAGGGACTAAATGCAGCAGATACCTGAGCCCTACTCAAGATTTCTGTGTGCAGCTGGCAGCAGTTTCTTTCAGTGCTTTGCAGGCAATGGAAGGGATCTGAATTGCTGATGATCCATACAGGTAGCAGTGGGAGAGTAAAAGATTATGACACAGTAGTAGTGGTACACTGCCTACACCCTGGACTCACTGACCCATGGTAAAATCAAGAGGTACTTAAAGAATTTGAAAATGAGCACTTCATACTATTCTTGTTTGGCCAATTAGAAATTTTTCTTTTTTTTTTTTTAAATCTCAGAATATCCTCCTGAGGATATGTAGGTGGCTTAAGGCAACTTACCTAAAGGAAGAAAAGACGGGAGCAGTAGCCATAACCTGCTTGAAACCACTGTTACTCAGGAAGGACTAGAATATTTGCCCAACATATGCAATGTGTCTCTTTATGGGAACCAGCTTGTATGGTACAGTGACAGCTTCATCAAAGCAAGAGTTTCTGTAGGAAGAAATTCCTCAATGACCCCTGAGTACTTTCATCATTTTGTGGCCATACTGCATCTTTAATATAATGAAATGTATGACCTTTGCATGTTTGGGTCATGGGCAACATAGAGGGGGTCATCTTCATGTTGGGAAAGGGGAAATACCACAAGGACACTACAGTCCTCTGTTGCAGTGAGAGGAGTGAGGATGAATTTTCTTGAGCTGGTTGTCTTTCTCAGGCAGTAGCTGCTGACTGGGCAGAGGCTTAGTGCAGGAAGCAGCAGTAGAAATGAAAAATGCAGAAACTTAGAAGAAAGGAGAACATAAAAGCACGAAGAACAGCAGTGCATGGCACTGTTGGAAAAGAATGAGTTGACTCTCATGATGGAGAATATGACAAGGAAAAGAATATGACAAGGAAAGAGGGGATGAAATAGAACTGCTTTTACTTCGTAAGTCTGCCATAAGGGATTGATAGGGGCACATCCCTATTGTGAAACTTGGATCTGTCATGATTTTGCAAATATCTTTGAAGAGGGTATTTTTTGTCAGGTGAATGGAGCACAGACATGAGTGCCAAAGCTGCAAAAGCTTGTATTGTGAAAATGAGCCAGTGGGCTTAATCCAGCTTTTGTGATTTGAGACTGTGAAGGTGATTAGAGTTTAAAAAAAAAAAAATAATCAAGTAAGTTTCAGCAATGTCCTGAGCTGTTCTTTGTCCCACAATATGTGACAGCAGTGGAGAAGGTCTTAAAAAGACTAAGTAAAAGGAAAGGATTTTCAAAATCCTTTAGGTACCACTTTTTGAACTTTTGAACAGCACCTCAGCATTAAGACATGGAAAGTGCTGAATACGACCTGCAGCGCAAAGTTAGACACTTCTTTGTAGCAGAGGTTTTGCCACCTAAGGAAGTGGGCAGCAAGGGAAGCTGAAAATTAAAGAATAAAAGTGTTTGTGGGTTTTCCTATCTGATCCTTGAAAACAAAGAAAAGTCTGGTTCTTATGGGTAATGAAATATTAAAATTAAAAAAAGAAATAGAACAAAACAAATCCTCTGAAAATCCCACCATAAATAAAACTACCTTTGTCTAACTGGATTGTTGGCCAGGTCTTGCAAACAGGTGTCAAAGTCAAAAGAAATTCTTTGTAGTTCGCATTCAGATTATGCCTTCTGTGAATTTGTAGCATTTTATTGCCAACAAAGATGGCAAGAAAAAATAGTGACTTAAATGGGCCAAAATGCTATGCCCTGAAAGTAAGTCACTTGCATGATGCCACTAAAGCAAAATATTTTGCATATAAAGCTGATGAGTCACTTAAATGATTAAAAATTTTCCTATCGGTGGCCTTCACTTACAGAAGTAATCAATTTAGCTGCCATAATGCAGTGTCTAATATGATATGAAGTTGATATGATATGACTGCTGTATTATGTATAATGCTGCTAAATTGTACCAGGGAGTATATTAAAGAAAATTAGCTCTCACATGATACATTTTGATGCACTTACGCTTAGATGGAAAAAAGTGAACTTACTGAGCATTTTCATAAGTTAATATGTTTCTGAGAGAAGAAACTAGCATAATTTAGAGCATGATATCTCTTGGGTAGCTTATTGTAATGAATTTCACTGAAAACATACCAAATGCTGGAATAATTTCATGTAGCAATTAGGTCATGGAATTCAAAGGTGTCTTGGGCTTTGCAGATACACAAAGCAAGTAATTCCTGTAAAGCAGAATACTGAATTCCTGTATGAAGATATGTATCTTGCCATAATGCAGACCACTGGGTCTTGGAAAGGTGTATGCTGGGGGGACAGGGAAAGAAGAGCAGACTATACCAGTATTCTTTAGGCAGCTATTTGTACTTGGAGTTTCATTCTAGATTAGCAGCTCATTATAAAGATTGAAGTAAATCAATAAGATGAAAAGGCGTGTAGACCCTGAAGAAAAGCCTATCATTCCAGAGCTGAAAGCCAACCAGTTCTGCTTTGAAGAGTCACGGGTGGCCTCCCTCAGCTATGGTGACTTCTGCTGAGAAACAGATGGACTGATGTATTTTGCAGTTAAACCACAGGAAGCTGAGCTGCAGTGTGCAGTGTAGGCACACTCTGGGTTTAGTACAGCACAGTATAACATCAGGAGCTTACATGAGCAAGGAACTGTAAATAGGAAGAGCAAGAGGCAGTGCATTCTGTGTGTCTTTTTGAACTAAGAAATTCCTTGGAGACTGTTATCAGTGGGCCTTTTAATCTATGGTAAGGCTAAATCCCTACAGACATTTAGTGAGCTGTAATTGCTTCTTAAGCAGAGCCTGCTGCCTGCCAACCCAGCACACCCCATTTGTAGCTGAGGGTCCAGACTGAAGAGCTTGATTGCTGCTTTGTAAATGAGATATACACCAATTGAATTAGACAGCACAATCCCAGTGAGGGGCTAGTGAAGTATGGAGAACATTTTGTTTAATTGCAGAGTATGTGAGTGGTTTGCCTTCTTTTTCTGCCCTTTCCCTGCAAAGTCTCTACAGTGCCTGGTTTGTGGGACCCTGTTACTCTCAAGCCTATGTACCATGTTTTCTCAGATGAACTCTGTCAAGGAATCTTGACTTTTTTTCTTTTTGATTTATTTTCTGGCATTCACTTTGAATTATTTTAATAGTGGATATTTCATTCCCCATTTGAAAAATTATCATGGGACTTGTCAGCTCTTTGATGTATCTTGCTATTTTGAGCGTATTAATAGCAGTAGACATCAAGTATGTATTGTTCAAATCTGGGTTGCATTCATATCTGTTACTGAAGAGGTATAGAGGTATTAAAACAAGTCTAAACTTGCAGTTAACAAACTTGTATTAACCTCAGGCCTTTGTGATGCAGGTCAGAATTTCAAATATCTACTAACAATTTGAAGAAAAATTGGAGAGGTGCCCTTTCCACCCAGGTCCCCAAATCTCTGATAAATTGTGCTGAAGGCGTCACAGGCTCCACTGTAATTGTATGTATGACATCTGTAGCATGGAACATGAAGGGATAGACCTAAAGTAATCTTGCTGGGTAGGGTTGCCACGCTGCCAGGCAAAAATAATCACTGATGTGACTTTGTCTGAAGGGCAAGTAGTGTTGCAAAGTACAGAATTAACCTTGGGAGAGTGGAGTAATGAGAGATGTCTCCATACTCTGAAGCTGTGGACTTCAAACACTACCTTCTAACTGTGTTAGTTCCCATCCCTTTGCTTTCTCTACTGTCAATGCTACTTATACTTAGGATTGTCTAATTTGTGTGTGGGACTGAGGGGTAAAATATTTGAATTAAAATAAAAACAACTGAAAAACAGATGGCTGATAAGACTCCTGCCACTGTAAATCATCATTGCACCATTAAACCCCCAAGTTAGCATCACTTTGCTTACAGCAGTATTACCGACAGATCTGCTGCTGCATTTCATTAAGATGAGGTTTTAATTGATCTATTTATTTCCCATTTTGCTATAAATATGTTATTTTTTTTAATTCTCTTTTTAAAAATTATGATAGTGCCTTGTAGAATAGCAGTCTTGAACCAGTATAAAGAAGATGATGAACATGCAAAGCCTGCCCATACTCCAAAACATGTCATAGTCTGATTTACTGATACTGGCCTTGTCTGGAAAAGAAAGGCTTGGTAAAGCATACCCTCATTCTTTATGTGGATCATTCTGATCTAGCTGTGGACTGTTGTGCTGTTGAGAAATTCATTTTAGCCCTTAGAGGGAGCCACAGACTTGACTATGGAAGCGAAGGAAAACAGGCATGTTTTGTTACACGCATGTATGACAGAGGAGGCAAGGAAGGGATGGTTCTTGATTTTGTTTTTTTTTCTAGCTTTTAATTGACAGCAACTTGAGAATCAAAGACAAGACTGGTTTGCTGTGGGGAGTGCCCTAACATATTTGCTTTTCTAGTGACAGATTTGTAGGGTTTATAAAGTCACAAAGAAATGCTAATTTTACCTTACCCGTTTTACGTGGTCATCTCCCACCCTTTGGTTTCAGGTTTTACTGTTCTCCTTTTGATGCTGACAGAGCAGGACTTGAAAAATTAAAATGCTGCACACTGCTTCCTCTTGAAAAATATAAAGGTAAAACCCACAAAAAATTGATTAAGACCTTGGAGTTCACAGTCTGTAAACATGATTACCATGTTTTTTTTACTGGCTTTTTTTTTGTTAATCATATCCCTTTAGGGAGAGAGGTGTGTTACTCCCCTCTCTTCCTCTGTAGTGTGTAGGTTATAGTACAATATTTTTATGTAAATGACACGGCTAAAGTAGGTTATATGGCTGTGTCATAAAATCCAAATGAAAAAGCTGCTCTGCTGGCTCAGCATTAATCAGCATTGGCAGTGAGCTATTCAGTTCAGGGAACGGATGATGCACATGCTCAGAGGAAAATGGATGAAGAGATTTTCAGGCTGTAGCCAATTAAGTACTTCCCCTTTTCTTAAAATGAAATTAAAATGTTTTCCTGTGCCTTGTCTTCTCCCTCCCCCTTCCCCAGCAGATGAATTCTAGTGGCAGTGCTGAGTAGTGCTTAGCCAGAAAGATGCTATACCAGATATGGTATAGACAGAGTGTGTCTAGTCCCAGAAGATGCTATTTAAGACTAAAGGAAACTCCAAACTTAAATTTTAAACAACTCTGAGTTCCTTGCAGAGAGTGCTAATAGTTAGAGCATCAGTTGTGTGCAAGTTTTTATAAGGCAATGACTGCTAACAAAGAACTGCATTAATAGTAATTTTTATTTTGTGTATAGGCTTTTAAGATGTAGTGGCTTTCTGTAATGATTTTATCTTAGCTTGGACAGCTGAACTAGGGGTAACCAAGGTGGAAAAGCAATGGAGAGTTCATTATCCCTTTAAACTATTTAAAATACTTCCCAGGAAGTCTGGAAAGATGAATGGATGGCCACAATCAGGAAGGAGGTATCCTTACTTCGATTCGCTGCTCTTCTGAGTCATTAATTCAT
The DNA here is from genome assembly GCA_035047845.1 of Dendrocincla fuliginosa. Classification (NCBI taxonomy): domain Eukaryota; kingdom Metazoa; phylum Chordata; class Aves; order Passeriformes; family Dendrocolaptidae; genus Dendrocincla; species Dendrocincla fuliginosa. The sequence continues at coordinate 10,030,158 of JAWWMO010000175.1, read as the reverse complement.
CCAAATATTAATCAGGCCTGGGAAAGGAAGGAAATTTTTATTTTGCAATAGAAAGGTTTGTTTTGTGTTTTGTCTGAGTTACATCCTGTCCCTCAGCTTTCTGACTTTTTGGCTGGAGCTGCAAAGCTCATCCATTACAAAATACGAGTTAATCCTAGAAATAGCAAGAGATTTTACAGAAAGGTTGCCTTTTGAGTTTTGAACGTCATAGATTTGCTTAATTTTCTGAGGAATCAGGAGAGTTTATAATTGTGCTAATAGAGGTTATGTATTTGGAATATTTTTGGGAAGGTGAACTGTAATGACAATCAGTGTCTACTAGGTTTAAAATCCAGTTTTGAATTTATGTAGGTTATCTCTGTTGACATTTCTTGTGCAGACAACAAGTTCACTGGGATAGCAAAGAGAGATGCAGCTTTCTCTCTTTAACAGGACCATGTCTTCAAAGCAGTGAAAAATTGTTTTCTTTCTGTCCCTCTGACAGGATAGGTTCAGAGTTATAAAATCTGTTCTTGGTTATGGAAGGAAATCTGTGCTCTCTCATTTTTTGACTTTAACTGTGGTGAGTGTTTTCTTAGAATTTTTTGATTGTCAGGCATCTCTCATATCAAAATCAGTTAATTTTTACCTGAGATCATTCTAGAGATGGTCCTTCATAGAGGAATTGAGTGCCTAGGTTACTGTTAGTGAAGAGGGTGAGCAGGAAGGAAAACTATGCAGATATCTGCCTGTGACACCCCTATGTGTTATGGGAGTGGGCTGTGAAAACAATCTGCTGTTAAAAATCACTAAGGGAAGGATGCAAGGAGGGGGCAGTAAAATCTAAAACAATGTCTGCACAGGAAGATGAGCAGTGTAGAAAAACAATGGTTTTACACAAATATCTAATTCCAGATAAAGGATCACAGCTAGTCAGGAAAGCTCTTACATTTGGACTGCCAGCTGAGGAAAATGGAAAGAAGCTTCATTATAGTGGGCAGGAAAGCAAAGGGAGAGGCTGAAAAAAGGAATGAGGGGGAAAATTTTCCTGCACTCCATCTTCTTCATGACAGTTATGACAAGGGGGCAGATGAATTTTGTGTAGTCAGGTTTTTTTATTCCTTTCACTATATGTTTGGGGTAATTCTGACTGTATCAGAGAGGTCATTTGTTTTCTAATAGTGCTTCAAGAGTATTTCTTCAGAGAGAAGAAATGCAATTCTGAAAAGATTTGTGTCAGATGCAGGAGAAATTGGAGGTACTCATAGTGGTTAGTGACTAAACGGAATTGTCTGAATTATTGCTTCTGGTCTGCTGGGGGTATATGGAAGTTGGACCTGCTGTCAGATTCTTTCATATCCTGCAAGGTGCTCAGCACAGATGGGCTGGGTGTTGCCAGCTCGTGATGAGGGAGCTTTAACTCCTGATGAATCAAAAAGGTTAGGTCTAGTTTGGGCCAAATAACTCCCTGGCCCAAACTAGTCAAAGCATGTATTTCTCGGAGTGCCATCCGGCATTAATCTTTTCTGATAAGTGGAACAGTGGATGGTTTCTCAAGCATGCCTAGTACTTATCACATGACTGAGCTTCTCTATACCTTTGGGATCTGCAGGCAGATAACCAGCAGTCTCCTTTCATTCACTCCATTTCCAGATTGCTATCAGATCAAATCAGATATTAATTAGTAAGGGAAAAGAAGGGACTGGTGAAAAAACCCATGCATTCTTTCCATTGATTCTTCTGGATTTTCCACCCTATAAAGCAATGGAAGTCTTAAAAAAATGTAGCTATCAGTGATAGCAAAGAGAGAGAGATGATGGAAAACTGCCACCCATATGAGAGTCCAAAGACCAAGTGTTATGTAGCAGAATATTTTTGTCTTGGATAGGAAATTAATGATGGATTTATGATGGATCTTTCTATTTCTGTTGGATCTTGACTTATGTCAGATAAGGTGTTTCTTTATCTTCCTTACTTACTTTTCCTTTGTATGTCCAGTTTTATATTTTGGGATTACTGCAACACAGGGAAAAGCTGTGACAGAGGAAGTTGGTCAGATTCACTGCTGTGATTAGACAATAACACTTACACATGCAAGCTCTAAGAAAAAAATAATTCCCACACAGATTAATTCCACTTGATCATTTGGTTATCATCTTCAAATACTTTTTGTGCATAATCTTCAGGCAATCGGTTATTCATGAAGTGTTATTTCATCTCCTTGCTCTTGCTGTTTTTATTGTGTGGTTGCTCACTGAAGATTACCAGTAGCTGCCTGAAAATTTGTTTGTATACTGTCTTGTATCTCCATCCTGAGCTACTTCTGCAGCTGAAAGCAGTTCAGGAAGGGTTCTACTTATCATGCTTAAATGCACATAATCCATGATGAAGAGTTTGGGTTTTGTACTGTGATAGCTTCTGATCAGGATTTGATTTCTGGTCTGTGAAGTCAAGCAAAATAAAATAAGAATGATGATAAATGAGTAAAACAGCAAAACTACTTGCCCTGAAGACTTTGCAAAGGTGATTCTTTTTCAATTAGTGCCAAAATGTGGAGCCACAGCTCTAATATAATTGAATAAAAGCACAGAAACAAAGCCACCCCCTCAGGGTCTCCCTTTTCTATACCTGACCAAGTGAAATAAAGAAACAGCAACAAAATCTTTCTTACTCTAGGTTTTTTCTTGTCAAACCCTTTTTCCTAAAAAAATAATAATAAAAAAGTCATTTTGTTTAAGGAGACAAAATCAGTACATAATAGAGATTCTGAGTTGCAGAGTTGCATGTGGACTGAACTCTTTAAAGCCCAAACATGATGGATTCTGAAATTCTGTTTTAGCTGAAGGCATCGTTCAAGTTTAATCTTTGGTTTTGTGCTTCTCGGTGATACAGTCTTCTCTAGAATTTTGGTTTATATCAGTTTTGTTTTCTGCCTAAACTAGCATGATAGTGTTTTGCATGCCTCAAAAGAATGAACAATAAATAGATGGATTAGCAGTTCAGTTTTTGAATATAAGGTCATGGGAGTCATGTAAGACTTTGAGAGCTCCTTATCTATAAAGCAGATTTCTCATGAGGAAATACAGATCCACTTTTGCTCTTCCTTCTTGTGTAAACATCAATCAGTGGAATGTGGCTCAGCCTGGAAATGATCTGTGTTTTGTTATGGCTCTGAGTGGCCATGTCTTAGTTCATCTCATGAAGTGTCCCCCTTCCCACAAAGTACCACCTTTTCCCGGAGCAGCTGAGCTGAGCCCCTGCCCAGTGAGAAAACTGGCTCCTGAAGCCAAAGGGTTTGCTTTAGTTTTGTTTTTTACATAATTAAGTGGCTGTTGGCCCTGGTGCTGAAATAATACTGTTTTACTGATTTTGATAAAACTGTCACGAGTGAAAAGCCGCAATTTTCTAAAAGAGCACCATTTTAACTTCCTTCAGTCACCAAGTGGAAAATGAATTCACATCAGGGCTTGCAGAGTATGCATGAATTGCTGAGAACTTACTCTTGTTTAATTAATATTAATTTATTTATAAAGTGATAAGATTCGTGTGGCTTTTGTTACACCTGCTTTTAATTTTAGAGGCATTTTAATCAGTTTGCTCTGTGACAGTATTTGTCAACACCAGGTAAATAGGACTTCTAATATGACTTTGTTGAAACTAGTTAACAGGCTAGACTGGGAAATAATACACAAACTTGTTTCTCCTCTCTTATCAGGAGAGATCGGTTCCCAAAGTGACATAGATATTGTTAGTGTAGGTGATACCTCTAACCATGACATCAGTATAAACCCCTGAGCAACACTTACACCCCTGGGAGTGTATTGCTGCTGAAGAGAACTGCTTGACCTGAAAGTCTGAGACTTTCTCTGCATTGAATTTTCTTCTGCTCAAGGGAGCAAAGCTGATAGGTTAAACCAAGAATCTCTTATTTTTACCGGCTTGCAGTCAGGAGCACTGAAGTGACGTTTTCCTTTTTTCTCCTGGACTCGTCATTTTATGTTTTTTCCTTATCCTTGTCTGTTCCTCCTCCTTACATTCACTTGACACCTCTCCCTACCTTTGGAGGGTGAGATAAGCAGAGAACTCTGTCCATGTAAAGAGGAGAAGCAGAATATGTCTGCACAAAGAGGGCCAGAGCAAGAATCAAACCTCTCCTGGGCAGGCAGGTGTGGGAGAGCTCCTTCACTGCAGGTTGCTTTCTGGAGTGCCATCAGTAGGGCTTTATCACTGTACTGAGTATAATTGGAAGAGACTTTTCTCTCCTTTTTCTTTTTTTTTTTTTTTTTTTTTTTTTTTTTTTTCCCCTGGAGTCATCATGCTGCAGCAAATTTTGAGAGATATGTATATTGACCCTGAGCTTCTGGCAGAGCTGAATGAAGAGCAAAAGCAGATCTTGTTCTACAAAATGAGAGAAGAGCAACTGAGGCGCTGGAAGGAGAGGGAAGAAAAAGCACGAATGGAGGAGGCTGTGCTGAGAAAGACACCAAGGCACAACCAGAGTAAGATTTGTGACCTCCTTCTGTACTTAAGGACTGGGGTTGATGGGCATGCAACTGGCTGTGGTGCAGCAGGTATCTGGAGGAGATTACAAGGATGAGTGCCAGCTGTCCCCTTAGGCTAAAACACAGTCTGTAATAGCAAAAGCATCATGTTCTTGCTCTTTGTGTCTCAAGGCTGCTTCTTTCTTCAGAGAGTAGGTTCATGTTGGAGAAAGGGGAATCATTTTAAAGTGCATGTTTCAGTCAGGAGTCACTGCTGCTGTTCTCTCAGTGGTAACAGATGCACTATGACCAAGTTTCCCCTTCCCTCCTAAGGCTTTTTCCCTCACCTGCCATCCCCCTCCCTCAGTGTTGGTCAGGCAAAAGCCTGTGTTGCTGAGGTTTCTTGACTTGGCGTTAAATGTTTCCAAGTAGCTGGAGTAGGAGATAAATTTATGAATTTGAGCTTGTCAGAAAGGGCTGTTTGTGATTAAGATGTATTGTCAAAACAACCATGCTGTATAAGACTAAATTTCCAACAGTGGTAATAAACAGTCTCCAAGAGATTGTCTAGGGAATAAGGTAATAGTGTGGCAAGACTGTAAAAAAAAAAAAAGTCAGCAACCAAAACCAGAGAAGAACCAGTAAGTTATGTGTTTTCATGCAATATGTAGTTAAAATATGGAGTGCCTTCCACAGGCTGTTCTGAGTGCTGAATGTGTGTGTTGACTTAAAAAGCAAATAAGCAAAATAATGGAAGAAACAACAAAAAAGAACTTATCCAAATGTCATTTTCAGCTGACTGGTCTTGGTTCCAAGTGGTTTGAATAAGCAGCAACTCTTAACTCCTCACTTTTTCCTCTGAATAAGTCCCTTCCAACTCTCTCCTTGTTCACAGGATGAAGTTGTTAGGCTGGTGTAAGATAGAAAACATTTTCAACTCGGAAATTTAACTGCAGTGATTCCTCACTCAACAAGGAAATGTCACAGAGATATGCCAAATGCTCCTTTCCCTGTGAAATACCAAAGATCTTATCCTATCTTTAAATCTATTAAAGCTCGAATATCCAAAACTTTTGGTAGCTGATTTTGAGAAAGTGCTTTAATGGTTATGGGTCTGCAGTCAGTGTTTAAGTGTTGCTTATTTTAATGCATCTGTGGTAGAAAGCACCCCAATACAGAGAGATCATTGGATTCAATTGTCAGACTTGAAATATTTAGAGCTTCTGAACCTTATGAACTGTCCATTAGATATCAATTCAAAGACTGTTGTTAGCAATGTATTACAAAGTGAAACTGCTTTCCAAGACTCCCTTGAAGCACAGGCATTTATGAAATGACTAGAGAAAGTTACAATGATAGCCTTAAAATAAGGGGGAATTGTTCAGAACAGTCTAATCAGGCATAATAGGAGTTTAAGATGTCCCCTCACAGATTGCAAGGTGGATGTTGGAAAACCTCATTTTGTTTAGTTTCTATTTTCTTCATGTTAGTGCTTTCACTGTGAATGGTACTCTCCTAAGAGGGATGGCATCAAAATAGCTTCTCTCGTACAGCACAAAAACCTTGTTCATTTTGATTGATTTGTAGCTGAGAAAAAATTAAAAATGCAATTCTGCTCTACATACCAAAATAACTTAGTATCATTGAGACAATCTGTATTATGTTCATTCTTTGAGGAAGAGAGATACAGAAAAATCTAACTGCAAAAATATTTACATGATATTTTGTCACAATGTTGACACCTAAATTTCCATATATAAATTATACATTAGACCTATTCAGCTTCCTACTACAGGAGACCATTTTCTGGATAATTAATTTTCTGATTTATAAAGAGTAAGAGAAAGAAGAGCAGCAGAGTAACCTATAGATTATATTTGCTCTGACAAAGGTATTCACAAATACACATTGAGTAATATTTCACAATAGCCACTTTCCATTTTACTGTCTTAAATTGCCAATTTAAGGTATTGCTTAGGTTTGACTTTTGCCCACTGTTAGAAACTTTCTGCTTCCTTCCGAACTGTACTGAAGAACTGCTGGAATCAGACTTGCAATTCAGGCACTTAGTTCTGCTGAAAATATTTTTTTACTTTCATGAACTGATGTGGACCACAGTTAGAAAATACAACTTCTTTCAGGCATGCTGGTCATTAACTATACAGATACTTGTAACTGATCTCGACTGTACAGTTCCATAATATGATGGTAAATGGTCTCACAGTGGAGCTAGCTTCTTGTTTAAAAAAAAAAGGGGGGGAGAAAAAGCCACAAAACCCCACAAATTATAGGTATAAGATAGGAATTGCTGTCAATATGGAGCTTAAGCATCATAATTTTCAGTTGTCATTGATGTATAAATGATTTTACAAACATTCTTCCCCTGATACACAGTGTAGCATGTAGAGTGGTTTTATTCCTGTTTTAAATTAGTGGCTACCAAAAAATGTAGAGGTGCCACAATGACGTGCTCTTTATTCCTTTGTAGCTGGGATGTTTGAGCTGTTTCATCTGCAAGGTTTTAGTTTGAACTCTACTGTATGACATAGGTTTTGTATTCATGCTATTTGGTTGAAGCCAAGAGTTACTCTGGCTTTATAGAAGTCTTTGTAGCCTGACATAGAGTAGAATACAGATGTGAGACTTCAATATCTTTAATGTTATGCTGAGTTTCTGAAAATTTATGGTTGGCAGGAAAATGTGTATGTTGTTTGTGAGTACAGCATAGCATTTGTATAAAATAATTTTATACTAATTTAATTGGAATTACCCTTATAGATCTGCCTTTCAAATCCTTCTGTTTTTTCTCATAGTTTGAATAGCTGCATATGAAAAATTTGCCCCACCTCTTTGGGATGGGCGATGATGATATTGAACAAAAGGAGTTAATGACAATGAACACTTCTCTAGTTAAAAATCCTTTCTGCTTGATCTGGAGTGTGGGTCCTTCCAAAATCACAGCCCTTAGTAAGATTATTCAAGGTAAAAGAAATATTTGTGGCTCTAATTATATAATTACTGCTGGCTGACACTGGAAGAGTGCCACAAGTGAGTTAAATTCTTGGAGGTCCACCTTCAGTTCACTTACAAATTGCTCCTGGGCAGATCTTTCAGAGATATATCTTCATTGTGATAAAACAGTTTGCTTGTTCTTACTGTGCTAGAACCACTGAGAGAAGTTTCAAAATTTCAAGACCCTTTCCGGATTTGGTGAGAAGTTGACTGACAAGCAGCTCTGCAATTTACAAGGAGACATTTTTGTCATGAGGCAGGAACCCTTTAACTACTATAGTTGAGTTGGGAGTAAGCAAAGGACCCTGCCAATTTGGATTTTGATACTGATGTAGTATCCAGAATTGTCTGCATTCCCAAAATGAGATCTCAAAAGCTATTGATTATTAAGAAGCTGAAGGACAGCCATGTGGGAGGGGAGATAATGCTGGTCTGCTGTTTTGTATTCTGACAATTATTCATTGTGAACTGCAGCTCGTGGTGTTCAGTTGGGAGCTATTTGTAAATGCTCCTATTTGCCTGTCCTTAACAAGAGTAGCTGTGAGAAAATAAGGCTTATCACAGCATAGCTAGAAAATAATTTGTTTATATAAATGGCATTTGTGTTAGAAAATCATTAGAGAATAGATGATGCTATTTGGAAACAAGTATTTCAAATATCCCAAGTGGATGGTTGAAAGATATATCAGTGACATGTGAGGGCCAGTGAGTGGGTATGTGTTTCAGTGGATGTGCATGCACTGACAATTTTTCTGGTTTTGAACTCAGAAATGGATTCCTCATTTATGCTAAGCCTCTACACATTCTGGTAGTGCTTGGCTAAGATTTTATCTCCTACAGAGATGTGTTCCTGTCATTGTTTCTGTCTCTGTTTCATTGGATATGGGTCTAACCAGAGACATCAGACTTGAGTATTTCTGAAATTTCTGTCCCTATGTGGTCTTGGATTTTGCAGAGCCCTGTCTTTTGTTTCCCATTCAGATACAGATGGACCAGTAACAGCAGAACATGAGCAAGCATATTAGAATAATTTTTACTAGAGGACTGAGCCAACTAATTTGAAGTCAATGATAAGTTTTAGTGTAACATTCATGACATGTATAGCAGCTTAAGATGAGCTGCAGCTTTGTTAGTAGTGTATACCTTAGGGCCAGAACTCAGCTGCTCAGAGCTCGTGCTCAGTGGGCTCAGTACTGAGGTACAGTTATACACAGCTTCTAAACTCTGTGCAATTCTCTGGACTTGGGGCCGGGAGACACCTCCAACCACCATATGACCTAAATATGTACCAGATGGAACAAATCCAGAGGGGCTTCTCTGCCTTCTTATGATTAGGAGTAAGTCTGTGCCTTTTAGTCTCATACCTTGCCCTGCAGCTGATTTCTCTGTTTTACAAAGAAGTGACAGCAGAATATTGCTGGCTACCTGGGCCTTCTCTTGCATGCATGCAATCCCAAACCTCTGGCATCGGCCACTCTCTGAGGAGAGGCTCCCGGGTTATGGGAGCCGCTGGTGTGGAGAGCATTCCTGTGTTTCTCTGCAGCATTGTGTCCCTCCACCTGTGTGGACACAGTGGTGTTAGATGGGCTTTCTTGTACATATTAGTGTTCTGGTAATGGTAAGGGGTTGTGACTGTCTGCAAACTCATGAATACTTCATATGGAAAGAGAGCAGTACTGTGGCCAAGAGCAGCATGGGATTTGTCCAAGCTAAATCAATATTTTCTTGCTGATTGTGCCAGTTTTTCACATAAATGGCTGAAACCTTCAAGGGCAACAGCACCGGGTTTTGAGAGCAGGATTTGGAAGACGTGGAAAAACTCAGTGTGTTCAAGTCAGCAGTGGATTTAACCATGCACTGATGGCATTTCACTATCCTTTGAGTCCACTTGTTTGCTGTGGTGCTATAAAACCCCACTGTAAGGGTATAGTTCTCCCTGGGTTTTGGGTCCTGTGTGTGTGATAAAAGGAGTCAGTGCAAACCTGCCAAACTACATTAAATAGGAGAGCCTGGTGCAGAAAGTGATCCATAGTTCTCTGTACATTTTGTGACACAGAACCTTTATCCTTCCGCTTTGAGTTTCCAGCACACTCTGAAGCAACCATGCAGACTTGGTTTTATCTTATTCCCCTGCAGAGGGAAAACCTGGAGGCTTTGTAAAAGGTCTGTGTGAGTAACTAAGCCCTCTGTATAGCTTTTACTCTTTACAAGAGTCAATTTGGATTAGAAATCAAAAATTATGGGTATATGTTGTTGACATTTTTTTAATGAAGAAAAAATATCAAATGAATGATATTGATGCGAATGATTTTAAAACTTTCAATTTTGCTCTAATGTTTACCTACAATTTTATACTGTTTAGAGTGAAAAGGTCAACCGTTAAAATGGATAGACAAGAGCCTACTTCTAGGTTGTACAAGGAGTTAGAACAATGTCTTGAAGAAAGGGTTTTGAATGTTATCTCCTAGTTGAAAGCAGGCAAATTACAAAATACTTATGTGTAAGTGTGCCCTGGCTAGGCAGCCATGAAATTATCTGGATCACACTGGACAGAGACCACATAAATGATACTCTATTTTTGTTTCTTTTCTTTTCTTCTCTTTGGCTTGCAATGTGCAACCCTATATGTTGTATATATATATACCATGTGATAATGCAAACCCACTTAGATTTGAGTGTTGTGTACAGTTATCCTTGCTACATTTATTAATTACAAGTCTTATTTGAGTAACTGTTTCCTCCCTTAGTATTTGCTCTCTTCAATCAGTCTTTCTATATTTTATCCTGCAGGGGTATATTGCAGCATAATTATTTCCATGGTAACAGGCTGTAATTCCATAAACAGAAGATTGAGTTTGTTATATGATCAGGAAGCAGCTGGGGAGCCATGAGGGCTGATTTTTCAGCAATGCTGAAATCCTGCAATCCTTGTTGATATATTAATGTAATCAGCTAAATATTTCTCCCTTTGCAAATCCTTCCCTAAATAGAAAGGCAAATAACACAGTGTCGAAAGTTGAGGATGTATAGACTGGAATATTAGGGGGCAGAATTTTTCCCCATTTTGTTGTTGGTTTAAGAATTGAAATGAGTTTTTTTGAATGTGTATTTGGAAGAGAGGGATTCATGCTCCTGTGACTATTTGCAGAGGCAGAGCACAAATTAATTATAGCAGATCTTCAGTTTATTGTGGGATGATGTTGCTTTCATTGCTTTCCTCATTACCATCTTATTATTCTCTATATATTTTAATGGATTTATGGCAGTTAATATCTTAAGAAGTGCATTCTGTCCTTTGAACAGTCTCTCAAAAACATTCACAGTAATGTTCTATGTTTTCTCCTTAGAAAGAATTGAAATTATGTGTGTCTATTTGTGTGTTTGTATAAAAATGAAATAGAATTAAATCCTTGTACTGGCTAAGCTCAAGGAACCCAGAACAGCCTAAAGCTCACATTCACATTTTCAACCTAACACATGTCCTGGAGCTAAAGAAACTCTGAATGGAACACCATCTACCCACAGACTATCAAAATTCAAGCTTTCACTTTAAAGAAGCCATAAAAATAATTTGCTTAAAAGCCAAGAAATCTCATGGAAAAGACATTGTGCTTTTCCATGAGACCAGAGTATACCAGACCAAAGTATACAAGATATCTGAACTGCAGAGGAACAAAAACAAAAAAAACCCTCAACCCTACAAACACAGTAAACTCCACAAGCTACGGTTCAGCTCTTCATGGTGAAAGTAGATCAGGCTGATCAGCTTGATATCAGCAGTGAACGCTCATGTGGACTATTTCGAATGCATAATAAATTTCAGGAGTTTTTTTCTAGCACAGAGAGAGAAATGAAAACACATATTTTCTAAAGAGAGTCAAAAGATATTTGTATGACTCCAAAGCTTTCCAGAGGGTGAGGAGGAGTGTCAATTATTATTGCAGACATCTGTAGCTGCCAAGCAGAAGAACCCAACCTCAAAGAAATAAGGCTGTTCATAGAAATTCCAGACTCTTTTGAAAAAATTTCAGCAGACTTTGAATGCTGTCCCATGTTTCTGAGATTATAAATAAGTGATCTAGTTTTCTGAATTTATACATGGCCCAGGCTGTACTATTCCCTGTGACAGAAAGGCAGTAGGGTACTTGGTGCTCTCTGTCTTTGCTGGACTAAGCAGGCAGACTGTGGCTGAGTGGCAGCACAGCTGGGAATCTTGACACCACATCAGGCCTCTAATGGTCCTTGGAGTAGTTGTCTTGTAAACACTGGAGATGGATCACAAATGGGAATTGTTGGGGGTGCTGTAGCTGTTAAAGCAAACAAGTCTGGAGGAAGGAAGCTGACCCAACAGTATTCTATTTGCTCTAATTATCATTATTTTTTAAGCACTTTTAATTGGAACCATGAGAAAATGAAGCCAGATATAACTCAAACCCACAGAAAGCACACCAAAAAAACAGAACCCATAAAACTCCTAAATCCAATCTGTGGTCCAGCTCCTCTGTTTCAATTAGCAGAGACAATGTGAGGCCCAGTTCTCCATAACTCCATTTGTTTAAAACCTTATTCACAACGTGAGGCTGATTGCAATTGAAGCCTGCTGTAGCCTGAGCGTTGCACACAGCCAGGACTCCCCATCCCTGTGCCATCAGCTGCTGTGTTGCTCTCTCCCAAGGTGCCAGGCAGTGTCCCTATTGTCTGGCATCATTCAGCCATGGCAGCAGTGATACCCTGCTGGCAGCAGTGATACCCTGCTGGCACCAGGGTGGCACCAAGGCCAGGAGCAGCTGTGGGGCTGTACAGCACAGCCCATGGTAACACTCCAGACTCTGGGTAGGTATGAGATCAGTACTGCTGCTGGCAGAAGTTCATAATTCTTGTGGGTGAGAGCTCGAGTTTCCTATGGCTCTCTAAGGCATTGTTTTACACTTGCATTGCTGTTACAGAATTAACTGTGTAAACAAAACAAATAGAAAGTATGACTTGGTCTTGTTTTCGATTGTGTGTGTTTATATGTGCAAACCTGGTTTGGGTGTTAGGTCTCCAGGAAAGTTTTGACTGTGATCCCTTTGTGCTGAAAATTTGAGAGACCAGATTTTGCATTTGTCTCATCTGGCATTTGTCTGGAGCAAGGAACATTCTCCAGAAACCATTTACTGGTCTCAAAACAGTTTAGGTGTAGATTTAGAGGAACTCCACGTGAGATATTAATTCATGGATGAGCTAAAAAGGTAAAAAACCTGCAAGAATTAGTGTTGTCTTCTTGTGGTGCTAGAGAGTTGTATTAGCTGAAAAATGGTGGAATATTAAAGCGGATAAATCATTGATCTGAAGAGTAGGGATGGAGAACTCTGGGTAAATTATTCAGTAAGTTTTCCTGATGAAGCAGAGTTTGTTTCCAAAACACTTTCATTTTTGCTCTCCAATCTGGGCTTATTTTGATGTCCACTACTTCCTAATGGTAATGATTTGCAGCCTGTCATAGATTTTTCCAGGAAGAGTAAAGTACTTTTATGGTCAAGGCACAAGACTGGGACTCCAGAGATTTAGTTTTTATTTCCTGACTGTATTAGGATTTGTGACTGCGCTCAGAATCTGCTTCTGAACAGGAAACTAGATTCTCTTGCCTCTCTCTCACCTAGATTTCAAATTTGTTTAGCCAGGAACTGTCTCTTCCTTTTATATTTAGTTGAATTTTTATTTTTTCCTGTTGTATTTGGAAATAAAGTGTATTAACAAAACATTTTGCAAAAAAAAATTAATACTCGAGAGGCATTTTAAAGCAGAACTTTTGTTTTAATCAGCTCTCAATAGTGATAATTCTCTGCTTGCAAAGCAGACAACACTAGTTTCCTAAAAATATTAGGGAAAATAACTTTCTGTACTTCCATCTTGAATCTTGCCATTGGTTCTGCAGCTTCAAAGTGCAAGACCAGTATCATTAGCCTAGCAGAGCTGACACTGTCACTGTGAATGTGATTCTGGAGGCTGCAAAGACTTTTTGTGTGGCAGAAATCCTGTTCTTACAGTGCCAGATTTTCTCCCTGACATGCTTGTTTCTTTTTCTGCACACTCGTTTTTGACATTATTTATGTTCTAAGAAACTAAAACATAAAGTTTTATGATGAGATTGTACAGTAAAGCCCATCTCCAGCTTTATGGGAGCATAGGTCTAAGGGAAGGTTTGCATGGGAGTCATTTCTTGAAGTAAAATAGGTGTTTGGATGTGAAAAGGCCTTTTCTTCTAGATAAAAACCTGAATAAAGCCATATCTGCTCAAGCTGAGTGGTTTTAAAATTGTATATATAGAGATCTGACTGTGTAATGCTAAAGCTTAAAATTTACATATTGTTTAATGCTGCTGTGATCTTTCACCTTGAACTATGGATGTGTATACAGTAGTGTACTGTAGTGGGGTATGCAGCAGGTACTGCTGAACCAACTGTATGCTATACTGATGGTTTCAAAAGAGTTTATACATCTACTGTCTATAGTTTTAGAAGAGAGATCCATTGTTTTAAAAGAAGAAAAAGAACAATTTCTCAAGACATGTCTACAAATCAGCCATTTGTTTTATGGGGCTGGGTTGCAGTAGGTAAATTGTGCCTCTGAGAAACGCATTAATAACTCTTTGGCACCGAAAACTTGGAGAGAAGCAAAGATATATTTTTCTGCTTACCTGTAGAGGTGTTGGAGTTTTTTTTGTTTGTTTGGTTGTGGATTTGATTTTTTGTTTTGTTTTTTTTTTAGTGAATTTGTTCTCTTTCCATCTGATAAGGTAATAAACAAACAGAAGCAGTGAAGTTGTCTGAGAACACTCAAAGTATTTGGTATCTACCAGTTGTGGTACAGTTCAGTTAACACGAAGCATGTTTGTAATGTTTTCTTTAAAGTAAATAAAGGATAGCAACTAGGACATTCAGATTCCTCATAGGAAAGTGGACATGGAATGCTTTTAAAACAAAAGCTGTCATTGGTTACCTGGGACCAGTTCTCCTGGGAAATCATTCCATACTTCTCAAGATACTTTACCATGAAATGCAGGAGGTAAAATCATTACAGGCAAGTCCTGATATGACCAGTCAGGTCTCAGCGGATGGTATTCAAATGCTATATTCAAAAAAAAAAAAAAAAAAGGCAGCATAAATGTCAAGTTGACAGGAACACAGAAATGTACAGAAAAAGAACTACAATAAAATACATTCACATTTATAATCTGAGACATGATCTGATAGACTGTGAAAGAGCAAATGCTTTTGAGAGTTATTGAAGGAAAACATTATAAGCTTGAATTTCCAGCCCCCCTTGAAGCCAGTACTGTTAGGCCAACACTGGGAATTTGTATAAATTACATTTTCCAAATTGATATAGAATATTAGCTTTCATTGTGAGATCCGATACATTCCCTGCCTTCAGTCCGTATTGTGAACACTTGCGAGTGTGGGCTGGCACTGGCACTGCCTGCTGTCAACAGCCCCACTTTGCTTTCTCCTGCACTCTTCTGTCTTCAGTCTGGAATGTCAGAAACACGTTATTGGTTGTGCATTAGGAAACTTAATCTGGTTGAATGGATACTGTCCTATTGCAGAATAAGGGAGGTTGAAGGTGAGGGTGGCTAAGCTGGTGCTCGTAGAGAAAGATGTGGAAAAAGCAGAAGCAGAGCCTGGCCATTCGAACAGGACCAAGTTTCTTTTAACTGTGATGGGAACACTGGGGAAAAACTACTTGGGAAATGATGCCCTGTCCAATTTTTCATATTTTCAAATGAGGCAAGATACCTTTTAGAAGCTATGTGGTGACACATTTTATAACCTCAATATTTGGGTGAGAGGGTGAAATCTAGGGGACTGTAACATACAGGGAGTGAAAAAAAGCTTAGCCTTTATGGCCTTGTAGTCTGCATTCTTTAAAGTATATCCATTGTCCATTTTGGCAATAGTCTGTCATGCAGTCTCTGTTTGTTGAAGAACAATTTCAACAAATTTGCAAGAATTAAAATACAAAAATAGATGTGTAGGAGATGTTATGAACCTCCAAAATGCTTATAACATTTGAGAGTTATACATATAAAAGCAGAAGGAAAAGACCAGACTGCACTAAGTCAGGTGGCATATATGACTATTAAAATGTATTCAATTAGGATCTAATCTAGTGCCCTTTGTAGTCCTGTAGTTTGTTCTTGGACATGAAGGTTCACCAAATGTAGTCTGTTTTGGAAAGAGCTGTCAGGCTTTTATGGTGTTCTTAAAATCACTCTGTCAACACAGTAACCATAGATTTTTGCATGTTGTGTTTCATGAAAACTGAACCAGAAACTCAATCCCTTTCAATTGCCTGTGTGAATGGAATAGGCTTTGCGGTGTTGAGTGGTGTGCTCTGAGTATGCAGCCTCCCTGAAACTCCTCTTTCACACAGCAACAATCAAGAACTTTCTGGATTTTTTTGAAGGTGTTTCATTGGAGTCTCTTTACGCTCAATGCTCAACATTCTGTGTGTACAAAGCGTTACTGGTCACATAATGCCACTGGTTATTGGTTTTGCCCCAACTCTTTTTTCCATACTCTTCATTCACCTCTTGCCGAGTGGAGCAAGGAAATATAACAATTAAAAAGGGATCATAATGCTTAAATTTTTTCCCCAGCATGGTAGATTGGCCAAATCTGATTTCATTCAACTTCTAAGTAGTATTTTACTCTGCATTGTAAACTGCAAGCTTTTCGAAACTGCAGACTTGCCATCTTCTTCTCTATGTTTGTGAGAATTTGAGCCAGTGTTTATATTTTGTTTTGTTCTTGATGGCTGTTGCAGGTAATGGCAAGCGCGTGCAGTGGCTGTGTGGGAAGGATGGTGAGGTCTGGGTCTGGGTGATGGGAGAAGCCCCAGGTGACAAACCCTACGAGCAGATATCTGAGGAGCTCATGGCAGAGCGAGCCAGGCAGCAGGCACAGCGGGAGGCAGAAGAACTATGGTGAGGATCTGAATTCAGGGTCCACTTGGCATAATGGGAGACATGACCTTGTAGAAAGGTGGCAGGTAATGGTGGGTGAAACTGGTGAGTATGCTTTGAGAACATCGGCTTTCACTGGTTTTGGCAATTTTTCAGCATGTACAAAATGTAATTTTGTTTTTTATTGAATATTGAAAATCAAAAACTTTCACAAAAAAAAGAAAAAAATGGAGAAAATATTTTCCTTTTGGGAAATTTTGCTAAACTGTTGACCAACTTGTAAATGAAGAATAATGAAACAATCTGGTTCTGAGATGATTAAATTTAATATGTTTGTTGATCACAAATCTGAGCCCACAATGGGAATTTAGTACATAAAATCCTTTTCCAAATTGCTTTTATTTGCATTTTGCTTGTATTAATTCTTATTCCAGCAGTTCAGAAACTGATTATACAAATTCCATGCTGCTGTTTCCAGCAGGTCCTTTTCCAGGTTTGGGAGAGATTCAAAAGTGGTTTGATTCTTGATATTGTTAGGAAGTAGGCCACCTGTCTCACGCTTCCTTTTGTAGTGCAGCACTGAAAAGTGACAGTTTAAATATCAGGTTATTCTATATTACCTTATTTTGCATGAGATTCCTCTTGCTTATGGTGATTGCATATTTAAGCAGGGATTAAAGGCTTCAACCTGTGCTCTGCATTCCTTTTACATTGTCAGTACTAATAAACAAGCTAGAGTAAGAATTTGTCAGATATTTACATTGATATTTGAAAGACAATAAATTCCCAATTGTGCTTTGCTAGACTGAGGGAAAAATCTATTTTCCCAGGGAGGGAGAGAAAAAATATAAAGTATTACTCAGACATCCAAGAAGTACTTGTCTCATTTAGAAGGTGCTATTTTAATTAGTCGTTTATCAAAAATTGTAAATTATCTGCTTTCTGGGTAGTTTCCTCAAATCTGATTTGTGGTAGGCCTCCTGTTAAAGACATTTTAATTCTTTCCTTGCATAATTTCATGAAGTCTTATCTTAATCATTTGTTTCAACCAGTAAGAAAATATTGATCCTCAATTAAAAAAAAAAATAAATCAGTGGCTTAAATTATTTTTATTTTCACATCCTTTTCTGAAGGAGACAAAAGGAAGCTGAAATTACAAAGAAATTCCGAGATGCTATGGCTCAAGAAAAAGCCAGAATAGTGGCAGAAAAATGGAAAATAGAAATAGAGGATCGAAAAGCGGCCAAATTGGAGGAAGAAAAAATCCAGGAGGAACTGAAGGTTTGCACAGTGTGATTTAGTTTTTAATAGTGTTTTAATAGATTCAAAGCTCTTGTCACCTTCAGTGCATGTTTATTAATAAGCTTTAAAATCCAGAGTTGTAATTTTTCATTCTGGAATATACAGAGAGCTACATGGTGTTCACCAGAACAGCTGGGTAAGCAATGAGAAAAAATTACAAGTCTCATTCAGAAGTGCCAGAACAATCAAACTGGTTATTCAGCTAACACGTTAACAGACTTGTTCCGTCAGCTGTGCTGGTGAGTCATACCGGGAGAAAAATTGTACAATAGTAAAATACCTCACTTTAAGTTAGTTTGCTTGAACATATTCTCTGTATTTTGAATGACTTGTTCACATATTGAGCTTGAAAATTGTGTCACTACTGTCTTCAAAATAGCAAGGGATGGATCCTTTTCCTATTCAACATATGGGAAAAGTCCAGTTGGCTATTCTGAGAAGTCCATTTGCCTGATTGTTATTGACTTCATAATGAGCTTTCCATGAGCTCAGTTACAATATTTTAGTGTTTGATTGCAATAATTTTTTTCCACATTTTCTTGTTGAATATAACAATTTAAAAACTAAACAGGAAAAGATGGCCTCTTTCATATTACTTCATAAAGGTAAAATCTTATTTAAAAATGAGAAAACAAAATACAGTTGGTTCAGCATGCAGAGAAATTTTCACATTCCTCTGTGTCTGGGATATGTATGCTGGGACTGCACACAATTGGCAAGGCTGGGTTTCCATGGAGAAAATCTGTAGCAAAATATGACTCCTAGGAGATCTGCATCCACTAACTTCCATCTATTTGCCTCCTCCCTGCTGACAGCTTGCTATGTCTCTCTCTCTTTTCCTGGCACAGTGATTAAAGATATAGAAAGGGTGCATAGGCTTCCCCCTTGTCCCTCTGTGATGGGAGGAGTGCTGAGAAACTCAGCGTTAAATGTGTGGTTTGATTGCAAACTAGAGTCAACAAGGTACTTGTCACTGTAAACTATGGGCATGGGATTTGAAGGTGGCTGTGGAGCACAAAGCAAGGGTAGCTCCTGCAGCCTCTTTTGCCCAGAGTTGCTGATTTACCTTTGCACAGTTAATTTGAATTCACAGGAGAGAATAGGGCCTTTGATATTCGATGTCAATGAGTAATGAAGCTATACCTTTCATGTGCTTTATTAATGTATTAATGTATGAATAATGAGCAGAGCAACTAATTAAACACTCTTTCCTCTGCTCTCTGGAAAGCAAAGCCCTCTTGAACAAAGACTGATACAGTGTTCACTTCTATCTCTGTGGTTGATTTACAGGGCACTTGATGGGGTAAATGTCCACAAGCTCACTGTTACTATTCTGTTTCAAAGAAGCAGAGTGAGAAACTTCTGAGACTTTTAGTGGCCAGTATTTATAATTTTCTATTAAGGAAAACTAGTCGTTCAGTTGTTGATACAATTAACAGGAATGGCACAAATTCTGGTCACTTTCATATTGATGGAAAGGTAATGCCACAGTGATCTGTGTTCCCACGGTTTCCCAGGGCATGAGCAGGTGTCCTCCATCCAGCTGTGTGCCTAGGAGGAGCAAGGGGCACTGCTGTAACTGAGTTGAGAATATGATTGAATTTCTACTTTAAATTTCAAATACTAAGCTTTGACCAGGTTTTCTCTAGGCTTGTTCATAAAATTGCCAATACGTTTTTCTTTTCAAAGCAATGGAAACCCTTTCTTCCCTTTTGGTTTCCCTTAAATTAAGCATTTGAAGACAATGTTTTCAAAAGTTTAAATACATGGACCAACATTTTTAAAACATGGCCCAGCTGAAATGAATTCTTAGGCTTAAAAAATTAGTTTGGAAAAAAGATATGATGCTGTGGTTGTTTTTTAGATGCCCCTTAATTGAACATGCTCCTGGCATTTCCTTTATTAATTCAACAACATAGGATAATTCTGCTTTCAGCCCTGGCTCTTCAATTATGGCTATAATTTGAGATCTGTTAGGAGAGACTTGGATGGACATAAGGTTCCAGCAGCAGAGATCCAAATGCAGAACTGATTTCTGGTACTTTAACACCACTCCTTTGCTACTCAGAAAAGCAGCTTATCTATTACTTGGTCTTGAAAGAGCAGACCTTGGATATCGTGCTGTAGAACTACTTTAAGACAGTAAAGGCACTTCAAAGACAGGTGAATCTCACAGGCTAATATGGGGGAGTTGTTGACTTTCCTTTCCGCTGGCTTATTTAGTCTCACTTGGCTTTCCTTCTCCTTCCCATTCTACTCTTTCTATAACTACTCTGGTGTAGTGGAAGAACTGCATGAAATATTTACAAGCTGAGTGAGTGGATAGGTACCCAGACAGGAAAATAAAGTTTTGTTTCTGGTGTCTATCTCCAAGTATAAAAAAGGGAATAGAGCTAAGGTACTGGGAAAAAGACGAATTAATGAATCTACCCATATTTGACTTAAGTAATTGAAATAGTGAAGAAATGGGTGTAGAATGAGGTGCAGATCATTAGTTAGCAAGCCCACTTTATCAGGTTTAAAATATTTAATGCATTGGTAATCATCCTTATGTGATGATGATCAGACCATGTTTAAAGAGGTCTCCAAACTGGGATATGAAATGTTCAGTGTCTGTTAACGCTTCATCCTCTTGAGGCATTTTGACTTGGGAAATTGAAACTGTCCTTTCTGCTGACTGTTTAATTTCTAACCATATTGTATCACAAACACTCCTTTTAAAAATGCTTTTATTCCTCTTGACCTATCATGGGATGTTAGGGCTGTCTCCACTAGATAAATGATATCTCACATATCAAAGTGAATGATGATCCCTATTTCCTTTTCCAACACTATTAGAAAATTATTGCTTTCCTTGGTGTTTTTTAAGCAGAAATGCGTTTAATTTATGATGCTAGAATATAAATGTTGACTACTCTATTTTTGCAGTTTAAGGACAGCTATTCTTTTATGCACTTATTGCAAAGGACAAATAAGAAAGCCAATTACTATCATTAATCTTTTTCCTAATTCACAAAGGCTGTGAGATCATAGGCATAATTTTCTACTGTTATCAGTAGCTGTCATTAAGAGTCTTAACAATGTGCAGAGCTAAGGCAAATGAAAGGTGTGAGTGTCAACCAGCCAGGGGGGAGTGGTATCCTTCAGCTACATTTCAAGTTAAAAGAGAGATGGTTTCTCAGCTCACTCTTCATGTGGTCTACATAAAGCAAGAGAATATTTATAATAAAGTACTGTCCTTATGACAACATCAGATACCTGCTGAATTTAATAATATAAACACAGCTGACAGCAAAGCTAGATTGCTTCTTAAAAACATCCTGGGAGATGAACTGTGTCCTCTTCAAAGAAGACAGGTTGAGAATCAACTGTTAAAGAACAACAGAATCAGGAAATCTCTAATTAAACTTGTGCTTACACAAGTTTACACTTCAGTCCTATTGACTTGGATGGACTTTCAGCAGGTCTGAGTGCTTTACTCTGCCCCCAAGTGCTGTGGTTCTGATTCTCCAGAAAATTGCCAGTCATAGAGTTTAGGAATACAATGAAATGTCACTGTCACTTGCTGTACTGTGGGCTTCTTATGATATAGCAGTGAACATTCTGTCCTGATCTGAAAAAAACTCTGGTCTCCAAGTAAACATCAAGCACTTGAGTGGGACTGGTATCTTTGAGTGCAAATAAGCTGTACGGCTCTGTGCTTTGCTGTGCCAAGAAAATACTGAACTCTTTCCCAAATGCAGCATATTTAGAATCTGGGAATATGACAACAACTTCTTGCTGGGGTTTGGCACCCCGTTCATTCTGAAAATGCCTTAGTTGGATTATTTCAATGGCAGTTACAGTAATTCAGTAATACTTCATTTTGCCTTGTGCTATCACAGTTCAGAAGTTCTGTTTTTTTTCTATGCAGTTGTCTCTTGAACAATATTGGAAATGTTAGTTGTCAGCTGTTAGTTTTGGTTGGCAATTAGGTCTTCGGGTTTTTCTATTCTACTTGTGAAGAACTGTGATAAGAATTTTAAAGAAAAATCTCTTCCCTGGTGACATCAATAATGATTACACTGCTGAAGCTACTGTCTTCATTCCAGACTGCTAGTAAAAAGTAGCAAAGCTCTGGTATTTTCCATGGGTGAATGAGAGAACTTGAGCCACTAAGGAGGGTAGTTTGCATGTTAGGAACTCAAGCTGTGAGGAGTTCCTGAAATTCAGAGACACACTCTTAGTAGATGTTCACTGGATGTATGGCAAGTTACTCAAGCAGAGTCTGCTCCAGCATGTGTAGCAAATGTCAGATAACTCCCAGCTAGGAACAGTCCTTAGCTTTGTTTTCTAGCTCATTAAAGAGGGTCTCTGTGACAGAATATGTTACTATCTCCTTGTATAAGATATGTGTGAATAACATGTCCTGGGGCATACCCGTGGCTGAGACATATTTTCTTCTGCATAAAGCGTGACTGCATGTAGTGCATTTGCCTCTGCAAATACATGCACAGTGAGGTGTGGCAAACCCTGTGTTCTTTTTGAGACATTGGTAGTAGGGAAGAAAATAATGCCTCTGCAAACACTTTTTTTTCTGATGCAAGTGAGAGAATTTTCTCAGAAAAAGCCTGGGAAGGAGTAGGTTATATTTCTGCTGTTACTCACTCCCAGCTCTGTTGGAAACCGTCAGGTGGGTTTGCAGAGAAGTCTGATCTCTGAACTCAGCCGGCTGTGTCAGCCTTGCTGAGAGCAGGAAGCCTGGGATTTCCAGATTTATTTCTTCAGAGCAAGGAGTCCTAAGAGCTCTCATCTCTGTGGCAAGTAGCCTGAATGTCTTCCCTGGCACAGGGGTGATTGCTGAGTGGGCTCAGGATATTCTCCACAGCTCTAGTGCAGCCATCTGGCTGCAACTTTCAGAGGTGCCAAAGACGCTTCCTGACAGCCTGAAGCATTGAGGGAATCCCAGGCATCCTTTGCTTCAGAGAGGACTGTTGTAGCATAGACACCTCATGGCTTTTGCCCTGGGCAGAATGGTGGTCATTCAGCTGCCCTGCATCCTGTGAGACTCCCCAGACAGACTCCAAGACACATGGTAGCCCGAAGCCCAGTTTTCCTTTGTAAAAAATCAACTGCTCTATTTTGGCTTTTCTTCAGTGTATTTTTTAAATCTTTCTGCAGCGATAAGTAAACTCTGACCCGATCTCCTCTCACCCACCTTAGACTGGAACTTTAGAACCTAACTAATATTAAATATTTAGAGCTGCCCATAGTAAAGCTATCAAACATGACGAGGCATACATAGACAGTAACAAGTCTGTGGTAAATCCTCAACTGCCAGAGAAGAGATAAGATCATTTAGCATGTTCAAATTCTCCAGTGGAGTTAAAACTTGAGAAGATTACTGCTGCCTGTTGAATTGCCAGTGTGACTCTTTTCTTCAGGTTGGCATTTCTTAGTAATTTGCAACTCTGTACTGAATTGTCACCTTCCTAATTATTCTGGAAGAGCTGAAATGGACACGGCACAGAGTACAATCTCTCTCAATTCAGGCAGAAGGTGATGTTTGTAGGTTATTACAGCTCTTCACCCTCAGCTCTGACGTGCAGGATTGGGTTCATGGGTAGAAGCAAATAAACTGGTTGCTCTATTCTTCCAGTGGAGTAAATGTGAGAAGTTCAGTTGCTGTTCATTGTAAATACATACACTGTTCAGTCATACTTGACAAAAGGATGACTGTTCTTTCCTGTGTCATTCTAACAAGGGTTGTTTCTTCACACACACCTTTAAAGAGTTGTACAATGTACTTACACATGTATCCATGCACCCATACACTAATTTTAGAAATTAAAACATTCTTTCTTTATAAAGTAAAATTGTGACAAAGTTTTGGTGAATTCAGAATGAAGTGCCAGCATTAAGTTTTTGTTCTTGTCTTTTCTTTGACTTAAACCTCCCTCCTCAGTTAAAAAAAAAAAAAAAAAAAAAAGGTAGGATTTTCCATTAAGAACTCAAACTCTACCTGAATTCTAGTTTTTGGTGGTGATTTTTCTTTCTCTTTGTATCTTTTATTTGTTTGTTTTTCTTACACACTTCATCTTTTTACTAGAAGTGTTTCAATTATGGATACATTAAAAAACAAACCCAAGCTTAGAACAAAACTCTGTGATTCAGGGAAACTGCTGTGAGATTGATTTTCCCTCCTTCCTCGATATTAAGTTTTACCTTGGGGTTTGAGAGGTTGAATATAAAGCATTTTGATAACCCAGGGTTACCCTTTTGTCTGTTCATCTTCCTGAAAAGATAGCCTGGATGTATTGAATTGTTTTAGGTAGTGAAGCTAAGTGAATAAGTATTCTCCTCATAAGAATAAAGAATAACTGAATTCATACTTTTTCCAAGAATGGAACAGAGCCATTTACTAGGAACTGAAACATGGAACCACTAATTCTTTAGGGATATTAGGAAAGAATTTTTTTTTTTCCCTGAGGAAGCTGCTGGGCTTTGAAATCAGTGCTAAAATAATTGACTTTTCAAAAATAACGAACTGTCCACTCAACTCACATTTTTAGGACTCAGGAGATAACAGTGGAAGGATGACAGTAGAAATAAACAGAGATAGTGGCATTAAAGAGCACTGAAGAGCAATACTAGGATTTTCTATTTCAGAAATGAGAGCAGTCTAATGTATTGTTCATAGAATCAGAGGATGTTAAAGGTTGGAAGGGACTATAAAGGTCATCTAGTCCGAACTCCACTGCCATGGGCAAGGACACCTTCCACCAGACCAGGTTGCTCAAGGCCTTATCCAGCCTGGCCTTGACCACTGTCAGGGATGGGGCAGCCACAGCCTCCCTGGCCAGTGTCTCAACCACCCTCACAGTAAATTATTTCTGCTTAATATCTGGTTTAAATTTCCCCTCTTTCAGTTTGCACCATTACTTTTTGTCCTAACAGTGTAGTTCATAACCAAGGGTCCCTCTCTGGCATCCCTGTAGGCCCCCTTCAGATACTGGAAGGTTTCCATGAGGTCTCCACACAACCTTCTGTTCTCCAGCTGAACAGCCCCAACTTTCTCAGCCTGTCCAAACAACATTCTTTGGACATTCACAGTGCTTTATTTTTGGGTTATCCTTGGTGTTTGTGCCCTGGCAGATGTTAAGATAAGACAGACAACCTTTGAATGAGGACTTTTCCAATGTATTGTCAAATAAAACGTATTTACTGTAGGGAAGTGTAATTAACACTTTTACAGAATTAATATAGCTTTTGGATAGTTCAGCCCCTTTCAGCCTCAAAGGATGCAAAATTGTACCAAAAGTTTTTACATAGTGTCAACTTTCACATAAGCAGCATCTTCAAACACTGAAGAACCTACACAGTGCACTGATATAATATAATGAAAGGTAAATATATCTGATTCCCCTTTGAAAGCAGGAACAATCCCATTTGATCATAATTTTCATTATACCATGTCTTAAGAAAGAAAAAAAATCCCAGTACCAAGGCTGTAGCTAAGAAACTTTTGTTCAAATATATCAGCTCACCTGATTGGTTGAATGACTTGGTGCATTTGGAAATTCCTTTTCCATAGATTTTTTTTTTGGTTTTGTTTTGTTTTTGCCCAACTGTTGCTGGTCCTAATGCAATGAGTTACTGAATTCTACGGATTCTGTAGATTATGTGTATAGTGATTGAATACAGCAGTATCTTCAGAGGGAGTTGCATGTGGACTTAAAACAAGCTTGGCTTGTGGATTGTAGGATAGCACAGGCTTTGGTGCTATGTAATAAAATATTTTCCATATAGTTTTCAGCTCTCAGATACTTACATTTTCCTTATTCCTGTCATAGCTGTGCATGTCAAAACATACCCTCCTCAGAGGTTCCTAAGAGGTAGGAAAGTTCAGTTATGCCCATTGTGATAGGTGAGACCCCCAAAGTTAGAAGAGGTGGTGATTTGTCCAAGGCAATGTAGCTACTCTGATAGGAGGCAACTGAAGCAGTGTCCCAGCTTTTGGCACATTTCTTCCTCTTTAGTGACCTCTGGCTTACTTCATTTTGCCTAGAAAAGAGAAGAAGAGGAGAGACAAAAGGGTGAAGAGCAAATCAGGCAGCAGGAAGAAATCCGAGCGAAGGAGTTGTATCTGAGCCTCAAGCAAGCTCAGCAGCATAGTCAGCACAGCGACGACGACCAGGAGTGGGAAGAACAGTGTGAGTAAATTACCTTCACAGGATTAATGTATTTCTGAAAGCAAGCAAAAGGAGACTTGTAGGATGGAAAAGGTGTTGCCAAAAATCTCTTCTACATAGAGCAATACAAAATGCTGTATTATTTTGGCAGAAATTACCAGCTTAACTTTACAAACTAAAGTTTCATAGTTCTTTCTGAATCCATGTCAATGCCTTACAGAAAATTTTTCATGTACAATGACTGAGATCATTAATTTTTGTCTAATGTACTTAATTAACGGTTTAGGTTTACTACTAATAATTTGGGACACAGTTATTTTGACAGCTTGTCTGCAGCTATCTCTGAAGAGCTAAAATCTGTCTTCATCTGTATTTTAATTGCTTCCACATGGTAATTGGGTAAAGCTGTGATATTAGCACTGAAACTCACTTCATTTCAAAGGATTACAGTAAATAATACTTAGATTGTTGCTGTAAAAAGAATCCTTATGGTGATGATGGTCTCACTCTGTGGAGGTACTCTTCCTTTTTAGACACCCTGAAATTCTTTATGAATATCATAATTGTCATTAATTTGGTTTTTTGGTGATCTTTAAAGGCCTACAAGGAACAGAACTACTATATTACTATATATACGTATTCATTCACACTATAAATAAGTAAAGGTCCACATTATGAATAAATGAGATTTAATAGCTTATTGTGAATAAAGTGTCTGTCTATCTGGAGTTTATTGTTCAGTTGACCTTAGGAATAGGAAATTTATTTGCAAGAAAGATTGTGCATTTTTCTGGGGGAGGAGAATATCTTCCATTTTTCACATCTGTACTAATCTGACTACTCTGCAGAAAAAGGAAGTGTAGTGACTGCAAAGTTTTAGCTCTTGTGGGGTTATTGTAATAATTATATGTAACACAAAGGAGTAACAAACTGGAGTTTTAGGGAGCTGCTATGTTGTGTTAGAAATACCTCATGGAGTAGAAAAACTATTGCTGTAGTGTTCCTTATTTCCAGACAGAGGTAAATAAAGTTTCAAAATATATAGTGGGTTCACTTTATGGTTTTAGTCATCTCTTCATGAGTTCCTAAGCACTAATTATTGAAGTGCTATTATCTGGAATTGAACTGATAGTGAATCATTCTGTACAACATGAATTAAATCTATATAAGATACACTGATGCCATTTTTCAGGCTCATAACAGGCTTTCCTTATTTTTGATCAATAAAACCTCTATGTTACACTGTCAACAGAGAGAAAGGAATTATTTTCTGGAGAATTATCTAAATCCAGATTTATATGCTTAAAATGAAAGAAAAACCTGTAAGTTTCTGTATTTTGGGTATTTAAGAGCAGAATGAGTTGGGGGAAAAGTAGCCCTTTAGATTTGTAGAAAATTAGCATCAGCTGGTGACCCTGCACAGTGGGTGGTACTATGAACTTTAGCATTTCTTTGATGGTATATAAAGAAATTATATACCATATCATTTGCAATCACGTTGTTAAAATAATAAAATAAATCCAGTCTATCTTTACGCTTAAATTGGCAATGAAACAAAATACTATTAACACCACTAAAACCAGGTATCATTTTCTTACTGTTGCATTAAAGAGGTAACTGAGGGTTTTAATTGTTGCTTCTGTTTTCTGGAGTTCTTTGTATAGAGACAGACATCAGAAATGTAACAGAGGAATTATGGGGGAAGGCAGAGAGAAAAAAAAATAAGCTAAGAAAGATTTTGACCATGATTTCTGTAATGGCATTTTTGGTGTGTCAAAACACTTGTAACTGAATCACATGCTGGTGGGTGTAGTCTGCCACCACTGCGTCTTTCTTGTGTAAGCTTTGGAGTATTCTGTATGCTCTGAAGGAATTCTGTCACCTTCAGACTGTGTGTTGATACCTGTAGACCAGTCTGCTCGGCCAAAGGGTGACACAGGGCAGCTCCTGTGATTTCAAGCTGTCAGGTGTGATCACAGCTCAGCACCTTCTTGCTGGTGGCACCACAACTTGCATCCTACTATAAATTCTGTGCTGCCAGATTTTGTGCTGTAGTCAGTAATTGATTTAGCATTAACCTTACTTCAGACTAATGACTAGCGTGTATCACAACCTTGTTTATCGTCTTATGCTTATCTCAGTGTATCAGTTTATCCCAGTTGGTTTGAGGGCTTAGAATTGTGCTCCATTAGCAAAACTGAAGATATGAAGATGCAGAGTTCAGTGCCTTGTATGAAACCAGTTCGTGGCTGGTTTAAACTATGCTATCAGACTGCATTGAGTTTCTTCAGTTATATTAACAAATTCCATTTCCTTAACTTTACTGCAGATGCCAGTAGGGCCAGTAGGTCCAGCAGACAGGCAGTAACAAATATTTGGAAATGGGAGCACCTGAAATTGCTAAGGAATTAATTAGTACCTCAGGTTCACCAGATTTCTCTTTTTTTTTTTATTTCAGTTCTACAGTTTTTTTTGTTGTTGTTTGTTTGTTTGTTTTTTTTTCTTTTCATGGTAATCCTTCCATTTTGTCCACAAGTACGTATGGAACACCAAGAGGAAACTTAGTGAAGTTAGGCAAAGCTATCCAATAATCATGTTTTCTAAGCAATAAATAAATGCATAAGAGAATTACAAGCAGATGTAATATTCACATCTTTTGCCTCTACACACTTGCAGTGGAAACCATATTGCTCATTAGGAACAAGGCCAGGCTCCTTTGGAACTTACCTCCTTGAAGTCAGCATTTTCAACAATGCTAGGGGTCAGTACTGCAGAGGAACAGCAGTGCTTGAGCAGCTTTTGCTGGAGAGCAAATGTAGCAATGATATTGATGACACTACTAACTTATTTAGTAGATGGAATTTAGAATGTGATGAAGATTTATCTCTCCTCATTGCATTATCCCTCAGCTGTTGATTGCCAATGCAATAAGCAAAGTGTTTTTCATTTTATTTTCTGCTTTTTGGTTCAGTTTGCTTCTGCTCTTTGCTAGATAACAATAACGGCCATAGAACTGCTGTGTTAATTGAAATACAGAATTTAGTATACTAGATGACAAATGTAGAATAACTTGAGAAATCAGTACTAAAGGGGGAAAATAATGTTGTAAGAGCAATTATACACTTGAATTTTGTATAATAGATATATATTGGATTATTTTCGAGAGCAGTTGTGAGTTAGCAAGTGGAACAAGTGTATTGGCTGGCAAATGAGAACAGTGGAAATGACTGATTCAGAGAGTCCACTCTTCAAAGCTCTTACTCTTTGAAACTGAGAAGTGAGAAGGCTAAGTGTTGATAGAGGAGGGTACATATTCTGATTTGTTTTGGACCTTTAGGTGGCCTGTTCCATTTTTCAGGTTTTTGGAGCATTTAAGTGTGACCTTTCTCTGTGAAAACAGAAAAGGAATCTGCAAAACATAATAAGAAAAGCTGTAACATGAATATTCATCTGATTGAATATTGCAAAAGGCATTCTGTTAGTACACTTACAAACCCTTGCAAACTGCATCAAGCAGATACCATCTGACCAGCTTTACTCATCTCCAGACAAAAATGATTCCAGTAAAAATGTAAACAGAGATGAGTGAGTTGATCTCTTCTTATGCCTTTCCCCAAGCACCCACTTCTGGTCTCTGTTGGAAGTAGGATACCAGGCTGACTCATTATAGCTTCTTTTATATTGTTACATTTTTATGTTCTTCTACAAATGTGTCTATATATTTATTTTTGTCTGACTTCTAAAGGAATTCGTTTGGTATTTATCTTCCACAGAAACTCAAGTGAGTGAGTTTACTGGCAGGAGCATTTGATGAAATGCTGAATTTTGAAGTGAGTAGTCCCCAGTTCAGCTATGCATTAGCTGAGCAAGTGTTCAACATCAAGTACATGCCCCCTGCACTTCAACAGGTCCCAGAGTGCTTTGTTGAATAGTAATGGATTTATTCACATGCTTTCAGATAAACATATTACAGAGTATTTGTGGGAAGTTGTTTTCCAATCAGGAAAGGCAAAAAACACTGTATGATTCTGAGCCTGTGTACTCAGAAAATCTGAAGATTGAATTTTGTCCATTAAGTAGTCACTTTGAATTGCTCATAAACAAGCTTCCAAGTATTGTTAACAAGAGTAAAGCTGAAACAGAATAATTGAAAAATGAAGATGTATGTTCATAGCATATGTTGTTTTCTGCTTTCACATATCTCTGACTGTAACTCACAGCTCTTCAAAAGCACAAAATAGATTACAGAAAATAGAGAGGTCATAGTCTTTCAAAAATTACATGATCAAGTTCAGCTGCAGTGCAGTGTGAATTAATCCTCATCTATATCAAAAGATTTGGTATTAGAGCTTTGCCAGGACTGCTAATTGGGATTTACCAATCCTAAGTGAAAAGGTAGAAGGCAACCTTGCATTTTTGTTCAAAAGTCAACTTAGGTTAGGACAGAGGAATAATAGATTTCCCTAAACTGTTCCTGAAAACAAGGCAGATTTAAACCAACCCCTCTAGGATAATAAGAGCTGTTGCACGCATGGTTTGTACTTTGTTCTCTGTTGTTAAGAGTATGTTCACACTGCAGGTCGAATAGACATGTCCGAGGTGGTTTCAAACTGTTCATTTCTAGTACTGATAACTGTATAATGATGGCAGCACAGACCTCTCTCTGGGATATATTTGCCAGTTTTCCAGGAGGGTTTGGTAACCCATTTTTGGCCTGCTCTTCTGAGGCTACAATCATATTGACACCTAACCTGTATGAGCAGCTCAGCATTTCTACACAAGCTACAGTTCCATCAGGACAGAAGTGTGCTTCATTTTATAAGTGCTGAAGGAAGATATACCTGCTATTGATATCACCAACACTGGAAGAGAGAACTTGTGCCGGAGCTGGTGTTAAAGGACCTGGCTGAATGGTAGATTTCCTGGGAGCTTAACAAACTCCTTGTTTCCCATCTTGTCAAGCCTTAAATTATTCTGTAATATAAAAGGAAGATGAAGAATACGTAAATTGTTCTTGGTAGCAGTTCTTGATGGACCTGTCCTGATGATTGAGAGATTTTAGGATGTTTTCAGATATCTAATCTCCTTAGTGAAAATAGTGACTATTGAATTTAGTGTTTTGCACAGGGGTCATGCCAGAAATACATTTGCTGTAAGAGGACAGCCAGTCAAGAACAATAACCTATTCCTGTTTGATACATCACTAGGAGCCCGGACTACTTTGGCTTTCTTATTGTGAGAAAAGGCTATGATGTGTCTTGAAATACAAGTAATGCAGAATTTTTGCTTTTTCTATCTTAAAATATTTATGCTAGACTTGATCCAGACATAAAGTTCTTATTCCAAGGGAGATGGCTCAGAGCCAAAGAGAGAGATATGAATATTCACAAAATTCTATTGTAAGAAAATTCTGCTACAGAAATAGGTCCAGATTTATCTTCAGACTTTGAGTGACATTCTCGAGATAGATAAACTTGTGGGAAGTGTCAGTGTGGGAGGATGGTTCATGTGGTACGTGTTACTTTGTCTGGATTGTAGTGAAAAACCTTTTTATAGATTCCTGACTGCAATGGCTTTGTCCACGATACTATTTGCAGTCTCCAAAACCAGTTATTGTTGCCAGTGACTTGGATTCTTTACCCACAAAGTCCCTTGACCCGTCAGACTTTTAGAAGTAACTGAGGATACCGCGACAAAGCAGGCCCACAGTAAGGTGTGCTGAACAACTTCTAAAGCTAGAGGAAAGAGAGGGATGTTTCTGGGAATAACTATAAGGAATGGGATAGGGAGAAAGTCAGAACTCCAATAATGAGAAAAAAATTGATGAAGAGACCCTATGCATCCCTACGGTCAATGATAGAATTCTTCAGATACCTCATGTGGGAAACTTCAATAAAAAAAATCTTCCTAATGTGAAAGAGATGACTATATACATATGTATATGTACAAAACCACATATACACAGATATGTTCATAAAGGCAAACACATTCAAAAGGTTTTCTGAAAGTTCAAATGTTGATAATTAACAGTTGCAAACTACACTACTTTTCCCCATAGTTTTATGATAAGAAGTACTATAGTTCAGGGAAATGGAGCACTGGTCACCAGCTTCTGATGGCACAGATTTATTAGTGAGCAAAAATATAGTAGGAATGTTTGCTGAAAAGTGTCTATTGCTGAGGAAAGTGGGGCATGAAGATACCTTGCCTTTTTCATTGCCAGGCAGCCTGTATGACTAGGAAAGAATCCCAGAAATCTCCAGGCAGTCTGCCCTCAATCTGTATATCGTGATTGTGACAAACAATGACTGGTTTCTAAATGCCTTGCCAAGTTGCATTGCACTCATCTTCCTTGCAGTCTCTCCTTGTGTTGCAAACACAAAGTTCATGTTTAAAGTGACCATTACTGAGTGGCTTAACAAAGGATAAATCACAAAAATGTAACTAATATATTCGAGCCCTTGAAGTAGCATATTCAATGACATTATCTACCTTTAAAAGTGACCTGTGAGATAAATAGTGAAGTCTGTTGCTCATGTTTTCTGTGCTGTACATTTTTTTGTTACTGTGTTCATCTAAAACTACAGGGTATGTAGTTAAGTGAAAGTGAAGTCCTGCCAATTGTATGCATATGAAGCATCTATGACTTGTTTATTATGCTGTCTTGATAAGCTTTTAGTTCTGTATATCTTTCTGCTTATGATAATATTATATAATTCTAAGTCTGGAGGTCTCTTTTCTCTTTCCCTCATTTGCCCACAAAGTTTTATTTCTTTTCATTTGGCTTTGAGTGCCTTTATTGCTTGATTCCATTAAACTTTCTCATAATTTGGACAAATCCATTTATACTTCTGCTTGCTTTAAATTGGGAGCATAAACCAGAGGGATGCAAACAGCCTAATGAAATGCAGCTGTGTGGTATTATATCATGCCTTCCTAGATGCAGGTACAGTCACAGTGGAGTAAGAAATAGTGTGTGCACTTTATGAACTGGATATGATCTAAGCCAGGATAGTCACAGCAGGATTGCTAATTGCTACTGGAGGCAATAGCTAGCTTCTTTAATATTTGCTTCACTGGATGTTAAAGGTTTGTTTTTAACTGGAAAAATTTGCCTGCCTGCAGTTATTTGTGACTCAAAAAGTCATCCAAGTAGGGCTGGAGGCACCAGAAGAGAGCTGATACATGATGAATATTTGCAGTACAATTCTTGGTGCATTTAAGTTATACTATTTCAAAGACAGGATTATTAGTACATTAGTTTTGAAATGAAGAAGCTGTAGTGAAAGATGCCTGTCCTGCAGTGGCCAGAGCAGCAGTCTCATTTCATGTTACAGAAATGCATAGCTCCCTGGTCATTGCCATTGTTAGGTGTGTATTAAATCTTCCAATAAAAATTATGGTCCTTTATATACAATTTCAGTGAGACAACCCCATCCGTAGCATCAACATGCCTTTTCCAATGGCTACTAATTTATGTATTGTAACTTAAACCATTTTTATACTGCAATTTTCAAGTTGGAAACTTCTGTGACTCTAAATGACAAAGATAGCATATGCTTTTCAGAAAGATAACAGCACTGACAAAAAAAATGCAACCTACAGATTAGTCTTAATAATTGTAAATTTTAGGAGTAGCTCCTTCAATTCTAGTCATGTTCCTACTGGCAAAGAATTCTGTTAAACATAAACTTAATTTTAAGCAACAATTAACATCTTTTCTTGAAATGTAGAACTTGGTATACTGCCAGTGGAAAAGATGTCCTGAAGCAGAATTTCTCTTACAGCCAAAGCAAGTGTCAGATGTAATCACAGTATGCTAGAGCCTCAGTTTTTGCCAGTAGTGATCAGATCATTGATATCTTGAGTCTGGCAGGCTTCTTCTAGTGGTGGGGCTGTATTTGAAGCACCAGGAATGTCATCCAGTCTTTGGTAATGCATTGTCATTTATGCATGCTTAAAATGAGGTCATATAAGAATAAACATAGTAAGTTGTTCTGTAAGGAATGGAGCAAGTGGCTGCTTGTATTTCTAAAGTCTCTCCTCCCCACCCTTCCCATTGATTCCACCCAGTGCGCCGCTCCAAGGCTGCAGATGAGGAGAGAAGCCACAAAGCGCGCAGGGCCCGGGATGAGTACCGACGGCAGTCCCTGCGTGCCATCCAGAAGGGGAGAGTGGCTGGCCTCAGTAATTTGTTCCAGGGGACCAGCCTCAACAACGATCAGGAGATAAAAGTGAACAACAATAGTGCAAGTCCTTTGCTCTCTCTCTCTGCAGCATCCAGGTTGGTTTGTACAAGGGTGACTTTGAAAGAGTTCCCTGTCGAATTGCTCCCTCTCCAATCCCCACCATCTCAACAAGCTATTCTTCAGCTGCAGGGAGTTTTCAGTCTTGCTGTTTCACTATGATGAGAAAAAGAATGTTTAAAAAAAGACAAAATCAGATTTAATACAAACTAAATGCCATTTATTTTTCAGACAGATTTCTTAGAATTCATACAGAGAGAGATGAGTCCTTGAAACATCAGCATTAGATTAGTATGTGAGGCTATGACGTAGAGAAGTCAAATAGACAAATTCTTAGGCAAGTCTTAAGCCTCAAACCTAAAGTTGCCTGCTATTTAATAACTCTATTTTACAGAGTCGTGCCCTGAGTTTCAGGGAGTTTTAGGTTTTTTGGGGCTTTTTTTTTGGTTTTGTTTTGGTTTTGGTGCATGGGGTTTTTTTTTTGTTGTTGTTTGGTTTTTTTTTTTTTTTTTTTTTTTTTTTAAATTAAGGCCAAATCAAGTGTCTTTGGTGTTTATTCATTTCATATGCTGCTTAGGGAGCACTGGAAATTGCAAAAGAGGAAAAGAATCCAAACAGGCAGATGACTGCTAGAAAGCTGACTAATCACTCAACTCTTTTACTGGCAGGATGGTAACATTAATTGCTAAAAAAAAAGTAAAAAATTCCAACAACCAATACCCAAGCTCAGACTGGAAAGCATCCTATTATGTTCTTTCTCCTTCCCAGTCAGTGTAGCACTGTAGAGATTCCATTTGAAATGTGTTCTGCTTTGACAACTTCTTTGCTCTACTATATTGAGATATAGAAACTCTCCCATAACAGCAACCAAAATTCCCAGTTTGAGAAGGAATCAGAATTTCACTCTGAGATAGCAGTATCTTTAATGTTACCATCAAATCAATTTGTCAGAGGAATTCACTCATTATTTTCCCAAACTGCTTAAGCTCTCCTTCAAACTGAAGTAATAAAAAACACAAGTAAAAGTGGCAAATTTGCCTGTCAGTATTTACATTTGAATAAAAATGATGTGGAAAAGGAAAACTGACTGAAATGCCCATTGTATTTTTTGTGCTAAACTGTTTTTCAGTTTAAGTTCTGTATTTAAGAAAATACTTAAGGTTTCATTGCAAATGTAAAAATCACAATATTGTTGCTTCCATAAAAACTCAAAATAATTTTAATAAATTTTAAAAAGGTCAAAGTTCAGTGAGTTATACTGAACAGAAGGTACACTGGCCATTTTGAAGCTGTGTGTTTTGTAAATATGTGAAAGCTCCAGATGAAAATTTCTATTGTCTCTTGTTTTTGTACACTGCTAATTCTTTGTCTTTCAATGCAGTAACATCTGGGAGCGTCCACCTCGACCCTTCTCCCGAGATGTCATCATTCGCTGGTTCAAAGAAGAGCAGATCCCTCGTCGTGCTGGATTTGAGAGGAACACAAACAGGATTGCTCAATGGTTTCATGGTAATACATTGATTTTTTATTTCTTGTATAACAGAGCTGTGAGCATATGCTCTGGAAATAAATGTTTCCAGCTCTCATCCCAAAAAGGAAGGTCTACTGGCATTGTGAAACTGAGTGCCTGTTAAAACAAGATTTTTTGCATCTTTCCTATTATTAGCACATAATTTTCCTGTTTTATTTTTTTCTGATTAAGGAGACTAATTTGGGACTCATGTCACCCAAGTTTTTTTCAGGAATATTTTGACCAAAATATACTTACCATAAAATAGCAAGCCAAGCAGGAGTACTGAGACCAAAACAGAGTGAGGACTGCAAGACAAACCAGCAAATACTGTAGTGATATGGTACATGGATGACTGACATTCAAGTTTTTTACTTTCCTGATTTGCAAGAAGGGCTTGAACTCATATACATTTAATCCCTGTTGTAGTTTGTAAATTTGGACATCATTTTTTTACTTCTTGATTCATTTTGTAAACAAAAATTATTGAATTTTTTTCTCAAAAATAATTGAGTGTGTGAATTTTCCTGAAATGAGAAAGATGATTCCTGTGCAGATCAATAATTTGCTGTCTGAATCTGATGGAGTTCCTGTCTCTGAGACTTG
The DNA here is from genome assembly GCA_035047845.1 of Dendrocincla fuliginosa. Taxonomy (NCBI): domain Eukaryota; kingdom Metazoa; phylum Chordata; class Aves; order Passeriformes; family Dendrocolaptidae; genus Dendrocincla; species Dendrocincla fuliginosa. The sequence continues at coordinate 9,993,904 of JAWWMO010000175.1, read as the reverse complement.
CCCTGTATAGTTTGCCATGCAGCTAGATCTTTGAGATCAAATTCACAGTAAGAGGTCTTATTTTCATAGGCATTAGAAATTATCTTTATACTCGTTATTCTTAGACATAGAAAAAAAAAGAATTCTGGCTTAGTTGAGGAACTACATAGACTTTAAAGTTAAATCTCAATTTATTTGTTTTTCATTGCTGTGTTTGGTCACTCTGATATAGCTTTGTTCAAAACACTAAGCTGAGCCTGATCTGATTCATGATTCTCTAAGCCCAAGATGAAGATGCATGGATGTTCCAAACTGAACCAGGCAGGGAAGATTTCTGACCTAGATTAATGTTTCATATAGTTCAGATTTCTTTTTATGACACACAAATCCTTATGTGTTAAAAGACATCAACAAGCTGCTCTTTTCACTGGCTTAATTAGTCAAAGGCACTGAAGTCAGTCATGTATAGCTTGTAAATGCTGCATTCTTCCATTTCTTATGAACAATGATGCAGACATGGTTGGTTGTTTTCTTAGAAGACATTTTGTGTGGTTGCTTTCTGAGAGACAAACTGATTAAAATTTCATTTGTGGACATTTTTTAAAACTACTTTCTGTGCGGTCCAATGGTAACTGATTTCCCTGCATGTGGGAAGTTCACACCCATATATATTGCTGTGAGTAGTTATGAACATAATTCATGACTTAAGAAGGCATCTGGGCTTGAGCTAGTGTGCAGTCTTTCTACTAATTTCAGTGGGGTTTGGATTCAATCATTGCAAGGACTGAGGCATTCCTGATCGTTCTTTAGTTTCTCAGATTGTGATGTTCAAGCCTTAAGAAACTGTGACTGTGCAATGACATTTGCAAAAGTGAGCAAAGTGCCTTCTTTCTCCTCCTCCCACTCAAGGAGCCTGGTAATTAAGATAAACTTCCAGCCTAAAGCTCAGTGGTTTTGTTTGCAGGGATGCATGCAACAATGTGAGTGTTGCTTTGGTTCCTGTTTGCCAGGTTAGTTGTTTTGGCTGATCTAGCTCTGCTCAGGTTCGTTGTAACCTTAGTGAACAATTCAGCTGCCTTGTAACTCTTCTGCAAGAGTGGAGTCCAAGCATCCGGTTGTTACAGGTGCAGTAGTCAGTGTTTGGTAGTGTTGTGTGGCATCTATATTATATTTTATAATGTAGACAAACTCTGAGGGAAAACAAACAAGCAAAAGCACTGGAACAAAATATCAGAAAGTATAAAAATATGAACTTTTTTTTTTCCAGAAAAAGAACAAATTCTCTTTATTGAATTGTCTTCCAATTTAAGGACAGGGGGAGGTGGGGAAGGGAAGGCAACAAAACTCCTTTTGATCCAGACAAAAATCTTCTTTCTGTTCCTTATTTACTTCTTATTAGAATAAAGATTTCGATTTCTATTGTATAGACCTATCTAGGACCTTTTGTGTGTTATTTTTGTATCATGTTCAGGGAACCAGGACATTTATATGATTTTATTATTTTTGTGCATGAAAAAAAAATACAGCAGAATATATCTGACTTGTATAAGAAATTGGCAATAGAAATGAAAGCCATTCTGCAAAGCCCAGAATTACGACTGACAGCTTGAGCCACTGGGGCAGTAATATAATCCTCATTTGGGTAGGTGGATGTTTCTGTGGGAAGAACTGCTGCCTAGTATTCAGTGTTGTCTAGTGTTATGCTGGCAGGTTCTTAATACCTCAAGCATCTCTCAAAAAAGGTATAATCAGGTTGTTTCCAACCTTGAACAATTTCTGTATTTTCTTATACCCCAGTTTTGGAAAATAAAATAGCTTAATATTCTGCCACACATTAAGGGCTTTTAAAATGCAATGCACTAAGAGAGCAATTACAGCAGTATCAAAAAACTAGATACTAGTTTCTTACAGAATTACATGTTTTTTCCTGGGTCAGTAGACCTTGAGTTTCCTTCTTTGACTGTCAGGTTGTTGTGTTTTTTACCTAAATTTAGGCATTAGCCAATTCACTATCTCCAAATTGTACTATGAATATATAATATTTTCTGCTTATATAGAGATTAAAGCCTTGAGACAGATGTGTTTAGCTAAAATAACAAAGTCCAAGTAGTAATGCAAAAATGTCTTTATCCTCATCTGTTTGGCTTATTTTCCACTTCCAGTCATTAAACTGATCTGAATTGTGTTTTAAGATGTACATTGCCTGGGGTATTTTCATGGTACGTGAAATAGGGTAACATATGGCATGCTTAATGTACCTGAAGTTTTGCTTTTGTCTTCATTTGAAGAGTCACTACAAAATGTTTCATTTGAAGCAACATGATAAAATCTGTAGTAGTCTTTAAAATCTGAGCATTTCATTCTTTATTCACAAGAAGTTGCTCCTTAAATGAATATTAACTTCAACTTTCATCAATCTCTATTTGTCTCTTGAAATTATCATAATTTGTCTGAACTCCAACAGATGTTTTTAGCTCATTTTGAATAGACTCTACTGTTTTCTTGCCTAAAAAAAAAAAAAAAAAGACATGTTAAAGATACAAACTGTAATATATACCTGGTTTATGGATGTAAATTCAAATTCTTTTGCTATGATCCCTGCCAGAAACTGGATCATTTACCTCTTCAGTCTAGAATGATTTTTTTAAAGTTTGTAAAGAAACAAGAAATTTAAATATCTATTTTTACATGGTTTTTTTTAACTTAAACCCCATATTTAATCCTATCATAAATCATAAAATTATATGATCTTCATTTAGATTGGGAAGCAATGAACCTTTTCTTAAGGGAACTTATGCTTGCTTTGTGGCCATAGTGCAATGATGCTCAGTACTCAGAAGGGTAAAACAAAGAAGAACCAAAGCAAATGATTAACGTGTCACTGAGACTTTCTTGGGATGTAGGGTAATTGGTGTCTATATCTTTTGTACAAAACAGCTGACAGCTGTTTCTTTTGTATTATTTAATAGTTGCCTTAGGTTTGAGTGAAAAGAATTATGTCTTTGATTTTTTGACTATGAGAACTAAGAAATTGGTCTATGTTTATTTAAAGGTAAATTCTGCTCTGTTTGATAACCAGGGTGTTAATAATTGTATTCTGATTTCTTGCCTGCTAACTGATGAATAAATGCAGATGAATCAAACATCTTAATGTTCTCAAGTTGTAGAAGCATTTTAGTTAATTTGAGTTCAGAGCATTCTTTGCCAAGATCTCAGTTTTTGGAAGCAGGAAATAAGTTTGTGCTCAGGATGGGAGGTATGTCTCTCCTAAGGGCTGGAAATGGAGACATGCTCATTTTTTTGGCCAAGTTTAGCTAGGAACTGAAGTTTTCTTTTCAAACCTCTGTGTGACCCATGCCAATTAAGGGGAGGTTACCAGCCTCCCCTACATGTTGAAGAGTTTTGCCAAACTTTCCCACAGACACTAGCAAATTGTAGTTTTTAGCTCACTGCAGGCATAAGACACTGGGAGTAGAATTCCATGTGGCAACAAAAGCAGAGGCCCTTTCCTCCCACAAGTATTTAACAAAAGGCTGCTGATGGCTGAAACACGCAGCACTTCCATTTGTTTGGTCTTTCATTTGTCCTTTAACCTTTCTCTTGTGCTTTTTTTTTCCCCATCCCAGCTAGTTTCTCAGCTGTTACTTTAGATGGCTTTGATATATTTAACTTCACGTTAGGCTTCTCACTCATGTATTTTGTTCTGCCTTTGGTTATTTTCTATCCAGAACATCAGAGTATTGCTCTTTGCAAGGCGTATTGATCTTGAAATATTTCTTCAGCTTTAGTTGAGACCAATACTTTATGATTGTTGATGTTATTTATCCACAGTATAACAGGGATCTCTCAGATGTGTAGTGAGTATAATACAGAATTTTCTCCCTGTCTGTGGGGTGTCTTTATGCATGTTTACTAAGCATCTGCTGTAGCACTATCAGATCTCCAGTTGCTTTCGTGTTGAAAGGAAAGTTCAGAGGCTGATATCACAGATCTGGAAACATGAAGTAGTTGCCCTAAAGGTTGTGCCTTTACAATGTAATTGCAGTAGCATGGATCCTATTGCGGAGAACTATTTTATCACGGGAAGTCCGAGTGGTGGTGCGGTTACCGGCTAAGGGAGTGATGAGCTGTGAAGAAGCTGATCAGAGCAGAGTGAAGGATGGATTGAAAAATGCTGAGAGAAGCAGAAGCTGAGTAGTCTCTGATGTCAGGGGAGCCAGCGAAGACAATTTTCAGTTTAATGGGAATGTGTTGCAGATGTTTAGAGATTGAGGTTTAATTTTAGATGGCTAATATTGGTTTCAGGAAGAAGCTTGTTTTCAAGAGGAAAATCTAGCACACCTAAATAATGACAATGCTGCTGCAAAATCAGGTGCTCTCAGTAAAGAAGACTTCATACTTCTGAAAGTCTACTAATTATGAGCCTTTGAGCCGTGGTGGCAGCACTAGGCATATTGGTATAACTGAACTGTGGGAAATGCATCTTATAAAATACAGCTTGTATTGTAATTTTTTCTAAGGAACAGAGAAACAGCAGTGGTTTGGTTTGAAAAACATCTAGCACTGAATAAAGTTTGCTGCTTTGAGCATAAAAGCATGATTTTTCTTCTGCTCTTGAACCTTCAAGTTGTTCAATGGATGCTTGTTAGGAAGATGAAAAGAAAGTGTTGTAAATCCAGCAGAAATACAGCGTTCTTGGTATTAATGATCTGTTTTCTAATTCATTGCTTTATCATTATCTAGCTTTTACTGCTATTTTAGAAAGTGCATGGATAGATCCTCTGTTTAAGTAAACTGAGCCCCAGGAGTCTGGGATTTTTTCACTTCTAGAGTTGTTGTTGATGGGGTACTTTGTCAGAAAAAAGATACAAAATCTTATTAAAAATCTGAATTCATTGAGAGCTTTTCCACTGTCTTCTACAGGACTTGAAGGACGCATGGAAAAATAGCTATGTGCAAACTTGGTATCTAAAATATTCTGTGACTGGGAAACCTCTGGAATGGAATCTGAGAATTTCTGGCTCAAATCATAAAATCAGCTAAAATAAAAATTGTCAGTGACAATGTACCAATTACCAAATTGTACCAATGTACCAAATATCTTGCACATATTTGCAGAACAGATCCAGGTCTGTAATTTATGCAAGAAAATGAAGACGGGGAAGAGTGAGATGGAAAACAGAGTTGCACAATACCAAAATTTATTTTGAACCATTGTCTAGGGAAGGTTAAAAAAAAAAAAAAGGAAGACTTTCAAGATGATAGATTTAGAACAGACTATGTCTTCCTTTCTTCATCAGATAAATAGATGTCTCTGTTCTCTACCAGCCTGTTCTCAAAGAGAAAGGGCTGGCACAGCTGTGATCAACAGTTCAAATATTTCTAGACTTCGTGGCTTGTGACTGCTGCAGGGATACACCCAGGGCAACATGGGCTGCTGGTTGTTGCCACTCAGTTAATTTTGTGTCAAACAAATAATGCCACAGTCATTTAGCATCAATCACCATCCCTAATGTGTGGTGTTTTCTCAAAAAAAAACTTTGTTAGCAATGAATGCTACCTTTGTGGGGAATCTTGTCAGGAAGAACAGATATGAAGCAAGTTTGGACACCAAATTGCACTCTCATCATGTAACTCTACATTAGAAAATGGGTTGAGGTGGTACTGCTAGGCCTGAGTGGGAAGACATGTACTACTGTCACCTCTGTTGTCCCCATTCTGTGGTTAAACAGAGCACATTAGTTTCCAAAGATACTTAGTTCTGTGCTTTCCATCACTGCTGAGCAGGCACCAAATGATTCAGGCACAGAATGATGATATTCATATCACAGTGATGGCGTGGGATGAATGCAAACCCTCTGTTCTATTAGATAGAGGGGTTGCTAAACACTCAGTGAGGCTGGAAAGTCTGTCTTGCATTTGAAGGACTGAGGGATAGGCTCCCTCCAGTTTGGTACCATTACCTTTAAGTAGTAAAAATAATTTTACTTTACTTTGAAATAACTATAAAGCAGTAATTTTTATAACCTACACAATAGAGATTTTATTGGGGCACTGTACATGAATCAGTTTGTCCTTGCAGCTTTGTATATATTTTCTGTATGGATGGATTTAATCACAGCTGTTATAGCCAGTATTAGAGCCATGATTATCTGTTTACTTGCTGTGAGATGGAACATATTTTTTTTTGTATTTCTGGAACATATTCTTGTCAAACATCTACTGGATGTTCTGGTAGTATTTTTCAAAGACGAGATGGTATTTGGGGTGAATTGTTGAGGTCCTGTGGTGAAATTCTGGTACTTGATTATGGCTGTCTCAACTCAAGTCAGAACCATAACATGACAAAATCCAAATGCTTTCTCAGCTTTAATTCCACTCTCAGCTTCTTCCTTAAGAAATGAGAGGTGTTTTGCTGTTTTCTGAGGAATAAGATGATCCTTCATAAACTAAGTTAATCCACTTGGGTCATGGTGACAGTTTCAGTCTGCCAGTTCGTTTGAAGGCTTTGGAATTGTTTTTCTCAAGCCATTAGAGATCCAAAGTGTCTACACAGACAGGTTATTAGCAAACAAAATAAATGTTTTAGACTCATGGCTCCCCTTGGAAGGGAGCAAAGTATCAAAGTGAGGTAATGTGAGCTGTAACATGCTGCAAGGAGAAAGGAAGCACAAAAGAACAGCAGGGAAATTGTAGAATGAGGCAATTGAATAATTAATGTAAATAGACTACTTGCTAATGTGAAATGAGCTTTCCTATTTTTTTTACAATACATTGTCCTTCTTGAGTGCTTTTTAACTGGAAGCTATATTCTAAAGATTAGGCATGTTCTAAAGATAGAAGGTTGCAGTTTTTCTGAGCAGGTTTTGTAGGCACTAAAAATCAGAGATAATAAAGAACATGTGACCACAAAGGGGAAATGGGTTT
>JAWWMO010000175.1:9954992-9979423 GCA_035047845.1 Dendrocincla fuliginosa | reverse complement strand
AATTATGAGAAAATAAATACATCCCAGGAGGGGTTTTCCGCCCCCCCCCCCCCCTCCTTCTATATTTCAGCTTTCTCATCTTTTTCCTTGGTTTAGATCTAATTTGCATACTAGAATTCTCTCTCATTTTCAAACACAACAAAACTTGAGAATTTAGATGAGAAGTAACAAGGTGAGTAATAGAAACAAGTGAAGTGCCTGTGAAAGATGCCCACAAGATAGGATTTCCCACTCTTTTTCCTCAGTTGCTTGCAAGACCAAGACTGAACGAATGCAAACAGTTTGTCTGCCTGGAGAAGTGGTGGTAAATACTGGCCACTAACCTTCTAAAAGAGCTGCCACACTTCTCATTTTTCACACAAATCACAATACCAGTGACTGTTGTACCATAATGGATGTGTTTTTCATTGCTGAGTCAGGAGCAGAGCATAAATCAGTACCATTTCCAGCCCTGTCAGGCTCTAGTGAGGTTATTACTGTTTGCTTTACTGATTAAGCAAATTTTCATGTTTCAGAAGATACAGCAAGGTCTTAATATATAATTTGCATGTGTCACATCACACACCTATCACAACAGTTTATTGATAGTTTGCTATCTTCTTCATACAAACAGAAATAAAAATTCAATCCCATCCCTATTGTAAGGATGTGAATACATCCTATGGGAACAATATTTGTAACAAAGTTCCCAATTTGGATCGGTGTACTGATATTTTCTCAAGTTTGAAGACATCCTCATGAATAAACTTATTTTCTGTGTTATTTGCAGAAATGTCAGGTATCTGTAATGGCGTCTAAAAGGTTTATATAGCCCTGGAAATACGTACTTATTAAAGAAAAACAAAAGCAAAACCAAACACACAATCTGCCTGTTATTAATCTTCGATTGACTAGAACTTCACTAGAACACAGAGCCTTCCAACAGTGAAAAAAATACAAAATGAAGTATTCTTGACCCATAATTTGTCAATTTTCTGATCATCACATTAAACTGCACACAGAGAATTTAGTTTGAAAAACCACTGAAAATGGAATGGTTAACTGTTCTTTTCAGAAGCTGTGTAGACGAGAAGAGAAAATTAAAAAATTTAAGAGTAATGCAGGAATTTTGAGTCAGAAGAGCCTATATATAAAGAAAAAAAACATATATGAGATAAAAGGTTAAGGTATGTGGTACTACCTTCTTTTTTCTGATAGGTGCAATTAATAATGTACAAAGAGAAGAGAGAGGTAAAATTGTTTTCTTCCCAGGTAATGCATTCTATAGGTTGTTCTAAAAAGCAGAAAAGAAGAAACCAACACTAGACTTTGAGGAGACATTAACAGGAAAGTTTACAGCTCTATTATACAGTGCTGTATTCAGAAAAGTAATGCCTTTCTTTTATGTGCTGCACTGCTTGCTAGTGAGTAAGGTATAAATATTTTGACAGGGAGTATAAAGGGGTTTTACATTATTTGATAGTTTGGTTGTAGAATGAACTTTAAAGGAGACAATTATGAGGTATATTTTCTGCAGAGTGCATAGGGAATTAACTGTGAGCCACACTGGCAACAATGGATGTAGCACACCTGATTTTCTGTAAACCTGAAGAAAAATACTCATTATAACTGTATTACTCATTTAGATGTGATTTTTGAAGACTCGCAGGGGAGTAAGGCTCTCATTTATTTCAGAATTTCAGTAGGTTTTTAATTGCTTTGACGAATCTCATAGGGAATTACAAAAGCTACTGAGGTCTGAGTTTTCTTTATTCTAAGAACTGCTGTACCCTGACACAACAGAGAGCTGAATCCACATTCTAACAAAAGCGAAAACCAACCAACCAAACCCACAATCACCCCCTGTCCCCACAAACAAAATGAAGCCTACATATTTTTACCTATGATACTTTTTCTTGATGAATTCTCCTGTGTATAGAGACTCAAGAGAGTCCTATGCACCTTCAAGGAGAGCTTGTTTAGGGCATGATGTATTACCAGTGTGCCTCGTCCTTGCCTAAAGGGGTCTCTTGCCATCAGAAATACATTATTCCTCTGGGCCTTGGTTTTCTATATGTGTCTGTTCATAGCCCAGAGCACACTTTCTATACTGAGCAAGGCCCGCTGGGGAGGGAGCTGAGTTTCATTGATGTGTTGTTTCCCAATTCCGCGTATGTCAAACGTACCAGGATGGTTACAAAGGAGAGGAATGGTGAAGAATGGGTAATGGACTCCTGCTCACCTTTCAACAGCATGGATTTATCTCTGTCTCAGGTGTGTTTCACTGCATGCGTGACTCCTGAGGTTGTACAGAAGAAAAGGTGGTGAATGTGGAGCAAAGAAAGCTTCCTGCAGAGGGTCCCTAACCGGTGTCACTTCACTTTGCCTATGTACCTCTGAGGAGGCTGGCCCCATACTGACCCCTGAGTACTCAGATAACCCATATGTGACATGGCCAGTGTATTTCAAATGTGTATTTTATCTGTTGATTTCTGAATACATCCCAGCTTTGCCCCCCATTGCAGTTCTATGCAGACCGGAAGGTTTTATTTACTCACATCTTAGGTTTTGATTCTTGTGACCTATTGAATATATTTTTTCTATTATCAATATCCATGAATATTGCAATGACTTAGATTAAATCATACTGCACAGCATGAAATATCTGTATTCTTACTAGCATTACATGGGAACTTGACAGCCCTTGATTCTTGGGCTCTTGTCATGACACTTGTGGCCAGGTTTTGGGAAAAAACCAAAAAACTCCACAACAAAAAAATGCCAACCCTCTAAAAAAAAACCCCACCAACAAACCCACCAGTCATTGTGCTAGTTTTTTGTTGGGATTTTTGTTGGTTTTGTGTGTGTGTGTGTGTGTGGTCGTTGTTGTTGTTTTGGGTTGTGTTTTTTTTGTTGTTGTTGTTTTGTGTGTGTGTGGTTTTTTTTGTTTTTGTTATGCCTGGTCATTTATTTCAATAATGCCTAAACAAAAACAGAAATCTTTTGAAGATCTAGTCCTATGTGAGTTTATCCTGTCTTAACAGCAGATAGTGAATAGCTCCAACAGCTTTGTTTCTGTTATCAGACATCTTTGATTTACTCCCTTGCTTTGCTTTTTAGCCTTCATAACTTCTACTCTGAAATAGCAGAGGCAGAGCCATTGTTCCCTCTCAGCTCTAGCTTTTCTCACACAATACTATTCACTCCTTCTTTCACTATTTGTTTTGTGGCATCATCCAAAAAAGTATTGTGACTAAAAGGAATGAAAGGATGAAACATCTTTAATAGAGTGGCACGCTGTAAGATGCTATTGCTGCAAATATTTGTGCATGTATTTAATTGTGCATGCTGCTCCTGCTGGAAACACCAGGAAAATGACAAGGTGTGACCTAAATATGTATGTTATCCTTTGATTATTTTTGTCACAGCTCAGTCCATAAACCACCTTAACTGATAATGGTGTTTAAATTATATGTGACATTGGTAATCTCAAGGATAACATAAAGTATTCAGTCTAGACATCACAGCTTTGCAGATTAATTGTGTCCTTCCCAATGAACAATACGTATCTTCAGTCAGTTTAAGAGTCCACATACAGACTTGCTCGTGTGGGAGAGAATTGAAAAAGTCAGCCTGAAGAAACTTGCTTTGAGTGATATAGAGACTGCTTTTCCTTGAGAGTATATGGTATAGCTGTGCTCTAGTTCTTACACTGCAGGGAAGCAATCACTTCATCTTCCCTGCTTTTATGCTTTTGATCTTTCTGAGTGGTTGAAGGAGCTGGATTTTTCACCTTCTTCTAGACCAGAGATGGTTGGTAGTGTCATGTATTCTAGTATTCGTTTCAAGTCTTTACTGTCCCACTTTTGTATGGGGTCTCAAAAAAGGTCTCAGATTTATTCCAAACCTTAGTTCCCCAGCTTCAGTTTTCATGGTAGCTGGTGTTTCTTCCTTATGTGTATCTTCATTTTCTGTGGGCTCTGAAGACTCTGCCCCCCTCCATTAGGTTCGTAGATGAGTGTTCTTAGAAGCTGTTCTTGCTCTTCCTGACCATGGTTTATTTTAATGCTGGCATGTTAACACAGACTGTCAGCTCTTCAGAAACCACACAGACTGCAGTGTGGCTGCAGGACCAATCCCTTCTGAGTTTCTCTTTACTTTTCTGATTATTTCTTTCAAAGCTGATTTCTTTTATTCAGATTTTGGTCCCAAGTAGATTTGATCATTACTTCCAACTACATGATTTTTTAAATTATAGTGAAGTAGTCAGGAAAACCTATGAGGTAATTTTCTCTACTCAAATTAGAACTCTTTTGTTTTGATTCAAAATGCCCAAGACCCTAAAATCTGTTCTCTACAAAATTATCTGGTTCTATACTATTCTTTTCTAAAAATTATTTCAGCAATTTTTTTTGAGGTGAGGTGTGATCGAACTTTTGACTCTCAAATTAAGTCCTGGAGAGAGAAAGTTGATTTGTAAATTTTTGGAAAATTTGCTCTTTTGTCATCAGGACATGTTTTATTCCAAATGACAGAGTAGTATGTCTGCCTAGCTCAGTTTTTCAGCTCAAAAAAGTGGAAGAGATTGGCTGATGGTTAACAAACCGATCCTTCTAACCCTTGTGGCCATTTTATCACTATCTTTCAAATTACTGATTAGATCTGCCTGTATAATTGAACAAATAGAGTTCTTTACCTTCTTCAGGAGGTATCTACTAATCTCTCATAATTCCTTGTGTTTACCCATTTAATTCTTGTTCACACTTGCTCTAGGTGTAATGTGCCTGTATAACCTTTAGTATGTAAATCATTCATGTAATGATTGCCAGGAATATGTGTATTCATATGGGCTTTGATCTGATCCCATTGAAAACAAAAGAGATGCTGGCATTGGCTTTTCTCTGTTTTGGATCCTGATTAGTGGCCTAAATAACACACTTCCCTGTCTGGATGTCTCAAGTTGTGTAAACAGGATGAATCTCTTTCTTATTCATTGATTACATGTGAATATTCATAATTTTTCAACAAATCAATTTTGCATGTAATAAAAGGCTTTTCATAATGGTCATGAATGCCCTTTTGGCATGATTGCTCTCATTTATTCATGCCAACATTTGTGATGTTTTTTCTCTGTGAGTAAAACCTCATGCACTGGAGTGTTTGAGGTCAAGCTAATGAAAAAGTATTGAAAGAGAAAATATCAGCTGAGCAAATAGCTTCTATTGCAGAAGGGTAAATGAGGGCTCCTGGGCTGTGTTTGTACCTGCCGTCCCTCTAATCTTAGCCAGCCTCTCAGCATATGTAAATGCTCATTTGTATATTAAAATATATAGACCATTAAAGGCCAAATTATCGTTCTGTTCAGACACTATTATTACATGTGGTACATTAGACCACTGGTAGATTATAACAATGGACATGATGTAACTATTTCTATAAAAATGAAAAAAAATAATTTTAAACTTCCAGTGTATAGTCTTGCCTTGTTGGCAAAGTTCATCAGCCTTTCTAGTTTGGATTTTTGCTTGGTGTGGCATTTCCATAGCAAATACTTATGGATTTCACCTCATTTTCACTCAAGGATCTCAAGGATATATGGAGGATAATACTGAAAGAAGAGTGGGAAGCTGAAGTGTCATTGCATAATATTTCAGAATAGCATTTTCTGCTATTTGGGCTGCTGTAAACTTTGAAGGCAGCATCAAGACTTCTTAGCTGTGCTCACTAAATTCATAATGAACTCTCCAGTCCCCGTGTGAGCTAAATATTCCCAAATGTTAAGGATGTTCTTTTCCCTTTTCAGAAGATTGGTGGTAGTAAAAAGAACATAATTACAACAAAAATGTTAAGACCTGCCTATCATCTAAAAATTGTCATTACAGGCCCTGTATTTTAAAAATGAAGCTGTTAATTAGGAACATGTCAGTTGATGATGAATGTCCTATGATTTGAAATAACTGTCTTACAAATTGTTATTCTCTTGCTAAGAATTCAAAATGTTAATATCTATAAGCATTGCAAAACTAGAATGTTTAAAGTGGACAGGTAGGTGCATGTAATGTGATAGATGCCTGAAGTGGATCTGGGGGCAGGGGGCTAAAACTCAAACCAGCTGATAGGGTTTCCATGCTTTCGAGAGGAGTTAGTTACACCTTTGACTCTCTCAGTCAAAACCCCACTGCTCCTTTAGGGTTTGTTATAGACAACAGCAGTTTGTGCACTCTGAGAGGAATTCTTTGGCCTGACAGGTAGGAGATGTGGGTTTCAGTGGGGGCTGCTGTCCAAATACACTGTTTTCTGGCTACATGATGAGTTAAAATGATGATACTGATGATAGATTGATTAATTGTGAGATATTTATTTAAATGACTTATGTGAAAGTATTACTGCTTTGAGACCGTGTTACTTTACACCAAGTGAAGTTGCAGATTTTCCTTTTCAGAGATTAGCAAGAATGAGAGTAAGGGGAAAATTGTTTTTCAAAGCATCAGAGGTTGCTTTTCTAGATGTTTCTAATCAATATCCTAACTACCACAAATAAAAGCATCTGTGATTCTAAACCTCTTACAGGAGCCTCGGGAAACCACAGTTACTTGATTTTAGTTATAACAGTTCCATATGTTCATGTAGGGTTTTTCACAGATGTTGTCTGTTCCTCTACAGCCATCTCAGGAGTGAACAGCGCCACTGTTTTTCCAGTTGTCTTGAGAATAGGATAATGTTTTTAAAGGGTAGAGGGGGACTGTCATTGCTGTAATAATCACCCATTGAAGAACTGAGCCAGAGAAAAATAACTGGGAGGCAAGGAGAGGGAGGAGATGGTGGCGAGAGGTGGTTTCTCATTAGCTGTTAACAGCATGAGGGGAGAGAAAGGGAAGAAAGCATCAGGCTGATAATTTATTACACCATATTTGGCAGAAAAGAAAATTAAAAAAAGAACTTGGCTGTAAGCAGTGTAGCATTTCTCACCTACTCAATGATAGAAAGTGCCCAGAACAAAAATAAGGTCTGGCAAAAAAGGTTATATCATGTGTAAGCCTGTAGTGTTTTAGCTCCACTGGTGGGAGTTGAGCAGGTGAGCAGATTGCTTGCTATTAAACTAATCATTGCTAAATGAATTTCATGTTGTATGCTTGATAGTGATGGTCATTCAGACCCTAGAAATATCCTAAGAGTAGTGTTCGCTGTATAATACAACTTCTACTTTTTACAGCTCTCTTTTTTTACAAATCCCCTATATTCATAGAGTCTAAATTATCTAGGCCACCTTATTTCCTAATAGGGCTGCATAACAGTTCTGGCACTGCTTAGAGAACAGATAGTTGTAACAGGACCCCTATCCCCAAAGTTACCAGAATGGTTTCAAGCTAGAATTACAGTATAAATATTGGTTTTTGTATTTAATTTAGTCTTTGCTGGTGATAGAACTGTTTATCCTTGCCTGTCACTGAATGCTTTGAGCTTCTTAATGTGCCTCATCTACATTTATTTTCAGCAGAGATTTGTCAAGGAAGTAAGGCACAGTAATCACTAATAAAACCTTTCATGTATATTTAAATTAGACCAACTTGAGTGAAAACTGGGTTAACAGATTATGTGATTTTAGAATCAGTTTTTGTGTAATTCTTGACACATGGCACTTGGTGTTGGGGTCTAGTGAAATGGCTTCACATAATATGCTGTATCATATGGATTCATGTTGGTACTATCTTTTTATTTGAACAGAATTCAAGAATTTTTAGCAATTAATCTTGGAATATTTCCAATAAAACTATTTTTAATTTTTCAAAGTGCACCAATTGACACTGTTGGCTAGAGCAGTTATATGCTGTTTCTAAACAAATGCTTATGTTTGCATGTTTATTGCCTGTTTTGCATGTCTGGTGCAAAGATAATTGTAGTACCCTTCGGAACAGAGAAATGTATGCCATTCAGGAAATTATGTATGTGTATATGTATGTTTCTTCTTAGTACTGAGTCGAGTAGACACCACTGATCTCTTCATCATTGCACCAAATAAAACTGTAAAAGAAATTAATTTTCTTAAAGTAGACAAAAAATGAAAGGAGATGCTTTTCTGTCTTTTCTTACATCACACAGTACTTGCTTTTAAGACCCAGAACTCCTCAGTCCCTTCCTATGTCTCTCAGAGGCATGATTTTCCTTGTGAATTTTTAGAGTGTTCCAACCAGTGGTCTTTTAGGTAGGATCTCCTTTATACAAACTGGTAATCCCTGAACTATGTTTATTAATACACTAAAGCAATGTGGCTTTTCAGTACTTGGGCTCCATAGAACTCTTACTAGGATGTGTAGGATTGTACCATGGCAAGCAGTTCCATTAAACATTACATGTATTGTTTTGGGAAAGTTTAGTGTCACAGAGAGCAACTTTGAAACATGTATGTACATTATTTATTGATGCCTGTGCCATGTTCACATTCAGAATGGCCTAATTCAACATCTGTTCCTGATGAAAGTGAGCATCTGGTGTTTCACAGATAATTGAGACACGTTATAATTACTGTCCTTTAGGTCTATCAGACAAATGGGAACCAGAATTTCGAGCTGGATCAGTGCTGGGTGCAATTCTGGTCACATCTTTTACATGGGTTGTGATCAGAATAGGGTTTATCTGTTATATCTTGTTTGCAAACAGAAGTACCAACGACTTCATTGGTGTGCCCTAGGATCAGAAAGAAAAAGAGAGGTGAAGATATTTCCAACACTGAAGAATAAAATGGGATAGTTCTTGAAAGCTCTATTCCTGTTAAACCTTTTCCTTTTCTTACTTTGAAAATCTCAATTTGTCTTACTTTAACCCTGACAAATAAATTTGTCATACAGCAAAGGAATAAATTCACCGATAAAACAACTGCTTGGTGACCAGGATATGGGGAGAGCGTTTTTTTTATTTTTTTTACTAATTGAGTTTGTCTGGAGAGGTAAACTGGCCCAGAGAAAGTGACTACAGGATGACACACTGCAAGAAGCCCCTTGTCTTCTCTTGTGGTAGAGCAAGGTGCATAACTCATTATTGCTCTCTGTGAAGTATAAAGACAAGCTCACTTCTGGTCAACAAATACAATGTTCAGTCTTTTCCCTGTGTGGGTACTCTGTTTAGCTCACAGACACAGTTTTAACTAGAGGAGACTATTACTCTGCTATTAAGCCTGAAAGGTCCCAGAAAGAAATGACTATGATCTTTGTTTCTCAATTTGACATTTCCTAGAAATGCAAGCCTGTGAATAAGTAATCTAACATACCTGTGCCTATTTCTTTATGTTCCAGTTTATCTATATGCTTTTGTGGATGTACAAAACCAGACAAATGCTTTTTCTCCTGATACTTGTTTTACATTCCTTTTTTAGGACCTATAACATACTTGTAAGGCAACAGTGTCTGAAGGACTGCAATATAATTGCAAATATCAGCAATATATTGCAAATTCAGATTGCAATGCTAAGCCATGCTAATCTGCTTAAACAATCACTCGTACAGAATTCTCCAGTCTGATAGGCCAGTTGCATTTATACGCTTCCTTTGAAAAAAACCAGTAAGGATGGGGAAAGAAATTCTTAATCATAGAATTAAAAAGGAGATTCCATCTAATTCTTACAGACATCCTTCAGAGGCAAATGGGATAGACCTTGTCTCCATTGCTTCAACTCCTGTAAACATTTCAGTCTTCCGAAGTTACATTTCATGATATTTCATTACATGATATTTTAATTTCACTACTTCTGTGTATTTGTTGCATTTGATTGCCTCTGACAGACCTGTTACCTGCATAACCATAGGGTTTTTTCTTGCCAGGTATTATCAGCCGTCAGGAGGCAGAGGAGTTGTTGATGAATAAATCTGAAGGCACATTCCTGGTGCGAGTCAGTGAGAAAATCTGGGGCTATGCCTTGTCTTATCGCCAGCAAAGTGGATTCAAGCACTTCCTGGTTGATGCTTCAGGGGATTTCTACAGCTTCTTGGGGGTAGATCCAAACCGACATGCAACGCTCTCAGATCTTATCGATTTTCACAAGGTAACACTTGCTAGGTAGAGATCAATAACTGAGTGGAATGAATTAATAATTTAACGAGGAGCCATGTAATTTGAAACCACACTGGAAAATAGTAATGGCCATAGTGGGGGAAAGTGTATTCTACGCTAAGTCCACTTGTAACATTCATAGTTTGTGTTCTTTTGTTGCACTGAATCAGAAGGCTTTTCCCCTTCTTTCAAATGCTTCAGCATGTATTTATTTCCTCTTACGCAGCACATGCTCTCCTTGGCTACAAATGGACTAATAAGGGCTGACAGAGCTAACACTTTTTGAACCTTTTTCCTGTGGAAAATTGGATTGGAAGTACCATAGAAAGGGCTTTCAATGACATTTCAGCATTTTTCTACCTTTGATGTCAGGGCTGTAATGGGGTCTTTCAATAAAGAAGGTGAAGAGAAAATGAATGGATTCTCTTTTAGGGACAAGTTAAGTGTCACTCCTTATTACCCAAAACAATCTTATGAGTGTAATTTCCTCCTCGAGTTCAGATGGGTTTGAATTACTGTGCCTCTAAGTTTTGCTTCCTGTTGCCAGACTCTAACTAAACAGTAGCACCATTTCTGATAGCATAAGTTGTTTTTATCATCTTGCATCACTCACCATCTTCATCAGTTTTAATTTCATAGTCACCCTTATGATTTCTTTTCATCTTCTGTTTCCTAGTTCCCTTTCCGACTTTTATCACTCTTGTCTCAAAGCAATTTTATAAATTTTTTCTCCTTCACAACTTTTCATTTTTTAAGTATTCATGCTCACAGAGGTTATTTTTCTTTTTTCTTTTAATTTCCCTCTCTTTAAAATCCTGCATTTGTTTCACCTAGTTTGCAACATCTGTTTTGTGTTGCCTGAGTGTCCCCTCACAGGTCATTATGACATGCCCACAGATTTAATTTCCATGTGGGGATATAGTAGATGTCCCGTTTGACTGAAAAATACATCCTCCCCTAATGTGATGAAATCCTCTCTCAATGGCCACCTTGGAAGCCGCAATCCACAACTCCCTTCTTCCTCTGTCTCAGTTTTTATTGATGAGGATGACATCATCCCCTCTGCTTCTATAGAGGGGTGATGATAACCATTTCCAACTACCTCTGTTCCAGCTATGTTCCTGTATTTTCAACAGAGCTCATCCTAGGCAATCACTGTATTTAGAAACACATCTATTTGCAGGCAAAAGTAGAGCACTTGTCCAAAGCAGAATGCCTTTTAGTTCCTGCCATTAAAACAAAAAACCACTTTCTTAGGTGTCCCCTGATAATTGTTAACAGCTGCCCCTGTAGGAAGCCTATCAGAGAAACTGGTTCATTTTTAATGTCAACACACAATTCTCTTAAATGTCTTCCTAACAGCTATATTAAAGTTGGTCTCTTTGGCAATCACTTTAGGAGGCATCTTATTCTGTCTGTCACATGGTTTTCTTTGAAACTTTTCTTCCTGCCCTTTCTGGTGAAGTACTTTGTCAAGTGTCCCAAAGCCTTCTGGAAACTAACTAAGCAATCTGTATTTAAATGTTTGTGCTCTGGGCACACTTTCTCTTGCAGCTGTTGCTGTATTTTTCAAAGAAGGTGCTGGTTACCTCAGGACTGTTTTTCCAAGATTATACTTCCCCACCCCAAAGGTTGCATAGGCTTGTCTTTGAAGGCCTTTCCACTTTCAGTAAAAATGTGCAGGGCTGTCATAACTAATTTTTTGTTTACTTATACTTAATGACTTCATTTTCTTCACTTTCATTGAAAAAAAAAATTAGAAGAGCTTACTCAAGCAACTCAGCTGACAGACACAAGGGGTTGGTAAGCATTAGCTGGAACAACAAACCTTACAGAATAGGGTATGAGCGTACATCTTCTCTTTTAATTAGTTTTGTTTACATGCCGTGGGGAAAGCAGAAATAACGTATCCACATATTGCTAAATAGTTGTATTTACTTCCTCATAACTTCCTTGTCTAGTTGACAAGGTGGTAATCAGTCAAAGGTTGGACTGAGTGATCTTATAGTCTTTTCCAACTGATTCTTCCAACTTTTCCAAATGATTCTGTGGTTCTTTGATTCTGAAAATCATTTAATTTGGATGGTAGCTTTCTGAACTTATTCTCAGTCTGAGGTAGTGATTGGGACGGAACCACATCTGAGAGCCAGCATGTGTTCTGAGGAAATCAGGCACCAAATTTGCATTGAATTTTGATAGAAGCTAGATTCCTTTTGGACATGTTAGGTCCTTATATAGATCCATAACTTGGATCTAAACTTTCAGATGAAGGATTGCTCTTTTTAGTCAATATAATGTCTGGATCCTGACTCATTTTGGTGCAACTATAGATCTTAAACTTCTACAGAACCAAAAGTGAACAGTCATTACTGTAGGAATAAATGCAAAGAACAAGTTCTCTACTTTTACAGTAAGTGTATTGGTAATCACTTACTGGAATGACACACTTGACATGTGAGTAATTAATTAACAAGAATAGGTGCTATTTGTAAAGATTGTCTTTATGCTAGCAAGGTTAATGTCTTTCACGTGTCTGTAATCAGTCAGAAAGCTGTTCCTCTTGTGTGTGAGCACTCAACATTGACCTTTTGCTCTGTCTGCCTGGGAAAGCTTCTCTCATCCCAATGACTATGGAAGTAGCACAGTAAGACTGGCAAATGTCTGTTAAATTAACTTGTGAGAACATCCTTTGTAGGCATCTATATATGTTTTGCCTATGTAGTGTAGCAACTTACAAGTAGCACAAAACACAGCTCTAGTGTACACTGATTGTGTTATTTGATAGTAGCACAAGTTACTACCAGCATAAGTACAAGATAAAAATAGCATGAAGAAAATGATTGGCCAATAGGATCCCTTTGCTGGCAATCATTTTATCAAGTGTGTATTCATAATTGGCTGTCAATTACAGTGGAGTGACAGTCTTTATTGCTATTCTTAGAAGATATGGAAAGCTTAGATCTTTGATATTTTAATTGCTTTTATCTTTCCAGGAAGAACTCATCACATCCTCAGGTGGGGAGCTACTACTGGAGCCATGTGGACAGCAGAAGAATCCACCAGACTACAGCCCTTTATTTGAATAACGGATGCAGGACTAAGAGGAATGCATTCTGGATAGCTGTAGTAATAGGTAGCTACAAAAGTAAACAATGGAAGTATTTAACTAACTCCCAAAGCCACTGGTCTTGTGGCCAAAAAGTATCCTCATTAGAAGGCCTAATATATTTCTGGTTTGCGTCTGAATTATTATCATTATTCATGTAGCTAACATTTGAAAGTTGGGAAATTAGCAGCGAATTACTAAAGAGGACTACTCCCAGAAAGTTTTCAAGGGATTGTGGCCAATTGCATTGAATGCTAACTTCCTATCTTAATTTTTTCATGTCTGATGCAGCAAGAAGCATTGCCAGGAACTAGTCATAGAGCACGGTATGAAGTACCAGTGTTGGTGAACAAATCCTTTTTTCCAAAGCAAGGTTTGCCATTTTCTGTTGATAATGTTGTTACTCAGTGGTGCACCTTTGGTAACGAGAGAAGCAATCAAAACATCCTTGTGCAGTTTGTGATTGCTTTCCTAGTTAGGTGCAGCTTGAGACTTGACATTATGCTTTTGAATTCAGGCCTAAAAAAAATTACCCACAGCAGAGACAGAAGAAGGTCATACACATTTTATTTATGATTTCTTGTAGTCCAACAACCTTGGAAGGAACTTTACTCCTGTACAATAAGTGGTCAGTTTATTCTAGAGAAAACAGTTTGATTTGCTGCAATTGTCTCACTGGCCTTGTCATGTTTTCCACTTTTAGATGTGGAAGAGACCCACTGGATGTTCCTAGCTTTACTTTGCTATATGACCAGTGTTTTCCTTAGCAGAATTATGAGTGATGGTGGGGCTGGTATATTTGTACATAGAAAAGGTACAACTAATTACATTATCACCATGCTATTTTATATTTAAAAAAATATACAATGTATTCCTCATCCGTTTGCTGTATATATTAACCCCATGAGAATAGACCAGTAGCTGAGATCTACGGAGTAGTTGCTCAGCATCTGGACTATAAAAATAATAAAATCTCAACACAAGAATGAATTTACCCTCCTGAAATTTGTGTCTTAGCATCTTCTTGCACTCTGGGCTGTCACATGGAATAGATGTAGTCCTGCATTGTTTCAGTGGTAGGCTGGACACTACTGGCGCAGCTGATTTGGAAAATGGAGTGAGAGAGCTGCAGAGCTGTTACTATTACCTTCCACTGCTCTGTGCTCTGTTCTCACGAACAGCCAGATAGAAACTGTTTGGTATAGAAGTGGGTTTTTTTTCAGCTTCAAACGTTCATTTTGCAGGGCATTATTTCAAATAACAGGTTTGTGACAGTTTTGCGTGCAACTGATTTATTTTGAGGGTGAAGTGGAACATGAGGGAAGTAGATCTATACCTAATGGTTAGTGTCATAGTCATGCCTTTAATAGGCAGTTTCTCTGTACTTTTCATATGTTAATGTATTTTGAGATGTAGTGTGAGCCAATCCATCTGTGTTACTCTAAAGCCATGGTTAATGTTTCCCTTGGAATCTCTGAACACACAGGAAAGGCACACTGAGCCTATTTCTATATGCTACTGCTTTGGGCCATCTCTGAACCCTACGGTATTCTCTTTGAAATCCTGGTGTGTAGACTTCCCTCCTGAACCCCATGTAAATCCCTTTCTCTTCAAACAGCCATTTCTCTTGGCTTACTGTTACCTTCTGTGCTGTGCCTTATCTAGATGGTAAGCTCATCTAGCAAACTTGCCTTGTCCAAGCCTATAAATCACAGTAAACATTTAAGGTGCTACAATAATAAATGTGGTAGTAATAGCAACAATTTTTTCATAATTCTACAGTTGGCTCATATTAAAGTGTGATTTTTGCACACAAGCTTCATTGTTGGTCATGAAAATTTTCTTTTCTTATTTTTTTTTTTGAGTGATTTAATCCATCAATATTTGTGACCCATGAGAAGAAAATTCTATTGAGCTTCCCACAGAAACTTAGCTGGGCAGTTTCTGTACTAATCACTTGGAACACTGGCTTATGAGGTATAAATAGTTGCTTTTAGTACCTCAGAAGAAGGCAAATCAGGACACAGCACATAAACTGCTTCCTCTGAGAAACCAGCTCTCCACTTGCTCTCTCTATAGTAGGCATCTCAAGAAGCACCACTGCCCCATAACAGCTGAACATGTTCCATAACAGAACAACTGGACCTCTACTTTAAAGGAGAATGGAAAGGGACCTTTTAAAAGTTCAGGTATCCATAGACATACCTCTGAGGCCAGAAAGCAGTGTCTGGCTGTGTAAAACTGAGGGTCCAGAGATGGTACTGAATAATTAAGATGGTGTTTAGACACTTAGACATCTAGGCAGACTGGGGCTTCACTTTATGAACTGAAAAAAAAAAAAAAAAAAGCCCAAACAAACCAAGAAAAAAAAAAAAAAACACACCATAAAATTCTACCTTCTCTTTGGAAAAGGTGATAGGCATGCGAGATTCCAAAGTTTTTGGAAGATTACTCAACCCACAGTACACGTCTGTGAATATTTACAGACAGAATATTGAAGAATTTGTTCCACATGGAATTCCTATTCAGAAACTGATAATGATACAGCTATTTATTTCTAGTGTCACACTTCCCAACACCTGCTTGTGTTTTACTTAGCTATTAAGAAGGCTTGGAATTACTAGCTCTAGCTTATATGGCCTCTTGTGATGTGATTAACATCAGAACAGCATCATCATTGTCACTTTGGAGAACATTTTCTAATTCTAATTTTTTCTGTCTGAATTCCATCCATCCATTTCTCATTCTTAGTTTTGCCTAGCTTTAAAATAAAGCCCTTGTCACTTCCTCTGGAAATGATATTACTTGGAAAACTTCAATTTTTCTCTGAGAGTTTTATTATGCTAATAAATGACAGCATTCACAAGTAAAGGAATTGCTTTTTTTCTGCCCTCCTCCCCATAGCCCCACAGAAATAATGAATAGCCAGTCAATTCATAGAGTTACCAGGAAATAAAAACTCAACAACATATAACCAGAAGCAGCAGCAATAAAATACAGTGCACTTAACTGAAGATAAATTTTGAAGGAAACAAAAGGAGATCATAGCTAGCAGAAATTAAGAAAAACAGAAGCTTTCCTTGGTAGAAATGTGCAGCTGTTGCCAATATACTTGAGTGAAGTATAAGCTTGGAGATGTTTTCTAAGCTAACAGATGCTTCTTTCTGCCTTCCAGAAAATAAGTGGACTATGAAAAGTAACCCTGTTAATAGGAAGAATAGAAAGTAAATCAGGGAAGGAGTAAATATGGAAAATTAAGAAAATAAGAGAAAATGTGGTTATCCCATAGTTTTGAAAGAATTTTAATTTTTTTTTATCACTCTGGGAGGAAGATTGGGCACTACTACCTCTGGTTCTCTCTGCAAGTCTGAAAGTTTTCAACTTTGAGCTAAAAATCTACCCTGGAGCTAGACTGTGCATTCTTGTACCTGTAAGAGTTGAGCTGGTCTGTACTGCAGCCTTGAATGCTGCATCTGCTTCACTGCCTCTGCATCTAGTGCTGTCTGAAGCTGTACATCACAGAGTAGGAATATGTTTGCAGTGCTGTCATTTCCTTGTCTGCAACTGCTACCTTTATTTCATCACACAGTGACCTTCCAGTCTTGCTTTTTAACCTGGTTTTCTGATGGTAGCTATTGTTGAGTCATAGGAGGTGCTTGTTATAGATTCTCATTATAAGATTTCCTGTCAATATTTCTTGTTGATGAGACCATCGGGAATACACTGAGAGACCTACTTTGGTAATTGGAAAAGGAAAAATGCTACAACAATAAGGAAAGCTTTTAAAGTTTTAAATGAATTCAATTTTTCTCATATCTGTTTCACACCAATAAAATATGGCACACAAGGTCCCGTGCTTGTTTGAAGGTATCTTTGAAAAAGTATCTCTTGAGAATTTATTCTTGCTTCTTTCTGGGTCCACAGATCCATCTGCGCTTTTGAATTTTGTTTCAATCAGTTATTGCACATAGGCACTCCTATGCCTCTTCTCTAAAAAAGAACAAAAACCAAGCAAAGAAATTTACAGCAATCATGGAGGAGATTTTCAAGGCTACTCAAAGAACATAGATGCCAGTTTATTACCTCTTATTATTAATGAAATAATGATGTAGTAAGAGTATTCATGTTAGTTTTATAATAGTTGTCCTGGATTATCATTTTAAGTACTAAAACCCTGTTGTCCTGAACAAGTTCTAAGCCAAAGAAGGTAGCACCAGCCTCAAGAAAGAGATACATGAAAATTTTTTTTGTAACAGAGATTGGTTTTCAGGCTTACTGAGTAGAAACTCTTTCCAGAGACTAGATTCAGAGTGAGAACTTATACTGTATTTCAATGACTATGAATCAAATTAATAAAACCTATTTCTTTGCTGAGGTAAGGCAGGTTTAATACACTGACTACAGTGAAAGAATTTAGTTTTGTATGTACTAGGGATCCACTTCTGCTCAATCTTCCATTGGTCACCACAAACCTGAATACAGAGAATTAATGGAGTTAGTCCAGACTTCATTCCAGTCTAAATTCCTTCCTTTACATAAAACCACAACAGAAGCCTAGTCTCAGTTAGAATGTGGTAGTTCACAGTGGGAGAAGCTTTTCTATTCCTCTATATGAATAAATTTGTTTTCATGATTTACAGTGTAGATTTTATTGTTCAGTGATTTTCAAGGATTGACTTTCTTTTCTGTTTTAGTATGCCTTTTCTTTTAGATTCTTTTTTCCGTTCCCAAGAGGTAAGTGACCTTTGTGAATATATCCCTGGATGGCCTATCAATTGCAGAATGAGGTGTTTGTACTTGACCAGATGCTTGGTTTGAGTTTCCTGAGGTGAATCTCCTGGATACATACTGTCTGATGATAATGATGCATAATTGATTTTTATAGCTAATTTCTTGCCATGCAAGTGCTGTGTGAATCCTTCTCTTCAAATATTTGTTTACTGCTAGTGATTAGTCCTGTAGCTTGTATATTAACATGATGGCCCATAGCTGATGCAAATTTTCTACTAGGCTGGAGCCTTCAATGAGTTAGATTTCTTCTCTCTGGGAATTTTGTCCATTAGTTTTAAACAAAGGTAAAATTTTATGGTGTCTTTATTATATATCAATAGGTGATTTTTCTTATGGAGTAGAAATAACTTCAAAAAAGAATGGACATTTATTTTGGTCCTAATTGTGTTCTTTTGGTCTATGCATAAAGACAACACTTAGCATGTTAATGTCTCCTTTAAAGTTTAGCTGCCATTTTTCCCCTGTTCTCAGTTTTAATGAGAACTGTATGTGGGTGCAGGTCATATGCTCACGAGCCATGGAGAGAAAGGAGAGGAGGCAGGACTATTTTATTCCATATGATTTTATGTGTAACAGCAGGCAAAGCTTGGATGAAGTATTTCCTGAGATACGCTGCTTTTCCTGCCTAGTATTCAGAGGACCTGTGCTGAGACCTATCGTCACTACATTTCCCTTGCGCAGCAGCAACAGGAAAGTATTCCTACTGGGTGGGGAAAGGACCCAAGAGGAGTTCAACAAGTAATATCAGAGTGCCCCAGGAATGATACAGAACTAGTGTGAATCAAGAACATGATAAAGACATATCTTGTTCATAGGTGTGTAGAGGTAGGAGTGGTTGCAAATTCTTGTTTGGTAGAAATTAATTCTTCTAATTGTACGATTGTTGTCATTGATGGTCAATGCGTGTGAAGACGTGGCCAATCTTAGTGCATCTCCCATTCCACAGATTGATAGAACATAGATTGCCTGAAAGGAAAATCAGACATAGTTGTCTTAGACAAGAGTTAATAAATATTACAGTAGGATATTTGGGCAAAAAAAATTAAAATATATAATGGATATGCAAATGCTAAACACTGCTTACCACATCAAGCATAACGAACTTGTCAATGTAATTTTTATAGCACTTAAAAACTCAACGAACAATAAAGCTATCCCAGTTACACTGCTCTCCTGGAGGAAATACCAATATTGTAAACAAGAAAACGTCTTCTCACTTAGGAATTTAAGCTTGATAATGGACTACGGCAAGGCATTTCTGGGAGCTGTACAGTGAACACTGCACTCCGATTAGTAAGATAGCCAGCCTGTTGCACTAATATGTGTTCTTGAGTCTCAAAGTCTTCTTGCTTGTGATAGCTTGCAGCTAATGAGAAGTTTTTAATAAGTAATTCAAATCCTATGTAATGTAAAACATGTTAACGTGTATGTTTCATTATCATTTTTACTGTTGATATTTTCTCTCAAGGAATCCCAGAAAAAAAATAAAATTCTAACAGTGACTTATATGATATTTTGTTACCTGTTACGTGCCGTACCCACAGTGTGCTGGTTCATGCATTTTGAGTTTCAGAGGTGTATATGCTGCATTGGAACCTATCTCCATTTTTTAGTAAGAACACAGTAGACACGTGTGTAAGCAAATTGTTCTGTGGGATGGAAATGTTCACTGAATTCCAATGCTGAGCCCCCACAACATTCACTGGAGTTCATGTGGCAGTCCTTGGTTTATAAATATGAAAAGCTTTTATTAAGCCTGCCTGTCAGAATCACTTTTCACTTTTCACAGAAAGAAATTGAGCTACTGTAAAATCTTCCATTGACACTTTTTAATGGAGAAACATTCTATTTTCAAAAGGAAAAGTTTCATGCAACTGGTTTCAACTTTTTTTTGAGTAAAAACATTTAAAAAATATCTAAAAGCATTTTTAGTTGCAGAAAATATGAAACGTATGCCCAAATCTAACATAGAAAAATTCCATTTTTTCATCCCTGTAAGAAAATGTGTTACATTAGGCTCAAAATGCAATACAGATATTCAATGTTTTTTGACATTTCATTAGGTATCCATTCTCTCCCTCAGTGCTAGTTTTCTTTTAAGGGAGAATGGAAATACCCAGGGAGCAGTTATTCAAAATGTCAAGCTCATTAAATAACTGATTTGATGACTGAAATAAATTTATGAAGGTTAAATAAGACCTCAGATAATTTTCTCCAGAAAAAAAAAAATAAGCTAGGAGAATGAGTTCAGAAAAAAGGAACTGGTGTATGCTGTTCACAATTTTGAATATTTTGTGTTACATGCCTGGATTCTTACAGTATGATTTACATTTACACAGTACTAAAAACTGAGAACTGAAAAATAATTAATTTAAATGGAACAATAAATAACATAATGGAAATTTAGTCTGCTGTTCCAGTTTCTCTGAAAAAAGTTAATTCTATCAATGGTTATGTAAAAGACTAAGCCTAGTCATGAACTTTTGCAGGAAAAAGTGATCTAATTTTCCAAGTTGTCATTGTGACTAATCACAAGAGAAATCTCATCCTGGATGAGGATTTGTGATTAAGAAATATGAAGTTCTGACTACATGTTCAAATACCAAATGGAAACATTTGCAATGAACCTGTTACGTGCAAATGTGGAACATCCCACAGAATAGCCACTGTAGTGAAAAAAAAAAAAAAAATAGTTTGAACTACAGTTGTTCATCTCAGGCTGGCCTACAAACGTGGACTTCATCCAGAGTTCCAGGTCAGTGTTGTGTCAGCTCCTCTGCCAAAGACCACTGTTTTTTTGAGGAGACTTGGGGTCAGTAAACAGTGTGAAAAATTTTGAAACTTTGAAATACGACCATGAAAGGTAATATTACCACCCTAGATAAGAACTGGTTTGTGAAAGGAAAAAAGGCCTTATGAAACTGACAAACATTGTTTTCCTCTTGGTTAGCAGACATGTACACAATTTGTTGAAGTCAATGAGAAGGAAGTGGGGAATAAGGATTTCACTGCAGGGTCATTTTTTATTCATTCTCTTCTACAGCACCACACATATAGTCATGAACTGCTCACCCATCTGTTCTCAGAAGCAGTTCAAATCCAGTGGGCTAAAAATACTCTGTCTGCCAAGGAGACAGTCAAGGTGGTTTGAAAAGGCTTGGTTGTTTTTACTTTGGACCACAGATAAAGGTGATAAATTAAGCGGCATCATGGCTTTTTTTTTCTCCTCCTCCCCCAGGCTTATTAATAATGAACCGAATTCACAGCAACCAAGGAGAAACCTGTCTGCTGGCTGGCTCTGTTTGTAATCCTGTGTCTGCACCTGCCCTTGGTGCTAAAGTTCATTTCAAGTTACACTTCTGTAATTGATGATCACTTGCCGTATCCCTTTAAAAAGCTTTTTTATCAATGTCTTTAGTGGTTCATTTTCTATCAGGAGCAAATCAATGAAATTTTAATGGAACAGAGTGCTCTACTTGAGACTGAATTATGTTGCTTTACCTGTTTCAATAGCAGGTGAACTTCTCAAAGGCCAGACAGATAATAGTTTTTCAGATTTTTTTCTTTGATAACTTTGTTTCTGCAGAATGATGGCATCCTTGTAATCAGCTGTAATAAAGATTGAAGGCATTAATGAATTTGTTTTTACTGTGCTGTGAGAGAATTGAAAAATGTGGGGTTTGAAGCTGATAGCTGAATCCTTGTAAATGCCACAGTGGTATAGCTGGGAACACATTAACTCCTGGAATACTGGCTGGGGCTTCAGGGAGGATCTGAAAGGCTTTAAAAATCTCCAGGGTAATGCAGTAATGAACCATGCACAGGGAAGTACAACATGGTCACAAATTGAGTTCCCTTCTTGAAAACTGCAGGAGGACCCTCTCTTGTTGTCAGAATTATCCGCCAGTGCTGCCCATGGCATCCAGCTCAGCCCAGCCTGGGAAGTACAGACATCCTTCCTCCAGTCTCAGCACAGTGTGGGTACAAGAGCTTTCCATGTGTAAATCCTGCCAGGCTCTATCTGCCACAGATTAAGAAATTTAAGGATCTCGAGAAGCTCCAACAACTCTCACATGGTCTTGGAGCCATCTGTACAGCAAGGCAGTGGAATTATTATATTCCCTTGTAGAAATTCTTTCTTTTTTGGTCCTCTAAGCCATGTGAACTAAGTGGTATTAGATATTATTTTTGAGCTACTGTATATGAATAAAAAAACATATGACAAGATAATGTCACTTCTGCTGAAGGTTAAATTGATTAGGAGGAAATACAAGCCTTTTCCTGGAGTTTAGCTCCAGCGCTGAGCTCCACACCACAGGCCCTGTCACGCAGGGCTGGCGCTGGGGGGTTCTGGTGCAACACGTAGGGGAGCATCCCTGGCACCTCAGCACAGAGAGACTGAGGCAGTTGGGGGTTCCTTGGAGCTTCCCAAGGGTAAACCTCCCCCACAGGCAGGTCTTGGAGCAGGGGTGGGGAGCAGGGAGGTGTCGGGGGGTTGTGGGGCAGATCCACGGCCACAGAGCGGGGTGGCTGATAGCGGCCGTCCCAAGAGGAAACTTGGGACAAGTATCAGTCAAGCACTTCTCACTTTGTGTGGGGTGGAATTCGCTTGACTGATGTGAACTCACCTGAGCTGACGGGGATTCACTGCCCGGTGTTACTTTACGTCACCAGTTCTGGCAGACTTGCCCTTTTTCTCCGCTCCTGGTGCGTCTGTGGGCAGCTGGATGGAGGAGCCGCACCCTGGCACAGCCTGGTCACTGTGAGGGGCTGCAGAGTCTCCCTCACTGGATATTCCAGAACTGTCTGGGCACAATCCTGTGCCACGTGCTCCAGGATGAGCCTGCTGGAGCAGGACAGACAACCCGCTGCAGTCCCTCCCAACCCGAGCTATCATTGTGACTTGTGAGGGCTCGGGATGGGATCCTGCTGCTCTGCAGCGGGGGCCAGAGGGGCTGGTGGCTGCTGCCCCCGGGAGGAGGAGGAGGAGGAGGAGGATGGAGCTGTCCTGCCACACTGTGCTCAGCATTGCTCGACGGTGAAGGCTTGAAGGTTGAGAGCTTAATCTTACAGCTTTGCAGGAGAAAATTTCCCGGGCAGTTTTCCTCTGCCAAAAGCCTCCTGTTTCCTGAGCCCTGCCCAAAACCAGGCCTGAGATACAGGCCTGACAAAATCCTGCTCTGTGGATTGATTCCTCTCAGACGGAGCAGAGCAGATAATTTACAGAGTGAGAGGGTGAAACTGGCAGTAGGAAATATGTGGGAGAATGCTGAACTGTCCTGGTTTAAGGACTCTCTGTCTGAGGAAGAGGACTTAGTTGTACTACTTTTGGCTGGACAACAGAAATGGAAGACTCTGAGGAAGGAAGCTGCGCTATTGTCTCAAAGACAAAGGAAGGAGCCTCTTCTCGGTAACATTCACCTGAGGGAGGCAGACCAGTAGGTAAGGTGCATTTTTTTTGTTGTGGTTTGGTGAAACTTCCCAGATTTGCCATGGTAAGAGTGCTGGAATGCAGGAAAGATACTAGCTGTGTTTTGAACAGGAAAACCCCCAGTGATTGCTGAGGAGGTTAGCGGGCACTGCCCCAATTTGTTAACCAAGCCCTAAGTTTGAGTCTGACATAGAATCTGAACGAGGAATTGTTCAACATGTTTGTATCTCCATGAATCACTAAACAGAAATCACACATTAGTTCAGCATCGAGGATGTTTACAAAAATGTGAATGTTTTCCAATGATTTTAATGGGTCTTAGGTCAAGCCTTGAATCCAAAAGATAAATTTGCCTTTTCACCTTCACCGTCACAGCTGGAACATACATTATCAGAACAGCTCCCTTAATGGAACTGTTTCTATTTGATGAAATAAAGTATATCAGTCTCAGAAAATGTAAATTTAAATCTCATCACTAACACCTTTCTCCATACAGCACTAAATACAATTTCAGACACAGGAGAGAGAAAAAGGTCTGAAGACTTAGAAATGTCAAAATAAGAAACGTCCAAAATAGAGTTGTTGTTTTAGAGAGTAGAGAGACAAACAGCTGTGTTCTGGTTGATTAGATGTGCTTTGATACAGTCTATAAACTTTCAAACACGGGGACTATTTAATGCATACTGAAATAATGCTCAATAATGTAATATAATAAAGCTTTTGCATAATAAGGAATGTTGTAAATGGCTACCAAGAATGCAATTTTCCCTGGTTTTCACAATGAAATTGTTCTGCTTTGATTTCTTTTTGTAATCTCTATGTGCATCTTTTCACTACAGGAGAGAACAATGTACAGGAGAGCAAGGTACAGAACATCTAAACAAACTTAATGCTTTCTCAAGTAGTTCAAATGGAATGTGTTTGGGTTTTTTTTTGGTGGGGGGGATTTGGTGTTTTTTTGGGGGCGTTGGTGTTGTTTGGTTTTGGGTTTGTTTTTTTTTTTTTTTTTTTTTTTTTGTATTTTCCATGGTAATTTCATTTTCAACAAACCGAGCAGTGCAACAGAGAAAATAAAAGGTG
>JAWWMO010000175.1:9908129-9954892 GCA_035047845.1 Dendrocincla fuliginosa | reverse complement strand
TCTTTGGTGTTGTTTGGTTTTGGGTTTTTTTTTTTTTTTTTTTTTTTTTTTGTATTTTCCATGGTAATTTAATTTTCAACAAACCGAGCAGTGCAACAGAGAAAATAAAATGTGGACATATGACAGTGTAATTTTAGTTGATGAAAAGCAGCAAATAAAAGAGGAAGACTCTCCTGTGCTCATTCCATAACACACAAAACTTGGTTAAAGAACTGTTTCCTGACATGAAAGAATGGAAGATGCTTTTCACTCACAACAGAAGAGGTATAGAACCATAGAATAATTTGAAATTTTAAGGGGTTTTTGGAAGTCATGTTTGTCTAAAATTTTAAATGTCTTCCTCTGGATTTTTGTGGAGTTAGCTCAATTTTCTTTAACATTTCAGCATCCAGAATTTTATTTTTTATTTTATTTTTTCCTGGTCACTGCACCCTCTGGATGACCATAGTTCATTAATTTTTTGGTCCAACCAACAGATATGCCCTGTTATTTTTATTTTACTTTTCAGGTTCTCATTCCTAGAGCTGATCTTTGAGTAAAGTTCTTGGGGTTTTTTTGTGTTTTTTTTTTGGTTTGTTTGTTTGTTTTGTTTGTTTTTGGTTTTGTTGCTTTTAATCTTCTATTACAGCAGAGATGCTGGAATTCTTGATGTGTGAGTATAGAAGTTTTAATCATAGGCTGAAATGTATTTTACAGAAACCAACAGGAAATTCTGGAAATTCTTACCCATGTTTCATTTTTGCAGTACTAAAATTCTTCACAGAGCTATAGAGGTATTTTTTGGTTGTTGGTTTTGTTGTTATTGTTGAGTTTTGTTTTGTTTGAAAAAATATTTACTGGGATACTAGAGGATTTGTTGAAGGCTTCATTTAATCCTAGGCCACTAGACATTCTTCTTTAAGCTTCATATTTTACAGTGACTGCTGTTGTTGCTATGATTTCTGTAACAGTTACACATGTGGCTGAGAAAGTGTCTGGGGTGTTGGGAAGTATCTAAGAAAAAAAAAAAGCAGGCCATTTCTAACGAAAGAATGCAAGGAACAATTTGTCACTATTGACATCAGGAAAATGAATAAATATTGCAGTAGATACATGTCTACCCAATGAATTTATACCAGCATCTACTTGATGTCCTGCCTCAGGAAGACGAGCAGACCAGTGATATTAACTTCCTTTATGGAGATCTTTCCTTTCAGGCAGTGAATTTGTGGTGTGAAACCAACATCTTGTTTATTGTTTTTTTTTCTTGTGGTCTTTTGCTTCTTAAAGTAGTATGCACATTATTACATTATACTATGTTAAAAAATAAGAATTAAAAAAAAAAAGTCTCTACTTGCATGCCAAGAGCTAGGCTCCAAAATTCACATTTTGGCACCACAATAGAAAAGGCCAAACTGAGAATTTTCATATATTTGATGTAATTTAAAATGTATGTTGCACATATTTGAAAAATTATGATCCAATACAGATGTAAAACAAATAAATTGAGTGTCTCTGAAGGCACAGATATGTCAATGTATTTAGACACATATTATGAGAGCTCATCATCAATAGTAATCACAAGGCTATAATAAGGCCCAGTGGATCATGTTCTCTGGGACAACAAACACCTAATTGAGGAAAAAAAGCCTATGAACTGATTCACTCTTTCTACTTCATTCTTCTTGCTGTGTTTTACAGGTCCAGGATCTTCTGTTGCTCTGCTTCTTTCAGAGGCATAGACACCTTCCCCTTCTTGATTCCTACTTCCTGCCTTTTTTTTTTTTTTTTTGGTTACAGTTTGTCAGTAAGTTGTAGTCACTTCAGTGCACCTTTAAAGTGTGCTTGAGACATTCCTTTAGGTGACTGTGACAGAGTAGTTATTGTAGGAAAGTCATTGTAGAAATAGTAGCTTTAAAGAAGACCTTGGATAAACAATTCAGTTAAAAAAAGTAAACCAATTTCAGGCAAACTGAATTCATTCTGCTTTTATAGGTAACCATAATAGAACTCTCTTGAAGTTAAAGAAAGTTCAGTGCCTCCACTTCCAGTCTCCCCTTAGGGTCTCATAAAGTTCCTGGTTCTTACTAGTTTTGATCTAAGTACTAAAAGGGTGCTCTGTTAGTGCCTGCCTGATCAAAAACTCCTGGAAATCCATGCAAGTCTGCCTTTATCTTCACTTTATAACTTGTTAAACCTCTGATACAAGAAGATGTATAAAGAACGAGAAGTCTCAAAAGGAGACCTTGATGCATGTCAAAGACTTGAATTCCATGAAACACTTTCAGATGAGGGTCTGTAATCCTGAGCTTCATATAAAAGCATCAGTACTTTTTGAGAACAGCCAATCTCTAATGAAAATGTCCTTGTGTATTTTTTAATCTATCCTGCTACTTTGGATGGTAAGTCCTTTAAAAACTCTTCAGAATACATCAAAATGTCATACTGTGCTGAATGCCTACTTTTTTCCCTCTGGATCCTAGCTTAAAAATGAATGCTGTAGAGTAGGAGATCATTTTGGATTACAGGACAACATCTCAAAATGTCAGTGGTAAATAATCAGCAAATCCCTCATTATCAATAAAATGGCACTGATACTCAATTAAAAAGTAATTTGTTATACTTCAAATCCATATCCTCACAAACCTTCTATCTTGTAGCAGTCCCACTAGCACCAAGAAAAATACAGTTTAATGCAAGAGGGATCTTTGAGGTTTTTGCATGCCTAATGAACTTGAGTAAAGAGTTTAGAAACTCCTGATGAGTAAAGAATTCTAATAGTGTTTTAAATGAAACTATTTAAAGTTGTTTTAAAGTCATAATATTTTATCACTGTAATAGGTATAAAATCCTTTATTATGTGTTCAGATACCATTAATTTTCTGGGTAAGAGTCTATTATTGTGTACGAAACAGCATTGCTCTGAATACTAGCTTCAACACCACTAAATTGATCCCGATGAAGGTTTTGATCTCCGACTTGTGTTTAGTTCCCTTATTCATTTACACATATTCCTTAAAAGCTCTCAAACAAGTGTGAAGTGAAAAAAACCCACCTCTCTAGTGCTGCTTGAGTGGAAATTGTAACTCAATAGGCCTAAAGCCAATATTTCTCCAATGTAGGTCTACTGTAAAATTCTCATCAGCTTAATTGGCAGAGGAGGTAGACCTATATGAGAAGCAGATAAAAAAAGTCAGTGGAGAAATAGTATGAAAATTTTATACCATCAGAGAAAACAAAAAGTGTGAGCACAGTGATAGGCATTGTTGTATGGAAGAGTGCAAGTTTGTTTAACCATAGTATTGGGCTTTCAGCACCACGTTGCTGTAAACTCATCTTCTTTCTGTAGATTTTATGGCTGGGAGGATGGATTTGACTCTATATTTCAGACTTACCCACTGAGGTTTTCTGCCTGGCATTAGGTAGCTGTTTACTGGGAATCCCATTAATGTAACACAGCTCATCTTGCATTAACATCTGTGAGTGAGCAGTCTGAACTGAGCTGTCCTTGAACAAATGACTCACAAGGGCAAGTCTAGGTGTTGGATTGCAAGCTACTGTCAGTCAAATGTACATGATGTATTAGGAGAACTTGTAAAATATTACTCATTAAGAAAAAAAGCTGGCCAGGAGATAAGTGGATTTGTAAATTTTTTAGTAAGGAATAACATTGAAAATGATCTTGTAAAATGGATCTGTTATGAATTGTTGCTTACTGGTAATTGTTCTTCAGTAATATGCAGTACTAGGGCTCCAAATGGAGGTGTTTTTGAAAGGAAAAAACTCTAAAATTTTTAATAAAAAATGGCTAGGTTTGCCTTCCAGAAAGAACCCAGTCTGAGTGAGACAATGCCATAAGTGTGTGTCAAAGGTGTTCTCAAATATCAAACCATTTTAAAGTAAGATTCATGAACAGTAGCTAAGTTCTAAATATATACATTCTTTTTTATAACATATTACTCACGTGCTCATGACAAAAGTTTGTAGACCTCTGGTCTGCCTGGGTAGCTTTTCTTGTAGTTCCTGAAAATATTTTATGATTCTTTCTGCAGCTTTTTTTCCTTCTAAGCTGTCAATCATGGTTCATAATTGAGCAGCCAGCAATGTTGACAGTGGATTGCATAGTTGAATCTCAAAACACTTTCTGCTAAGAGTACAGATTAGACTACTGCAGTGGTATCCCTCATTTAACACTTGAGTTGGAAACAGCTGGGGCTGAACTTACTTGAATAACTCCATCCAAAAGGATAGAACATGCGGTCTCCAGAGGATAATCTAGACACACTTCAAGATGTAGAAAGTAGAACTTTAAGATGTAAAAATGGGGCTCTAAGGTTTGGTGATTACCACAACAGCACCTCTGAGGTAAAATTAAGTAAATGCATGTCAAGCTGTTTCCATAGTCTAATCTATACCTTGGATGTTTTGACTCTAAGGAACACAATCCTCAGCTTTAATTCTTTCCCTACATGGGGATTTAGATGATTTTTTTTTCCCCTCACATTGCCTAGTCCTCTTGTCCTACCAGAGAAAAATTCAGCCCTATTCAGGACAACAGCACACAGCTAATGCAGATCTTAAGTACTGTTTTGAAGCTTCTGATCAGCTGTGTAGGGGAAGTTGGTTTCCTGGGAAAATTATAATGGTGCCTTGCCATGAATACAGGGTTTCCACAACCTGTAGAGCAAGGCAAATGGATGTGGGCTGCAAACATAAGTGGAAAGAGTATTTGCTATGTGATGAGCTGCATTCCAGTGAAGGTCCACCACAGCAATAAGGTTACGATGGAACAACTTCAAGGAAAATACTAAATACTTTAATACAAAATGTTAGGTATCAACTGTTTACTTTGCTCAGAAGGTTTATTTAATGCTACACCAAACAGTATGTCGAGTTTGTGAAAAGGTGTGTGCTGCCTAAGTAAGAGAAGTGTAATTAAAACCTCATTAAAACTGATGTAAAGGGAAGTACTTTGAAAAAAATGACTCTCAGAGGTTCTGCATATCTAATTTCTTTCCTTTTGAAACTACTTTACAGAATCTGAAAACAAGAATATAGTCTAAATAGTCTTATTCACACAGGTATCAGTGAAATCTTTTGCTTTGCGTATTCCTGCAAGCACACATGAAAGTATTCCTCTTGAGCTCAGAGATGTGAAGTCAGTGAGCATAGTGCTGAGTTAAAGTATTAAACCCTGAACCAAGTAAGTCTATATTAACTCAGCTCTGACACTGTGCAAGTTGTTAAGCCCAGCTCATCATTTTTTGGTGCTCAACTTGATGATGATGATCATAATGCTGGAATCAGGAAATTCCTGATGAGCCAGAGCTGAAGAAGGAGGAAAGGAAAAGGATCTTGTGAGTTGTTCCATTTTACTTTCTCTTCCTTTTTTTCTAAAGTGCATGAACATGCTACTGGATTTTGTTCAACTTGCATAATTCATCAGTGATGATTGTTCTCAAGTCTCTGTTACTGTTTTTCTTGTAAGTTTTCTTCCAAAAAAAATTTTTGTCTGATAGTATTTATTCAAATATTCAAGAGGTTTAGTCACTAGGACAAACCTCCTGAGCTGGGATTGTCCTGCTTACACAATCCCAATATTTTGGCTAGTTGCCACATACTTTAAAACAGTATTTTACTGAACCAGGCTGCCAGATCAATGTCTTTCACGTTTGTTCTTAGTGTAAAAGGAGATATTTGAGTGACTGTAACATTCGCTTGTAGTTGGCTTAGTTTCATTATATATACATACATACATACATTGGAATAGAGCCTTTCTTCATATAAGATAGGGAACCCCTTGCTGCAATATTTTTCCAAGATTTAACAAGTGTTCATAACTTGTCATAAATATTTGATGAGGGTAGTTTTGATGGGCATGGAGTCAAGTAGCTTGCATTCTGCTTTTGTCTGGACATTCACAATTAAACCTTTCTTGGGATTTGGCAGACACAGCCAATTTAAAATGTTTCAGATCACAGTAAAATTGGAACAGGCATAAAATCCTCCTTAGCTAGTGTGCAACTGTCACTGCAAATGGCTTGAGTACTGAAATGCCAGTGAATTCACTTTCTCATCACCCTTCGACTTAGGAGACAAGCAGATAGCACCCTCTGTAAAAATAAATATTTTAATAACATTTGTTTCCTTGGTTTGCATGTGGTGTTGTGCCTTTTAAATTAGAGCCAAAGAACAAGACAAAAATTGACTTGTTTTGTAGTAACAGTAGCCATTTATGAACCAGGATGATTATATGTTCTCCCAAGAAATATAACAGACAGCGTTGATCATTTTGGCAGACAGCACTCTGCAGTTCATATATTTGTATGTCAGTGTCTATTTCAAGCACAGTTTTTGTTAGGAACATACTGCAGCCCATCTTTTCAAATGTGATGGGTAGTTTTGCATTGTCTTGTTTTATAAGTTAGAGATATTTTATAAGGTTTTATCTTTGCTAGTTCTCTGCAGAATGCATCCTTCCAGAGGAACTCAGGCAAAAAATTTAGGCATCCAAAATCATTAATCATTTTTGAACAATCTTTCTTTCCTTATTATTTGATAATTCTTCTCAACAGTTCCTAATTAGAGCTTCTAATGGAAATTAAGGGTCTTGAATATGGTTATCAACAAACATACTCAATCGATGGACACTTTTTATGTATTTTAAATATAGTACACAGATGCAATGTTGTAACCCAGTCTAATAAAGAGAGTGTCCCAGTTCTATCTGGCCCACAAGCATCTTTTTGAGAAGGTATGGGGATGTGTTAGCAAAACAGTACCTGCTGCTCCTGATCTAATGGTGTGTAAAGAGGCTGTTTTTGCAGGAACAGAAATGTGTTTGCTACCAAGGAGAGGAATACTAAAACATACTTCAGACCTTTTGGCTCACTTGGCTCTCAGTTTGGCTCTCAGTTGGAGAACAGCAGCTGTGAGGGCCCTGGCCCTCAGCTGAGGCAGGTGATGAGTGCTAAATTGCCCCACGGGTCTATTGTTATCTCCATTGGTTGATGCAAATTTAAGATGCCTCCTCAATTCCTTTCTGCTTTGATGGGAATGCATGGGAAACTTCACTGCAAAGTAGAAGACCTCACAGACTGAAAGTAGAATGAAAATATATCCTTTCTAGTAGGTCTCCAGACAGTAATTCATCAAGGAGCCAGGCTAAAGTTCTTGTCCCTTTCTCATGATTTGTTGCCACTGCTTCTTCTCTGCTACATTATTGCTGTGAAGAGTTGTCCTTTTGACTGTGTAAGCCTTCAAGGTCTCCAGGTAAGTGTTATTAGTAAGCCTATCCTTTTTTTCCTTGAAGAACACGATGGGCTAAAATTATGATTTTATTTTATTTTTGAAATTTCAAATTATTTTCAGTATTTTCAAGTCTCTTTAAAAATGTCAAACATTATCTGGAGTTTCACAACTGTGATGATTATTGAAAATAGTCAAATCCATGGACATTTCTGAAAGGTAGCTTAAAACTAGAACTTGAATTTCAGTCTCTTACATCAGGTTGCTCCTTAAATATTTAGCAGGCTTTTGACTGCCTTGGATAAAAGCTTTTTCTCTCTGTTCCTTCCTTCCTTTTCTTTATTTCTCTATTCAGAGAAACTGGATTTATGTCATCAAAGTAGCTTCTTAATGTACCTTGTAGCCTTCTGGCTCTGCTACCAGCACTGGATGAAGACATCAGAAATAGATTTGTTGTTAGGAGGGCAGGTGTATGAACAGGGGTGTTTGTTTTTTGTGTGTTCTCCCCACTTTCCGCCACAACTTGAGCAAGAAGTTCCTAATTGAGAAAAGCTGGGCTCCGGAAGTTAATCAGAAGAATAATTGGAGGGTGATTGGCAGTAGAGGGTGATAACAGTGATTCAGTATGCTGTCAGGAGAAGGCAGTATATATATGTCTATATGCTTATTTGCACATCTTAAGCAGGTACTTGCAGAGATGGATTGTTAAGCAGTACTTAATTTTGGGAATATGTTTGTAATACATTGCAGTACTGCCAAGGCTAAATTGCAGACATAATGGCTGGAATAGCGTGCCATTATTAATCACATTTACTAATTAAGAAAATTGCACTGTTCCCCCCCAAATATCATTAGAGAGAAATTATACAGTATTAACATTTCCATGAGAAATCAGCATTAAAGACAGTGTTGTTTTCCTCATAATACAAGTAATTAAATAGGGGGGAAAACAGCATTAGCACTAAATTCCATGGGTTGCAGACATGTGATAGTAATGGACATTGTGAATTGTAGTTTAAAGAAGAACATCTCCACTGCAAATGTTGGATATCTTTTTTACATTATTCATCTACAAAACACCAGGCAGGTTTAAAATATTTGTTTTGAATAGCAGAAAATGGCTTAACTGTTACTCAAACTCTTTCAATGACTTAAAAATAAATTTAAAAACCCAAGCAAATAAGCTGCTTATGGTCAAAATTTCTATTCTTGATTGGCATATACATAAATCTGGGAAAAGTTGCTCTTACCTATCAGTCTCACTGTAAAGCTGCATGAATGTGTACAGTGCTCACAGCTTGAATGTGCAAAAGAATGAACTATGCAGAACAGGTGATGATCAATGCAATTTAAGCATTTTGTGGACCATCTGGGCTTTTGGTTATTTTCAGATGGAGAAAAAACAGCTTGTCATGTTGACTGTGAAACTGCAAATACCAGTATTGTACAATATTTTTCAGTGTTTTGTTTTGTCTTTTAGTGAAAGAAAATGCAAAAAGCTTTGAAGTGTAGCCTTAGTAAGAGACATTTTTATCTAGCTCATCTCCTCTTGGTGATATAGCATTCATGCAAGATGTTTTGTTCTTCATTGTCTAAGCAGTGACAGAACTTACCTGGACACTCTAATGATAAACACAGAAACACTGTAAATTAGAATTTTTTTTCCAAGAGTCTATCTGAAATCTCTTCTGCAACCAAAGTTCGTTTCTCTTTTCTCTTCTCTCAGTGAGCCTAGAGAACAATATATCAGTATAACATTTTTACCAGCTTTCACATTAGAGAACTTGTAAGATTATTCTTTTCTAGACTAACCCTACTGAATTCCTGCAGTCTTTCCTTTTAGTTTGTATTTTTAAACCTTTCTGACTTTTAATGTTCTGTTCAGGATTCAGTAATTTGCTCTTGTCTGCCTTAAGCAGACATGCCAAATTACAGTCAGTGTTCTTGCTGAGCTCTCACCAGGGTGATGAGAAGCAGAGCAATTTGCTCTGTTTCAGATTTATGATACTCTTGTTAGTACAGTTCAGAATAAGTGCCCTGAATGGTTGACCCTTATTCAGGTTGAATCTTGACAGCTAGAGTTTTTCCTGGCATAATCTGATGGTTTGTTTCTCTTCTTTGTATTTATGCTCTTTATTTCCCCTTCCTATGGGCGGTACTCTGGTCCTAACTGAATTTGTCTTACTGATTTTAAACTGTTTTTCTGATTGTCCAAGGTTATTTCAAAATTTGATCATCTACTTCAAAATTCTTTTAAATTATCCTGGTGTAATGTGATCTGTGACTTCTTGTGTGTGTGTGTGTGTGTGTGTGTGTGTGTGTGTTTGTTTCATTACTCAAATAATTTCCAGGTATTATGGTTTGGATAGCCAAAAAAAAAATAAAAATCAGAGGGCAGACCTCTGAAAGACCTCACTTAAAGTTTCCTAGTCTGATGCTGAGTCATAAGATATTAGTTTTTGAGATTATTATTTTGCTGACCATTCTGCAAATATTTCAAATTTATTATAATGTCAGTGTCAGAAACCTCACCAAAACTGAGGTGTGGCACATCTGTTGCTTAACCTTGTTCATTAAGTCAGCTAGAAGGAAATTCAGTTGCTCTAGTAAGATATGTTGTGGTTGCTTTTTTTTTAATTTTTTTACTTTTTTTTTTTAACATTACTAGGGGACTATTTTATTTACTTATCACTGTTGTCAAATGCTACAACTCTTGCACTCTGTAAAATGAGTGAGATAATTGCTAAGGTTCTGCATAATACGCAGATGTAAGTGAATATGCAAACATTTGGTAATTATTTTCTTTGTTTCCACATCCTAAACTTATGAAGGAGATTAATAGAAGTGCCTCAGAAAAATGTGAGCTATGACTGTGACTACCAGATGGCCAGTGCTCCTTCTCAGGATAAGGGCATGCGGACAATATTGAAAACTGTTAGTACAGGGAAGCCCTAGTCCCAGCCTGAATTACAGAGTTAGAGAAGGACTTTAACTATTAAGCACAACTAAGCCAGTTTGTATAAATTAATTTGGAACTGCAAACATACCCCACAATCCCCCCAACAACCAAAAAACTATTAGCTTGTTCCATGATGGGGGGGTAGAGGGAGGGCAAGGGCACTGGAATGTCTGTAGTTTTATTAGATATCATACCCTAGATGTATTCTGATTATAGGTTACACTCCAATGGGTCAATTAAGATGTTTTTAGTGAAATACATGTTACAGGAAATCATCAATTGAGTGAGATGGTGGAAAATAACAGCAAAATAATAAAGAATGAGTTAAGAAATTTGCAAAAGCTATCTTTGCGCTGTAATTTTTTATTTTAATATAACAAAGGAGCAGCACTATTGCATGGATGGTTATTTGCTAGTATTTATTTAAGACTTTTAACAAGATACCTGCATGGTTAGAGCCTAGACATTGTCACTGAATATGTGCAAGAAAATAAAGTGAGAGCAAATGTGTAAGAAAACATTCACTGTTTCAGCGTGCTACAATTATTTGGTGAAAATGATTCAGAGCATATCTAAGTCCTCAGGGGTTGTCAGGAGAAAACTGTTAAGTGTATGATGTTGATATATAAATATCTGAATTCCAGGCAAGGGCATTTACAAATAGAGGTGCTGCATA
This sequence comes from Dendrocincla fuliginosa, assembly GCA_035047845.1. Classification (NCBI taxonomy): domain Eukaryota; kingdom Metazoa; phylum Chordata; class Aves; order Passeriformes; family Dendrocolaptidae; genus Dendrocincla; species Dendrocincla fuliginosa. The sequence continues at coordinate 9,944,030 of JAWWMO010000175.1, read as the reverse complement.
AGAACTCAGGGAAGCACTACAATAGACAGAGATGGTAATCCTGGCTGAATGGTGTCAAAGTGCTGTTACTGATGTTTTGATGTGCTGACACAGGTCAACTTAGTGACCAGTTGAATCTAAGAGATGTTTTTAAAGTACTCAAATTACAAATATCACTAGTTATTGCTATATCAGAATGGTGAGAAAGTATGCCCTTGAGGAGCTCTGGCAAAAAACCTCAGGGCTTGATTATTCCAGGGGAAATGTGTCTGTTATAAGGGAATGGAGCAGACCTTTGTCAGCATATGTTTTTTCAGAGGTATTTCTTATCCCTGCCTCACTTTCAGTGACAATCTTTGTGGGAGGCTGACTGCTATCTGGTTAGGGAAAAGACTCTTAAAGCATGGTTTATTTTGAAGTAATCTAAATGACTAATTAGATGATCGATATACAGCTTAGAGCAAGGCATCTGGAAGTAGTCAATACTCTCTTCTGAACTGAACTCTGTATCTCACAAGAGAACAGAGTTTTCTGAAGTCTCATAATCAAATATTGACCCTTCAGTGCAAGTTGCCTAGTTTATGTAGGATCAGTTAAATTTTATCAGGGTGCACCAGCTGAAATTCTCTCATGGACTTGTAACAACAGAAGAATTTACAGTCAGATAAAATTTTTGTGTCAGGTTTCCTTTTCTGGAGCTACAGTTTATCTGGGAATTAGGTTTTAGCATTATAGAGGAGACAAAGCCTTTGAAATATGAAAACAATCAATGAACAATAAGCAGCAACTAAAGCAAACCTAAAAGTGGATAATCATGCCTTTCACTAGTAGTTTAGATACAATGTGTCATTTTTCTTTCAGAATGCTCAGTCAAAATAATTGAATTGAGGAAAGTAAGACAGTAATAGACTTTTATTTTAATTGTAAATACTGATTTCTACACCAAAGACTACATTTCTTCTTTTAATACTGACCAGAGAATGTTTTGTAGATTTAATACTTTTTCCTAAGTCTGTTTTTTCAAATCCAGCATTCCAAAACCAATTCTGCTTTCACAATATGTGGTCTTTCATCACACTGTTAACTTTGAGAAAAGTCTTTCTAATGTTTTAGAAACACTTTAATAGAATAAATGGCCACAGTTGCATAACTGTTTCTTCTAGCCCATGGGGGTTCACATGTCTGATAGCTGAGGAGCCAACATCTTTTTATGTGTTGAAAGGGAAGAGTGACACATTCAAGCTGTGATGCATTTTATTGGCTGAGACTTCATCATGTTCATTAGGCCTTGAAATTAAAGTTTCTTGTAAATTGAATGTTCTACTAAGATTTTTCTGGAAAAATATGAGAGCATAGTGGTACTGAAGTTGTTTGGTTTTGCTTTAGTAACATTGAAAGCTACAAGTTGAGTATATTCATTTTATAGTTAAATTCAAAAGCTGCTGTTTTCTGAAAAATTAACGTAGCTTCAGGGGTAGTAAATCAGTCTGACAATTCATCTCCACGTGTTCTCTAAAGGACCTTCATGCTCGAGATGTGGGACAGAAACCCTTGTTATACACATCCTTTACAGCTCCTAGTAGAAAACTCATGACTACAAGTTTACAGCATGACTTATTTCTTGCTCAGAACAATAGGGAGGATGAGAGCTAAAAAGTTCTGGTGCTGTTTTTTTGCAAGATCTGTCTGAACCAGTCAAACTCTCAAGAGTCCTTTTGTTAATTTCAGTGATTTCATTCAGTTATCAGTGCATTTTAGGGGCTGATTTGATGGCCTAAGACTATAAAAGGACTTAAAGGAGTGTTAATGATACTATTTTAATTGCTATTTCTATTGTGAATGTTTTACTTATTCAATCCATTTTCATAACTATGAATCTAACTATCCCTAAATTAATAATGATGCCATACCTTCTCAAAGTTATATGATGTACTCAACAAAAGCCTTGTGGGCTTCTTTTTTTCAATAAAAAAATTCTTTTGATTTAAACATGTGGAATGAAGAAGGGGAAAAAAAAAAAGAAAAAAAGGAGAGACTCCAAAAAAGCTATATGAAACTTTCCATCTTGTTGCAAATTGCGGACTAATTTTCCTCGAAAGCAAAGTAACTTTTTCCTCTTACTGTAGTTTTGAATTGATTTAAACCACAAGTAGAGGCTTAAAAAGGAAGAGCATTATGACAGAGAGGACCATACTGAGTACATTAAGCTAAAAAAATAAACTCTCTATCCCCAGTGATTTGATGGAACACCAAGATTTTCTATGTTACTAACATTTAGAATATACCACCTTCATTTTTTTTAGTTTTTATTTCTAGGTTTATGTACACACATATTTATATCTGTAATGACAATTGTGGCATGTGTTGGACACACACAAGTAGAATTGATAATGCTGTTTTCAGTCTGAAATCTCTATTATTCTGTAAGAGGAAGGTACGTTATCTTAGGCTCAATGTGAAACTGGTGTCTCTTAGTCACAAAATCAATGAGGAGAGAACAGTCAAAAAAGAGAATGGTGTTAGTAGTTAATGCAGAAAGGAAATGGTGTATGTGCAGCATTCCCTATAGTAATGTAAAAACAGAAGTGCCATGCCTAAATTAGTCTAACTAGACTAGATCTTTTTCTTACTTACACCTTGCTAAACATTTATTCAGAATGAGCTAAACAAGAAGTCATTCAGAATATGTATAGACTAATAATATTGGAGAATTCTTTGATTAATTTTTTTTTTGTGAATTGGAAAATTGTAGAATTGTACCAATGAAACCACTGAAAATAAGTAAATGATGCTGTCTCAGTTGACATTAACAGCTGGAATGAAATTGTACATGACTTAGAAGGATACTTTAAGGAGTTCAGTGTATTTTTTTCTTTTATACTAAAGTCATTATGCATGGTAACTTCCTGGGAAGTTCCTAGGGCCATGCAGCTGTTGATACTTGAAACAGTGGTAGTGGAACCTGGGTATTTGAATTGCCATGTTTTTGAAGTACACACATACAAGTAACTATTATAAAACTTATACTACAGTGGCAGAACTAACATATAGAGGAAAGTTCCATGCTGCTTCTGCTGTGACTAGAACTGGAGTGCAGTAATCAAGCTGGTTTTCTCTATTTCAACTGGCTCTAATACTCCTTGGTTACGGGTCAAGACCCTCATTCAGTTATCTGGGAGTTCTCTGTATCTCATTCTGCTCTGAATCCTTTCATAGAGAATTCTTGCAATCTCTTATCTACTGCTATTACCATCAAGAATTTCTGTTGGCACCCAGCAAAATGAGGTCAAGAGAACTGAAAGCAAATCAGGGAAAATCTTAGCATTTTAGGTAATCACTGTTGTACTTCAGTAGACATCTTGCAGGGACACAGTAAAAACCAGTTAGGAGTTAGACAATGTTGTTTAATTTAGCAGCTCAACAAGAATAAAGCTACAGTCTTGAAAAAAGATGTTGCAAACAATTAGATATGTCAATTACCAAGGGGGGGTGTGTGCGTGAAACTTAGACTTTATGATAGTTTGACTTCAGATTTAGGAAAAAAGTCTTTCCAAAGAAGACTTGTACTGTACTGTATCAGATGTTCCTGATATACTGGGCTTTTTCTGACTTCCAGTTATGTGAAGGACTTCGTAGTGATAGCTTTTGGTTATTGTGTACCTGCCTGCCTAGGTGTCATGATTGGTTGTTGTGATTCCGTGCTGTTTCTATTTCTTTGCTAGTGTTTGCAGGAGTTCCATAATCTTCTGGCTTGGTATGACATAGCAGAATGCTGGTAGGGAAAACATCTCCTTTACATGATGCCAAAGCAGTTGTACTACAACGTTGTTGAGCAATGACTCCTGTTGGGCAAGTTACAGGTTTGGGCAAATTACAGGTCTGTCAAAAAAACAGATTACATTGCTGTGGAAGTCAGGGGAGCAGTGTTTGTGGTTAATCATATTGCAGCAAAAGCATGCTGACTGGGATGTGCAGTGGGGAACACTGTGTGTGGAATGTGTGTGAAATTCCTAGTGGGTGCATATTTCTGATCATGTTCCTCAGAAGATCTTGATCTAGAAAGACACATGGACTAGGAAGTGGGTTATTGCTGTTTTGTCCCCTTAGTGTGAAGGCATAAGGAGAAGCACTGAGTCTTCATGACTGCATATCATGGGGTTCTTATCCTGACTCATTCCATCTCCACATTGAATAACAGTCTTTACTACTATGGCTCACACCAATATTCCTACACACAGTGTGTAGGCTCACATCCTACTTAATATATTCTTCTGACAACATTCTGCCTTTTTCCAATCAAATATTAGTTTCAATTATTCAGCATGGCTTTAAAATCTATATTCTAGTCTAATATTATTCAGGAAATTTTAATATTATGGAGTCTTCCAACATTCATTGTGATGGAACAAACACAGAAGTAAGGCTAGTGCTTGTGGTCTTACACAAAATTTTTTTAGGATTCATATAGAATTTTCTAACAAGAATAAGCGTTTCAGTTAAAATCACAAAGACATGTCAAACAGCATTTAGATAGAATCCTGTTTTCTATTAAAGTTCTACAGGGAAACCTCACATTTGAAAGCTCTTATTACAAAACCAAATGGATATGACTATCTAGCCTTATAGCCTATGTGTCAGTTCACTTTTCATTGTGCAGGCTGTATTTGCTGATCAATGGATATTTGGTATGTAAGTACTTTTCAGCTTTGAGAATAAGATATGAAACAGAACTTCAATGAGTTTTTCTCCTGTAAAGAGTTTTGGGTTGGATCTGGATTTTATTTTTTTATTTTTAAAGAGTATCTGGCTTTACATGTATACAAAAAAAAAAGCTTGACTTGCTGTTGTTTTCAAGAGAATTTTATAGCTTTTGTCCCTTTGTCCATTATTGTTTAAATATTACAGTGTTTTGCCTGTGAAAGTACTATCTGATTAGAAACAGATCAGTGAAAACATTATAAGTCAATATTTTAAAAGACTCCATTTGAAAGTGACTCAGCCACAATTTATGTCATCTTGGCCTGATTTGGAATAATAATGAAGGCCAAAAATAATCTTTTAGGAACAATTTGTCTTATAATTGCATTGGTCCAAGAATGTGAGGGGGGAATTAGTTGTCCCCTGATGGGTTATAGGAACACAGTTCTGAAAAGTAATCACAGAATTTTGTCAAAAAGTGCAGCTTTGCTTTGCCCATGTCCAACAGAAATATGTGAGAACTGAGATGGTGAAATCTATCTGGAATTTAATTTAATAAGGTCAGCCTTTCAAAGAGGTTTGATACCTCTGTCAAATTACCTGGGTTCTATGGCTTGGCTCTGTAGAGTGGTTATAGTACTACCAGGTCACAGAACATTCCATGAAAGGCCAAGGAAGCTGATGCTGGGTGCCAGTCTGGATGCCCAGCTCTGCACAGTCCTTCTGCCTGTTTGTATGATTGGTGCTGCTGTTTTGCATTAGAACATTCATCTGCATTTCATTGTAATGCTGTTATGTAAGAAGCCCTGGCATCCCTTGACTATACAGATGCTTCCATAACTGTTCATCAGGCTGCTCACATGCCTCACCAAGACAGAGAGCTAAAATCCCATAGAAAGAAGCTTTTTATTCCTTCTGCCAGCACCATCCAGAGGCAGAAAAAATAGTTATCTTGGAAAATGAGTGAGGCTTTTCTTTGCAAAATTTCACATAAATTCCTATCAGCAGAAATCTCTTTCCAAAACCAAGAGATTGAAAATATTCCCTTTGACATTGTTTTGGCAACTAATGAAGCCTGAAGTTGAAATGAATATGAATTCAAACAAATTCTTACTGTCCCCTTTAGAAGAATAGGGAAAAATAAAGTCATGGATAAAAGAGATGATTAAGGAATTATTTTATAGGATTATCTATCTAAGATTATTAGTTCTATCCTCATTATTTTGAATATCATCCCCCTTTTCCTCTCCTCCATTTCTGGCTGAACAGCATTATGCAAGTCTCAAGGCCTTATAAAGTGTATTAAAAAATAACTAGGTAAACTGATGAGGCCACAATTCCACTGTCTTAGGAATGCAGTTGGCTTACACAAGAAACCTAAATAGCCTGAAGAAAAATAGCACTGACTGGAACCATAAGCTAGAATTTGAGTTTACTTATTTTTCAGGTAGGATGTATGTCAGGTAACTTTAACACATTCCAAACCATTTTTATGTATTAAATCTCAGGGAAATGGGTTCTACCTTTAACCTTCCATCTCCCAATTTATGCAGTATAGAATTAACTAGTTTGCTGTAGCTGCTTCCAGTGTGTAGCAGAATGAATATGTTGGTTTATTATTTAAGATAACATCATATAGAAATCAGTCCACCAAAATTAATCGTTACCTGCTTAGCCAGTCACTTCAATGCATATATTCCATATTTACTTGTATATTCAAATTTAAATGAGCAAAATTAAAGTCAACTGACAGTGTCATCCTGGTTATAAGAAAATTTCATCATCATAGGTAAGTAAGGAAAAATTATATTTTGACAAAACAGTCATCAAGGTAGAATCAGTACAGATTGAAACATGCTTGGGAAAATTAAATACATGCACCTGACAAATAGGTTCATTTTTCTACGAAATAACACTGCATTTACCATCATATGGTGAAAGAAATCAAGAGACCCATGGCAAAACAGGACCTTTTTTTCCTTTGGAAGACTTTGCTTGTAGAACAGGATGTCTTATAAGGCATATTAGAGAAAATAAAATTCAAAATACTTATGAAAGTAGTTCTGCATATCACCTCCAAGCTTTCACATATCATGTGTTCCTGTGTGTACCCACAAACGTGTGGGTCAAGATGCCCTACCTTGCTGTACCTCTGGAGGCTGTGCACTGCAAACTCTTAGAGCTGCTCTTGATTTTACTCTTCAGAACATTTCCTAGGCTTCGTTTCCAGACTAGGAAACACAGTTTACAAACTGTGAAACAGATCACCCCCTCTGCAGTCTTGTCCTTGAAGGGTCCATTACTTTGGAAGGTAATGTGTGGGTTTTCCCCTCATTTTACTCTATCATGTTGCAGGGTAGAAAGAGTTAACTCATGTGATTCAGGTTCCTGGATTTTCTCTTGGTTCCAGCGCTTGTTTGTGAACGGTAATGTTAAGTACATGCTTAGAGGGACAGCAGGCTCTGTCTTACAAACAGTAGTCCATGTACCCTAGAGGTGGAAGATTTCTGATGCAAGAACTCCTTTCAGGTGCTTGAAAATATTCTCCCTGTTTCTGAGTAACCATGGTACTATGGTGAAGTAAATTCAGTCCCAAAGAGGATTTAGATCATCATTTCAGTATTTGCCCTTTGTCAGTTCAGGACCATAAGGGTAAGAATTTTTTTTTTGAGGTTTGATAGGATGGCTGTGTTAACTGATGTACAAACTGAGGAGTGCTGATGTAGACTGAGATTTTTTTGATGTGAAAATACAAATATATTCACTTGTAAAAAATACAACAATACATTCACTTACAGAAGGAGATCTGTAGTTTATTCAACTTGATGAACTTGACAGTGGAAAGTATATTTTGCCTGCTTCCTTTCCTTGCCTCCGTACACAGTGGTTGTATCTCTCTCTGAAATAACTTGTCTCTTATCTGTAACAAAGGAAAAGAGCTCCTATTGCATGAGCAGCTACTATTTACTAATACAAGATGATAAAAGTCTGATTAAGCTAAGGAAAGAGACTGTATTAAGAATAAATATGGAATGACTTGAGAGTGAATCCTTTAAATCCACTGTTGTAACTTGAGGAAGAGACAGATGGGTAATATGCACCTTCTAAATCCAGAGCTCATTTGCACCTAGGCTGAGTCTGATTTCCAGACAACAGCCAGACAGATGCTGTCCTAGAGCATGTTTGTCTATCTCTAAAAGAGAATGAGACCCGGCCGGGGAGAGGGAGCTTTCTTGTGGTGTGTTATTCAAAGGAGGTCTGTGAAAAGGTCTGACCATGAGCAGTGTAAAATAAGATGTTCCGTCTGACCGAGCCTCTGGCCCCGAAGCCCCAAGCGCCTGGAACTTGTTCTCAGCAGGTGGCGCTATTGGGCTTATCATCTTAGAGCGGCTGCTTCTTCATTTCTCCCTCCCCCTCGTTTTTTAATGAATTATTTTCGTTCGATGCCATGGTGATGCCTTTTGCATGTGTCTCAAACTGCAAGTCATGACAGGGTAGTGTTGCACCACTTCAAATGCCGAGGGCAGCAAAAACACTGTACTGGAACAAGGTTTCTCACACTGATCGTGCTGGAAGTCCATTTCTTTTTGCTACCAGCATAAAACTTGTTCTGATCCTGAGTGAAGCCTATTTGTATCGCGTTTCAAATGACTAATTTTATTGCTTAGTTGCAAGAAGTTGCATGCATATTGATAGAGTATATAATGGCACAGCAAACAGTTATAGACAGAATTTAAGATGGCTCAGTCTTCTCAGCATCTTGGCCTGTGCTCCAGATGCCAAATCCATCCTACTGGGGGGACCCTGCTGGTCTTCCTCCGTGTTGGCCCCAGCCTTGTAGGGAATTACCTCCCAAGCAACCTTTTGCTAATACTTTGTGTCACTCTGCAGAAGTACTAATGTATGAAATAATTTTAAAAATAGGAATGTTGCGGTTACTGGAGTTGGACTTTTTTAACCTCCCTGCACTTTTCAAACCAGTTTCCAATGGTTGAACACTGACATTTCCCCTCTGCTGCTTCACAAACTGAGATCTTAGAGTTGTCATAGATGTAAACCTGATCATAATTAAGGTCTAATCTGCTAAAGTTGATTTGTATTACAGAAAGGTTTGGGTTTAAGGAGCTAACTATTCCTGATTCATTCTAGTGTGGCTGCTATCTGAATTACATTCTTCTATTTAAAAGAAGTATATACTAATTCAGATCTGTGTACTTTTTTACTTGAAAAGGTGATTGTGAATGACAAATAAGAAGAACCAGGAATAACAAAAATAAATATGCCTGCAAACTCTTCCTCAGCATAATTTACAGGAGATATTCTACATTAAGATTCAAGAGGAAAAAGAAAGAAAGGCTGTGCCTTAAAAACGCTCACAACTGCGATGTTAGCATTCTTAGCAGGTAAATAACAGCATCCTTCATACATGCTTCATTTATGTGCATAGCAGTTGACAAGTAAAAAATAGATTCCACAAGACAATTAAATGTGTGTAATACCACCCAGGGGTTAACTGCTTGCCTTTTTTTTTTTTTTTTTAAATGCTGATCGCATCCACTCTAGGGTAAACTGTGCCCATGACACAATAGAACACAGACATATCTTAGCTGTTCCGGTGCATAATGCCTTCTTTACCTCAAACTTTAACAGTAAGAGCAGTTTGTCTCTGGGTAATGGGAAGTAAATGAAGCCCCCATGATCGAGGGGAAATTGTCAGTGACCTCCTACACCACTTAGACACATATAAGTCTATGGGACCAGACCCACTTGAGGGTATGGAGGGAGGTGGCAGAAGAGATCACGGAGCCGCTTTGTGTCATTTACCAGCAGTCCTTGCTAACCAGGGAGGTCCCAATTGACTGGGTTAGCAAATGTGATGCCCATCTACAAAATCAGTTGGAAGGAGGGCCTGGGGAACTACAGACTGTCAGCCTGACCTCAGTTCTGGGGAAGATCGTGGAGCAGATCATCCTGGGGGTGTTGGTTGACAAGTGACTGAACATGAGCCAGCAGAGTGCCGAGGTAACCAAGAAGGCCAATTGCATTCTGACCTGTACCAGCAGAACCAGGGCAGTGATTGTCCCCCTTTGCTCAGTGCTTTTGAGGCTGCACCTTGAGTGCCATGTTCAGTTTTTGGCCCCTCACTTGAAGAAAGACATTGAGGTGCTTGAGCAAGCAAGTGCAGCCATGATATATTAGAAAATTATATATGAAAAAGTATATAGAAAAGTATTATGGACAGCTAGAACAATACTAGTTGCTTTTAGCAAGAAACTTGATATTTTATTCAGAAACTGTCCATTGACCTATCAGTTACTGTCTAGGTTTTTTGCTTCTTGAAAGAGAGCATATTTCTTTGCTCATCAGTTCTGAGATGCTAGTAGCTTTTTAGGCAGGTATTCCATCTAGCTGGAGATTCAAAAGGTGTAGGCAATTTAGAGCAGATATTTCAACAATGTCTGATATAACTCATCATGGGTGAGATGCTACTGCAGTACCAGAACTTATCCTCTCTGAAGACCAATAAGAATCAAACTGCAGAGATGGTGCCCAGTGGTATGAAACATGACATGTTTCAAGGATGTGTCTCCAAACCTTTGTTGCTCACAGGACATGTGATGCCTCTAGACAAACTTGTTTCCTAACACAGTATAGAGTAACATCAGCACTTGCATAATGCACAGCTGTGTATCTTGTACCCTGTGGAGCTTAGTCTCTGCTCTGGAGAATTGCTTACATGACATTGCCATCTGGATGCATGCAAATTATTTTGTTCTTAGTTTTATAAAAACATTAGCCTGGCTGCTGTGGGGAGGGCATTCAGGGTGTCTTTATCCACATGTATGTAAATACATCTTCCCTGCCCAGACAAGCTTACTGAGTATAGTTGCAAGGACAAAAGAATTGCTTGATGCAAATAATAGTTATACTATAGGTATGTAAAGAATGTAGCAGTTTGCCAACTTTATTTTACCAGTGAAGACTCTTATTACATCAAATGTCTTCTAGTCGTCTTTCACTTGTTGCAAACTACACCTGTTCTATGGCAAGCCTAACTCACTGTATATGGTATGAAAATGTCTCAACCTGTACATTTTGGTCATCCTTTGCTCTTGTCCCATGCTGACCTTGCAATTGCAAGACATCCTTCTTGTAAGCATAGTACTTCATTCATCACAACTCCCCTTCACTTGGGCTTCCAGCAGAGCAGTTGCTTTGCGTATGTTTCTGCAGAGTTCAGGGCTATATTTGCTCTCTGGTTTTGAACAGTCCTGAGCAGATAAAACCTCTTTAGTTATCTTTATATAGGCTGCCTGTAAATTAGCAAACAGGCTGTAACAAGTGTAAATAAAGGGTAATTCAAAACTAATAGTATTGTCTATTTGTTTTGTAAGTTGGTTTGCTTTTGGGGGGAGGGTGACTTACTTTGTCTTCTTTTAAGAAATGTCTTTAATGAAATAACGTGCTAGGATGTGTTTGTATGTTGTGCAATGCATGTTTCAGGAATTTGGCAGGTTGTGTATGCATGCTGAGATGTTTTCTAACCCCAGGAAAGAAATTGTGTTTTTTTTATATTTCTGATGGCCAGTGAGGAGAGGGTGTTTGCCACTTTCAAATCCCCTTGTTTTTGGAATTCTTTTTTTCCCCAGGCAATTAAAATGTAATGGTGATAGCAGTGCTGTGACACATGTGGGCTAAGATTTAAAATTCCTTTTGGAAAAAAATCCTCAGACTATCAAAGCACTTCACACTCTTTAACTGTGTCATCTTAACAGCTTCGCTTGGGCAATACATTAATTCCAATTTACACACAGAGAAACTGAGGTATAAATCAGTAGATGAAAAAATACTAAGTCTGGATTATTGTAGAGAAATTCAGCTTCCCTGTAGCTGTCTGAGCCAAGGTTTGGGAATGCTGGATCTGTGGCTTGCCTGCAATTACACAGAATCACAGAAATTTTGAAATTAGTGTCGATGAAGACAATATTTCTGCTCCAAATAGGGCTTTCCCCAACCATAGATCCTTCTGTGAAAATGATTTTTTTTTTTCCTTATGACCAGCCTGTACTTGTACAATCTACAACTGTATGAAAAGAACTGAGGAAGGGGTGTTGTCTGACAGGGATATCTGTTGGCTGTCCTACCACAGAGGAAGTTCAATAAAAACTGCTTTTCCTTTGGCTGCTGATATGAACATTTGAGGATCCATGAGCGCTTAAGTTTAGGCAGTTCTTCTAGTCTTCCTTACCTGATGGAAGAGTAAACAGACACCTAGACTGTTTGTAGAATAAAAAAATCAAATATCAGGTAAAGATATGGAAAAACTCCATTGTTCATTTTTCTCCTTGTTCTGCGGGGAAGTAAATAAGCTATCCAAGCTGCTATTTTTTTTTTTTCACCCATGTGAGTTCCTCTGTTTTTTAATATGGTTTTTCTGCACAGTGATTCTCAGTTTGCTTTGTAGAAACCCTGTAAATTCTGTTTTGGCCAGAAACTATTAAAAAAAAAAAAAAATCACGTAAGCAGAGGTTGAAGTACAAAAGCTTTCTTTTGGCAGCTTAATGACAGAGCATTTCCTTCATTCCTCCCTGACTCATTAACATGTTGACTTTTGCAACTCTCAACTTCTGCCCTATTTATCAGTAATTACCTAAACTACTGTCCCCGAATGGAAAAATTATTTGATCAGTGTATGAGGTTTGGGTGGTCAATATTAAAACTCCATATGAATCCTTTTATTTTCTCTAAAATGGCACGTTGTACAAGAAGCATAGATGTCAGGGTGGATAAACAGAAAATGAGCTTTCAAAAAAAAAAAAAAATTAAAAAACAGCTATAAAAAGCAGTTTGGGGCAGTCCTTGGCTGTTTACAGTGGAGACTGACTTTCATCTCTCTTTGCAATAAGTAAAAGTGATACTGAAATTCTGTGTGAAGTTAAAGTACTCATGTTCTTCAAAAGAGTGTTGAAAATCTGACAGTGCAAAAAAGAAACAACTACGCTGTGTGTACGAATTGGAGACTGCTATTTCTAAAGATACAAAATAGGCCAGCCTCATTAGTTGACCACCAGGGAAGATGTTCCTGTAACTTAATAGTTAACTGGGATTTTTTGTATAATTGAGAAATTTTTTTTTTTTTCCATCTGACTCAGAGTGTGAGCACTGTACAGCTTCACATTTCAGCCTATATTGTAATTCAATAAGGGTAAAATATTAGTGGATTGAGATTTGGAGGGAATGATTACTGACTTCCTGGCTTGTTTATCAATGGAAACTGAAGCAAGGTTTCTGGGTCTAAACCAGAGGACAACGAAGGCCACACTTTATCAGTTTCAAGACAATACAGGGTCAGCAGACCCTGCCATGTCAGCAGATATGAAAATGCAAAGAACAAGAATGCAGGCTTATTTAGCATTTTAACTCAGTAAAATAATGCTATATACATGACTGTCTTCTTCAGTGACTACTGGTACTACATAATAAATCACTGAAATTGTATCTAGAGAGTCTTACTGTTCTATAATTGCTGCAATAGGGTGTTTTGTATGCTGTGATTGCTTTCTACTATGCTCATTTCACTTGGAAGACATTGGACCTCTTACCCAAACAAATTTCCACCGTGTACTGTGTTTCACAGGCTACACAGTAGATAACACCTTTAAAAGAGTGGGGTCAGGAGAGGGAAGCAGAGGAAAAAGTTAATACTTAGAAGCATCTAAATATGTTGCCTCACCAAGAGTAAAGCAGTAACAATCTGAACAACAACTAGGGCCTCTTATGATGATTTCTTTCCTGTTCTTTCTATGAATTCTAGATCAGCATGCAAGGTGAAAGCTTAACTATCAGAGATGCTCATAGGCAGTGGAGTGTGCCAGACTTTATTGGAATTTAAAACTGCAGTCAGTGGCATTTTCTGCCATTCTGGTGCTCATCCTATTCAAACAGTAAATTCACTCTCTAATCACAAGTTGCACTGTCAGTCTAAACAGAGTAATTCAGGGCTTCAAGGTATAAAGTAATCCAACAAGAATGACAGCCAGTAAAATTACTCTTGCATTTGCTTTTTCATTATGGGGGGAGCTTTGAGCTTTCAAAATTAGTGGCCTTATATTCTTTGGGGCTTCCTATGTGCATGAGTCCAAGGTACACATGGCAATCAGATAGCTGATCGGCTACCCCCTTCCAAGGCTAAATGGTGGACTCTGATACTGATGGAAAGCAAAATGAAATACTGTGACCACTCTATAATTGCTTCATCAGAGGCAATAAGGCTTTCACTTTGGGTACTTGCATGTAAAGACTGTAATTTATCTGGGCAAAGAGTTCATAGCCCATGACCCAGTGAGTGTTCTTTATTCACTCGTGCCCATTTTAACATTTTGTATCCTCTTGGCACAAATTAAGGCAGACATAGAAGATTAACAGCCCTGGAGAATTAGGACGATGGTGTTGCTGGGAAGTTGTTATTGACCTTTTAATTTTGTGTATTATGCACCCTAAGGGACACCCTCAGGATGATTGCATATCAGAATAACATCAATGTTTTGACATGAAAACCTTACAAGGACAGTAAAACAAACTTAAATCAGTGTGTTACAAAAAATATCTGTACAGCCAGCTGCAGTAGGGGTATGCTTAGCCCTGGAAGCCACGTACCGTTCTGTATATTATTCCTTTTAGATAGCTGGCCTCAAATTGAACATTACTAAAATAATTTATAAAGTGTACTTTAAATGGTTTATGCAAATATTTAGAGGAAACAGTAAACACAATAGGTAAGAACTCATTTTGCTGAGAAATGTAACTCTGAACTTATCAATTCCTCATACATGTGATTCAAATATTAGTTCTTCAGAATAAGATCTGATGGTGAATAAGGTGGATACAGAAGACACCCTAACATATAGTATTTGAGAAGTCTATTTACTTAACTGGAATCCGGAACTTGACATTCTTTTCCTATTTCTGACACAACCTTGCCAGTTAACTTGACTTGAATCACTTAATCTTGTATGGTGTTTTTGCATTACAGATGTAAGACTTTCAGCAGCAAGGAATAAATACTGTGAAATAGGAAGGACAAGAAATATATATATTTTTTACATGTCTTGTACATGTGTCATGATGGGCTTTTTTATGCATTCCCCAAATATGCATATTTAGAGAGGATGACTGATCTCCTTTCCTGAGGACATGTATTTCCCTGGCAGAATGCCATGGAGAAACAGCTATCTGAACCATTGCAAAAGCTACCCAGTCAGAACAGCTGTCAATGCACAAGGAACTGATCTAAGAACAGTTAGACTTACAGAACTAAGCTTCTCCATGGTTCCATTTGAAGCCAAACACATTTAGGGAGCTTGTACTTTCACTGTATATGCTACACCTGCCCTGAGATGCCTGAAGAATTCACGGTCTAGAGCGGTTTATCTGGCAGTTCTCATCCAGAAACAGACTTCTGGAAGTGGTACTACCATCTATTTTTCCTGCTCCTGGTCCCTGAGAAGTGGGCCTTACTTCCGTTTCTGTTAAGCTGAGGTGCATGAAGGTTTAGACTGGGACTACAACTGCTGGCTGCTGCAGCAGTATTAGTCACCAGCAGTCTTGGCTTGAGATATTTTCCTGCTGCTAGCCAGAACTCATTGGAAGCCAGCCTTTTCGCTCCCTTACTTAGTCCCTCATCTGTGGTGTAACCACATTCAGGGTCATCTTCATATGTCCTTTCAACCATTTATTGTTGTTTAATCTGAACTCTTTTAAACAGTACTGTAAAACCGATGAATTAATAGAGAATATAATTATATATATGCAAGATGGTAGTGCATTACAGGCTAGCGTTATTTGGGCTCTCATTGGCCTGAATTTTAGAAAATTGCCTAGTGAACTAAAGGGGTTTTTTTAAGACTCTGTTGACTTTTAATACAATGCCAGGTTTCTTGCTCTTATGTGAAATAAATCAAGGCTTTAACAAAGGCTGACACATCCTACAAGACTAATACTTGCATGACAAGAATCAGGCACAATGACAAAAATAAACACCACTGGAAAACTGATTTATAAGGCTTGTTTTTTAATCTACCCATATTGTATTAGTCTGGACCTTTTCCTCAAAAGCCATTACCTCAGTCTGTTACCCTAAAGCAAACTGGAGAGAAGGACTAATATTTTAGTACCATATGATTGTGCTTAAAACAGCAATAGGGTTTTGAATTATTTCATAGAAAAATAAACTCATTATCTAGAAAGAGGGGTCTAGTGCTTAAAACCAAAGTTATGTTTTCATAGTCTTCATAATTGGTCAGGAGACACTTTAAAGAAGTAGTCCATCCAATGGATTAATGCCATGAAATATCTAAATTTAAACAACAACAACAAAGCCAAGCAATCCACACATTTTTTCAGTATGAAAAGAATAGCATCTAACAGTATAGGTCACTTCATACTTTTGTTTTGTCTCTGGTTGTCTTTTAATTTTAAAAATTAAATGGAATATGAAATCGCTGTCGTTTGTGCCATTAATGCTAAAACAAACAAACAAACCACAAAAAAAAAAAAAAAGGAAGAGGAGAAAGTTCCCATTTTGTAGCCTGGGACACTTGCCATAGTTGAATTTAGTACCTTGTCTGGGTCCCTTATCTGGTTCACAAATAAGTAATTACAGAATTTCAAAAACTTATACTATTTATGTGTGATTTTTTTTCTACCTAATAACAGAATTACAGTGTTATTTAAGCCGTTACTATTCAGTAGCTGGCAAGAGCCTTGAAAGGGCTATTGGTTTGTATTACTCTGTCTTGTGCAGAATCAGTATTTTTTGCTTCTGCATCCATTATGATCCTTTTAGGATGGACATACACCACTGAATGAAGGTCTAACTAACCATACTCAGGCTATTTTTGCTTTCTAGATTGGCAGCCTCACATCCACATGATTGTTCATATTTCTTCTCTGCACTAACTTACCAAGTAAAAGGTGTGACTCTTTCTATACATGCCATATATAATGAATAATGCCTAGGGATCACTTCAGATTCAGGGCAGGGGAAAAATAACCTCATTGAGCTAAGTATGTTAAAAAATTGTAAAACCTGTTCTATGTGGTTTTGCGAAGTATCTGCTTATCATAAGCTGAATCTCTATTTCCATTGGTCCAGATATGAAGAGAGCCATCTACCCTTTGCAAGAAAACTACTTGTAGTGAAGAAAGGAGACCCTTGTATGAGTGATGAGTTCTAAGCCCAGGTTTGGTCTGAACAGTTCAGAGTTGGAGCACATGACTATATGGGTCTTCAACATGTTTGCATTCAGAATAGTTGAATAGTAGTTGGCTAGTTTACTATTATAATATGTTTTGAACATCTCTTATTCAAGTTTCTCAGAGAGCTTGTATTGACAAAACAAACTTTGCTGTGCATACCTTAGAAGCAAAATTCATCTAATGAACTTTTTTCAAGTGTATTTTATTGATGACTAAAGCTAAAAAAAGTAAATTGTTACAACTTTCAACTTCCCCCCCCCCCCCCCAACCCACCCCACTGAAAAGAGAAAGAATAGTGGGTTTTGTGTATTTTTTCCAAGGTGATGTAAGGTTTATTGCGTGCAATATTGTTGCATTGTAAGAATTGCAGTTGGGAAAACAGACACCCTCATGCCTGCTACTGTACATGACCCATGTGTTTGGTAATCAATCACAGCTTCTCCTTAGACTGAGTAGAAGAATATTTTGCAAGTCATGGATTTATCTCAAATTCGTGATTTTTTATTTATTCATGTGACAAAACCATAGCTTTATCAGAGACTAAATGGGGATGCAGTTTTAAATGATTACACAAAAGTATTCTAGTGCTAATAATCTACTAGTACTGGTGTGAAATGCAGAATGTTTTCATAACAGATAATGATGAGCGGCAGTTGAAGTAATTTATAAGAAATACACAAGTATTAAGCTCCTTCATTAGAATTACTGTGAAACGATCTAGTCATTAACTTCTTTTTTGTGTGTGTGATTTTTATTCATCTAATAATGACGTCAATTACATAGGGGTAAAAAACCACTCTGACTATGTGTGGGAAGTCTGCTTCTCCAAAGTTTAATTTGTTGTCATTAATCCAGTGTTATGGGATATTTAATATAGGAGAAGCAAAGAAATGAGGCAGTTTTTCATAATCTAGAATGACTGACAGCAGTGGCTGGCTCTTGCTTGCTAGCCTCTCTAGGTTTTCTGTCACTGTGTCAAATTCGTATATATTGATACAGCATGATCCTTTTCCTATACTCATGTTGCTCAAGAGTCAAAAATATTCATTTACCAGAATATTAAAATGCCCTGTGCCATTTCCAATACACCCAAGTGACCAAAATTCAAATGTCTGACAAACTGACCACCTGCCAGCTTCTCTTTGCTTTGGACTGCAGCACATAACATCTAATATTGTCAAATGCCTCGTCCCAAACATTTTTGCCATTTTTACTGTGGCAAGAAGAGACATGCTTTGAAGGCTCATTCTTCTCTAAGTGGACTCTGTAGGAATGAAAGTTAAGCAAGACCAGCCTCTGTATAGAGTGATGACTCATATTAATTATTTATATATTGATTGTTTGGAAATGAAGATGATATCACTGATAAAAAGAAGTATGTCGCAGCCTCCTGTCCTACTCAACCTAAATGGCAGTGATATTTGAAAATGGTATAAAAGGTTTCTCTTCATAATCAGTACTTTTTACTTTTAGTCAAGGATACAGGAAAATCCAGGAGTGACAGCTAGACTGAAAAAGCTCAAGGAATATAAGAATATGATGGCAGTTGGTAAAATCTGATGATTTAGTGGTGTGTTTTCACCTGCCTAGATGCTTTCTGGTTCTGCTGCACTTTCCTGATGTAGATCAGCATGATATACTTAAGTACTAGAGGACCAAATCACTGTTCTCTATGAAATCATTGTAGTATTTTCAGTAATATGAAGCTCTTCAGGCATCCAAATAACTACAATGCAGAGTTCCACTGCAATTATGTGATAACCTGTCAAAAATCATAAATGTCCAGCCATAACTTTAAAAAGTCTTATATAGGGGTTTTCTTAATCTTCAAGCCTCAAAGACTCTTGCACGACAGTAGCTCTAGAAGACCATTAATACGTGCATTTAATTCACGTGGTGTAATTAAAAGAAAATACTTATTTACACTGACTAGCTGTGAAATTATTTGATTGTTTGCTGCTTGCACATGAACAATTATTGCTACCATGTAGCGTTAGTGAAAGCAAACATTTCACAACATGAAAAGAAAAAACCTGAAAGAACCTCACTCAGTTTTGTGTTTCTTAGTTTCAAGACATAAAAGTGCTAAATTAACTTCCCTGAAGCCAGTGTGCAGCCTACATCATATGCCTTTGTTAAGGGATTGAGGAGGAATAATTTACCTCCTTATTTATGTGTGGCAGCTAGCAATATTTATGGTATATCTGCAGAGCTGCTGCTATTCCTCTAGATAAATCATAGTAGGCACAAACATTTGAAATATTTTTAACAGAAGATAAATACATATTTCCTGTAATTTTGTTCATATTTAAAAAGCCTTTAATATTTTCTTCTCACCTTGAAACTTTATTTTTTGATAAAAATTGAATTATCACATGCTTCGTAGACAAAGTACGTTCAAGGCAAACCAACCTGACATTGCAGGACCTGGACAAGGGTATGACACACAGTCATACAAGAATGCAAGAGTGACAGGACAAAATCAGGCACTTCTCTCTGACACACCAAGCAAAGTAGGCACCAGAGAAAGTCATGTTGCATTAGGTCTGCACAGTATAACCCTTGAAGAGCAAAGAGGTTGGCCATTACTGTCACTGTTTATTTTTCAGTTTCCTCTTAAAATGCTGAGTCCACACATAGGATCTGCAGGAAATGAAGCAGCAGTTCAGTCTGTTCCCTCATAGCTACAGAGAGTTATGATAATAATCTTACTTGAAAAGAAACCATTTTGTTGAGGAAGGAGAGAAAGTGGTGGCACACTTGTGTGTGTGAGAAAGTGAGGGCAAAAAAATAGTCTTTGGGGAATCTTTCAAACTTCTCATTAAAGTTTGAAAAATTTCCAGTGCTCTGTGGCCTGGCTAGAGATGTAAGAAACTTACAGAACTGGCCGAGGTTTGATTATTTGCCTATTTAATGTCTGGGTATTTATGTGAGCACTTGTTTTGTTGGGAAGGAACAATGGGAATTGAACCCTGTCTTTAACCTGTCAATACTGGTTTTGAGAAATGTGTTCTTATTTATTTTTTTTTCCTCCTCAGGACTGACATAAAGGGCCCAGATGCTGCTGTTTTTTTCCTGTCTGTTTCTTTGGAGATGAACTAATTTGACAAGGCCGGGATATATCCAAGGGAAACCTTAGATTTAGATTTTTCACTTCATCCAGGGTTTTATTTTCTTTATGTGATAAATTTAAAAGAAAAATATTGATCTGTTGTTCACATTTTTTCACCTGTTGTTTTCCAGGGTATTCAGATTTTTAAGCAGATCTGTATTCCTCCTCAGCCTCCTGAGAATAACTGTTTCTGAATTAATTCAGCTGAAAAATCTTAGTCATTTTTGCTGCAGTGGACTGACTTCTGGCAAATAGGGATTAATTTCAGGTTGCTTACCAAGACATTCTCATTTGGGAGTTGAATTTCTGTTGTATCATCTGTGCACTGTCTCCTAGTCAGTTCTGTAGGTAGTTTAGTTCTATTGTTACTTCCTACTGCATATGAAGCAGCTCACTATTATCAGATATTTTCTTAGGGGTTTATGAGCTGCTTTTCTTCAGAGCATGTTATGGAGCTTCTGCCTCTGACTGTATTGAAGCGCTTGCCATGGTACACGTGGGTTTATCAGGGTAGTGGAGCATGATGCTATTTGTTATTGGATTTGATGTGGAGGAGGAGGGGTGTGAAGTGGATAAGAGTTGAGAGGTGGGTGTAAGTGGCTGTGATCGTGGTGTGCTGGAATGAGAGCTTTGGATGTAGGGGTGGGGATAATGAAATTAGTGCCTTTGAATTGCTTTGAAACTGCTTGGCTAATAACTGGCTCCATTTATAAGGCTGATAAGTGGTTTTCTACCTTCTCTTAGATTCTTATGAGTGAACAGAAACCATTTTAGTCTCCTGAGGAAGAGAGGTTTGTGTTGCCCTCAATAAATCTGGAGATCTTGTGTTGTTAATTTATGTTTATAGTGTAAATATATATACACATATGTACATAATTGCATATATAGATTTCCAATGTTTGCCCATAATAAATCAAATCCTTTTCTAAGAATACTAAGAAATATTAAGCCCCACTAAAGGACTTCCTGCTTCTGAAAATGAAGCTATTGATAGTATTCTAAATGAAATTCTCTTATCTCCCAAAACATTATACATTAAGTTTTCTAAACTCCCTTTCAGTTGGCACATGCTTTCCCCATCTTAAAAGGCAGGTACTTTAACATCAGGACTAAAGGCTCCTACAGCATAAAATAAATGATAATGAGATAAAAATGATTTTTTTTTTTTAATATGGGGGAATAAATATCCCAAGTCTGATTTCAGCTTTAGCATTGCTGGCAAGCCTGCTAACAATCCCATGGCAAATAAGGTATCAAGTAACGCTCTCTGTGTGTTACTGTAACGTTAACTCAGAAAACCACTGTGGGACTGGTATCTGACAGGTATTCAGGTACTTTACTAGCAACAGCAGCGTATAGAAGAGCATGACATAAGAATCATATAGTGTGACAAAAACTAAGGTAAAAAAATACCTTTTTTTACCTTACAAGTATAGCTTCCACATGACTTAAAGCACTGAGCATTTCAGAAATGACTTGTCTGTGAAATGTTCAAAGGGTGGACTTGAGATATGTAAGCTGGAGAGACAAAGAAATCCCCATCCTTGCTTCAGCGCTTTCATCTCACACTTCAATCTTTCATTTATATATTATAAATGAAAATTAATTATAATTACTAAAACTAATTTCATTTGCCTAGATAAAATCCTGGGCTAATATGATTTAACATATTTTAACTTGGAAATGAGAGATCAATGATTGTATGACATGCTAGGAGAGAAGCAGGTAGACTGCATTTTTATGTGCCAGAGTTTACTTGGAAATACCTTTCTTATCTTGAAACCACTATTTTCACCATTGGAGAAATCAGAGAAAACCTCTTTTTGTGTTATCTCATCCCTCACTGGTAGGAAAAATGCAGAGCAATACGAAAGTAATAACATTTATTTTTGTATTACTTTTTCAAGTTTAAACATGAATGCATGGAGGAGGAAGAAGTGCTTCAAATCCTTAGCTATAATCAAGTTTTTTTAACTTACTTAAGGCTCATCAAGAGAACAAAGACTTAATTTGTAATGATGATGTATTTACCCTACTTTAGATAAAATCTTACTGTGCATTCAGGAAAATGTTTGATTGTTTGCTGGCTGAATCTGTCTCAGGAGAGCTGGTTGAGAGAGGTATTAGTGGGTTAGCTAAGAATTTGTTGGCCTTCAACTCAATGCTAGCATTGCTATTGTGAGTTTAGTAGATTTATGAAGCCCTGACTCAATACTCTGGAGTCAAATAGTGTAGAATGAATTTTAGAATGTTGCAGGAAACTCAATGAATAAAATGAAGAACTTAATTATGACTCTTCTGTAGTCATGGTTCATTCATATTGTCAAGGCTATATACATCCCTAGCTTGGAGTAAATGCAAAGACCTCTCCACATACAAGTGAGGAGAGGATGAGAGAGAAGTCTAGAATGTCTCAGATGGCTTCCTGCTTTCAGAGACTATCAGCAGCAAGTGGACTGACAGGCAAAATGGCCACGAATAGAATATGACTGTAGAAAAGGGCTTTGATCTCACAGAAGTGGCACAGAATTAAAATTATTAGTGTTTCACAGTAATAGTATTACACCATCACCAACTGATTTTTTTATTGTCTTTTCTTATTATACGACATATTAGGTTCACATGTCTGTCACCTCCCATCCATTTTTGGGTACTTGTACACAAATTAACATTGTTCAAAATTTGCTGTGGGTTTGAGCCACAAAAGACATCACAAAACTTGAAACTCTGCTACATTCTGTAATTTCATAGCTTCTTTTCCTTTTCTTCCTGTATAAAAGTCTAATGGAATTTACTTCTGAAGAATTAGTAGAATGGGGGCTTAGTAAAATGATATATTTGTTTTGTTAAAAAAAGTCCTGTTTTTCACTTAATCCATTGGTGCAAAAATTGGATTTCAGAGAAGCAGAAACAGTTGCAGTAAGGGCAGCACTTTTCATATCCATGTACAAATCTGCCTTTTTTTTTTTTTTTTCACCCCATTGTTACATTAGGTTCCACATTTTACTCCCACTACTTCTTCATGTCAGGAGCTTTTTATCCTTTCTCATGACTCAGTTTTGAGGTTTTGGAAACTGTACATCAGAGAATCCAAAGTATTAAAAGATCAAAAATGCTCTCTGAAACAGGCTTCAGAAATATAACAGTGTTTACATATCTGCATACTTCACTCTTTTTTCTATCACTCTGAACTTCTGTTTGTAAAGAAGCATGTTTCTTACTTTGAGTGACCTAGCCTGTGCTGTAATTCGTTGCACTCTTGAATAGATGTCACACATTTTCACTTCATGTGATATGAATGACTTTCCCTTAAATTCACAAAAAATGTTCTGAACTTGTTTTATTTGAAGGCATCACTGAGTTTAACTCAAGGCTAATGAGGGCAAAAGGTTTCCTAATTTTTCACTGTGCCTCTTGCTGGAATACTGACTAGAAAATCTGTTTATTAATCTACTAAATGTAAAAAAATGTATTTACTTGTGCAGTTAGTATGCAACCTTTTCAGTGCTTTCCTGTGCCTTCCATCCCTGGTGTCTTTTTCAGTTGTCATTCTGAAAATATCATAGGTCAGTAAGGATGTAATATAGAACAGACCTGACTTGTTATCACCTTAAGACTGATTTTATTGAGCTGTTTGCAGAATATGGCTTCCTAATCGGCATAAGGCAACTTTTTGCTTTGGATAACAACGGTCCTAGTTAATAGAAAGGATACTTATTGCATAATAATAAATATGATTCCTTAAATTGACACTGAGTGGCAAGTACAGGCCTACCTTCTTCTTTCAGGCAAATACCTCCCTATGTTCCCTCCAGTTACATATACACTAGTAAAGCTTCACAGGAAGGAAAGAAGTTTGTAACTCTAGTTTATATTTATTCATATTTTATCAATTGCTCTTATCCTGTTTTCAAATCAGACCAACTGAATTTCCAACCAGCTCTTTTACAAACCACATCAATAACAGATTAAGAACAGCAGCTTTTCGTGAGCAGGGTTATTCCTGTTCGTGGTATAAACAATACCACTGTCACTTGTTTAGATACTGGAGTACTGGAGTCTTTACTGTAGATTCTAAGAAGAAAGCTGTTTGGACTGAAGCACTACAGTTAATGCAGTATTGATTAATCTACACGATAAAGCTTGTTTAGATATTATTGGTTTCATTGATTTTTTCTTTTTTTTTTTTTTTTGCCATTGTAGCACAACAATTGTCAAGTCCATTCTAGACATTGTCCTCAGTTGTCATAACTGTCACTTCCCCAGGGAAAATTGCTATTGTAAGCATAAACATCTACATTACAAAGTGTGTGTGTGTGGGGGGGGGAGGGGGGAAGTGTGATACCCTGAGCAGTATCTGTAAAAAGCAATAATTGTTTTTACATTGCTCACTTATTTAGAAAGTTCACCTGGTCTACTTCTAAATCCCCTAACACTTGCCTTAAGTATGTCAGACTCAGACTCTCTTGTAACAACCCTCATTGCAGAACTAATCCCTTGCGCTTACCTACTCAGACACCAAGAAAGGTGGTGACTAAAATCCTTCTTACCAAGCACAAATTACAAGGGAATATCTTTGAGTCCTTTTGCAGAACCAGTCTACCGCAAGGTTGTTCTTTGGAAAACACTGAAGTACACCGTGGTGGTTGTCTTCCGGCCCAAACCCAGACTGTACATCGGAATCTGCTTCCTTATTGTCATTTCAGGAAAGAACAGGGTTTTCCTGATGGCAGCTTCTGGCAGTTGAAACATCCACTGTGAAAATGTGGTAGCTACCGATTCAGATTAATTCTTCCCGTAGCAGTCAGAAATATTTTTGCAAGATGTGTTATAAATGCAAAAGCAACCTGTGACTGTTCTCCAGCTCCTCCACCACACTACCAAACAGAAGGTCTTGTTGCATTGCCCTGGGAATGAGTGGCATGATCCCTGCCCCTGGAGGAAAAGAATTAGAGACCCTACTGCTTCTCTCTGACTGAAGCTGTACACTTATGCTTTTTTCCTGCCATTGTGCAGGAAAAGGAAAGGAAATTGTGCACAGTGTGCAAGGAAATTGTGCATTTCCTTGCCACTGTGCATTCATGGATGAGGTGCTGAAGAGGGTTACTTTGAAACCTCCCTTGGCTCATGTTCTGGAGTTGCCAAATCAACCAGAATTAACCTGTCATACATCATTCAAAATTCTGATTAAGCCATAAAGGATCCTGTTAGTTTAATTCTTTGCATTTTGGTCTACCTTTTTAAATCCTTTCTCTGGAAGGAGTTATGAGTTTTCTATTTGAGAAAGTTGAGGGAATGTAAAGGATGTTTTTTTTTCCCCCCAAGCAAATTTCACCCTACTAGTATTTGTGTGGAAAGAATTAATTTGGATTGAATCACAGTAAATTCTGCCTATATAGCTATAAGCAGTGTGGCAGCTAATTACAAAATCACTCAAGTACTTGCTACTGAAGGAACATAGTATGGAGGGAAGAGTATTAACCTAGAAAACTAAAATTAAATGGGCCAGCAGGAAGTAAAATAAATCAAAAGCCCTCCCAAAAAAGAATCTTTCACTTTTTCAGGAATTGATTCTTTCCACTCCTCCCCAAGTACAGTTGAAAAGCTGTCTAGAAACTTTTGCTTTTTCCCAGAAAAGTAAAAATTGAAAAGGACATCTCATTTGCAGATGAATTATATCACTGAATACGTTAGTGAAAATATACAGCAGCCAAGTCACTAAAAGAGCATGTATAACGAAGAGATCATCAGCAAGTTCTAGGAGTGATAATCTGTTTGCAAATTTTTGTGTTGCCAGCTTTAAATAATGAACAAATCTCTATCTCAGTCAAACCCACAGTACTTGTTTGATTTCAAAAGTATTCTTGATGTGTGTTGAGACCAAAAAAATTTCCCAAGTTGGTAATGATTTCCCAGCCAGGTTAAACAGACATAGAATTAATGAGGATGACAAGGGGTTGAACGTGTTGACGTAATTTTTCATTACACAAAACTTATAAATGAAAGGAATTTGCTATTTTTTAACAAATGTCAATACTACCCATCATTTTACCCTGATATTCTTACCAGTTCAGTGAAACTTGTAAGCAGTGAAATTTTTCTACTATTCTAAAACACGTCCACTTTTATATGAAAAATAGGAAAATAGGAATACATTTTAAAACAACAGATTGAGCTGTGTAACTATGAAATTTAATGCATTTTTTTTGCCTGAACAAACCTAGCACTTCTGTGATTTATTTTTATTTTAGAAATGTTACAGCTTTGTCATTTACATAGAGTAAAAACAATTCTTAAAGGTTTTCCTAGCCAAAATTATTTCTTATTTTTAGCAGTAAACAGTAAAAAGTACTCAATGAAAATTGAATTTTCATCCTGCTGGCTTTCTCATCAAAGGGATTTTTTTTTTAACAGTGAACACTTAATTGTTCCATGATTTGAAGACACAATTTAATTCCAATACTGATTGGAAGAGAATGCTTAATTGAAATAGTAATGAATATCCAGTTTTATTGCCTTTCTTGGCAGATCCAGGATAAGAGCTTTATTTTAAAGCCCTATAAAAACACGTCAAATGTCTCCAGTGCTGCAGTGCCATTTTGTAAGCCCTGGTATTATGTGTACACATAGATTCTTTTCATATCTCTATACATCTTTTTGAAAATTCTCTTCCACAGGGCTAAGGTGGGAGATACAAGTGTTGGATTCTGCTGCTATGTGTAGCCTTTCACTTATCTGTCTGTATTTGGGTCTGTGTTGAGTTTTGTAAGAACAAACTCTGATGTTAATTTTTGTAATGCCATCTGTGGAGTAGATGATGATTTTGTAGGAGAAAGTAGCAAAATAATTTAATCAGCTGTTGGAGCACTAGTTCAAGTCAGCTTTTAGAGAAGAGTTATACCAGACGAATGATTGCTCTTTGTCTGGAATCTACCCAGAAATGGTGGCCTAGAACTACATTTCTTCTTTTCTCTGCTTGGTGTATTTGTGCAATTCAATCACATTACTCAGGCTTACTCCAGAAATGAAATTGAAGGTCTCAACTGCAACTTATAAGAGGAAATGGAATGCTAGATGAGGAGATGACATTTGATATCAGAAAAGAGATACAAGAGAGCAGAATGGGCATATAAATTGTCATATTCTTCTAGTTTTTAAGGTGATTGGTTTTGCTGTGTAGTTGTTTCACTTTCAGGTGAGTGCATCAGGCCTCAAGGCCTGTTTTCTAACAGATCCTAAAATATGAGTGCAGTGATTATGGCATCTCTATTTCTTAGAATATTTATAATACTTATCAATTGTATTAATTAATTTCCAAATCTGGATGCTTTTTCTGTGTCCTTAAATGAAGTTCTTCAGTGATGAACTATTATTTAAAACCTGATCTTTCTTTCTCAGCCACTTGACTCCTTGGAATATGTTCCTTGGATAAAGTCAGAAATAAAATGAATACACTAACTATTACAACTTAAGCTTCGAGACATAAAGATTCTCTGAAAAGAGGGGCAACCACTTTTAGCGTAATCTGTACACAGAAGCAGAAAGGCAACTCAACAGGCTGATGAAGAATATTGCCATGGGACTGACTCTACGGCCGACAGGAAGCAACAGGAAACATGCTTTATTGCCATGACCCCCATAACAATAACTAGAGTGTTGTGCTTTTTTCTTTTTATAACTTGGAGAAAGAAATTAAATAATAAAATTTAAATTGCAATCTAATTAGAGAGAAAAACACAACACAGTTGAATGTTATTTCAGTTCCCACAGAAAGTGAGTGGAGAAAGTCAAGATCCTAGTCAGTGAGAAGTAATGTATTGCTCCCACAAGGTATTAGAAGCTTAATAAGCACCAAGAGAACTCCCCTTATACCTTTTAATTAATTCATTTCAGTTTTAAAATAATGCATATTCCTTGGATGAGAATGGGAAAAGAATTTTAGCATCCTCCAGAAGGCTAAAAAAGCTAAGGAAGGTTAAACAGAACAAGATCACAACAAACCAGTAAAGTCAGTCTCCAGAGCCTCAAACAAAACACTAACCTCATTGATTTACCTTCACTTATACTATATTCGGTGTAAACTTCATCTCACGGGAAACTGTGCCAAAAGATGCATCATCTTGGGTTAGTAGGCTAAAATCCTGTAAGTTCAGAGAGATCTAAGTCCAGGGCAAAAAGAGAAACAAAATTTGTGGCTCAAAATCCTGCCAACAGAAGCTAGAGTTCCGCAATTGCTCCTCCAGTCTTTCCCTTATCAACTTTCTCATTCTTCAGTGGTAGAGCAGAACTGCCATTAAATATAAATAGGGAAGGATGGACAATTTGCAACCTGGTCTCTGTCTTCCCATTCACATGGGATTACAGGCTGCAACATTACGTTGGAGGGACATAGGTAAAAGAACTCTTTCCCGTTGTTGGGGGGTATGTCTTTACTTCATGAAGATAAGATTTAGCTTATGCCAGCAATGAATAAGAGGGCTTTGTAGTGACAAATTTCAAACACTTTCAAGTGTCTGGCTTTTATCTACATATAAAGATTTTCTGGTAAAACTTCAAGGATATATTGCACAAATAGTCTGTAAATTTGCAAATGATGCAAAATGTATAAGCATTTAAAGAGACTGTTATTATTCATGTATAGAAAGGTGAGAAAATGAACAGGTAATTGATTCAAATCCACTTTTAAATTGGTGTTATTCAGATTTATTTTCCCTCTCAGTGATAAGTTTCAAATATTATATTCACCTTTCCATTTCAAAACCTCCATCTTTTTCATACTCCTTCCTAACATGTATCAGTTTTTTGAGATACCCTCAAGCAGTGAAGAAAAATATTTGCAGTAACACTGCTGTAGTTAATTTCTTGAGGACTCAATATTTCACAAATGTAAAAACTATTTTGCTGACAGTTTTTGTCCTCCATAAAACAATTGAAACATCCTTCAATAACAAATAACAAAACAAGAGATAATATAGTCATGTTGATTCAGATGCAAATAAAAAACCTCTCCATTTTTTTTCTCATTGATGGTCATGTCCATTGTAGGCAGCTCGAGTCATGCCTGAATAAATGATTCATTGGAATATTTTATTAAAATAAGTGCATTACTTGCAGTGCTTTATTGAAATAACTGTATGACATGTTTTTAACTGCCCATCATTCTTGAGTAATTCCTTAGAAAGGTCTGGGCTCTTCTATGTACATTTCACTTCAAATCTCTGTCTACAAGTTTTATAACATGTTATGTCTGGGGTTATATTGTGAGCAGATGGAAGTATTTCTTTTTAGAACATATTAAAATAAATTGCCAGAATCACATCTTATCAAAATACACCATTTCCTCGGAGCTTACATGTTAAAATATGTGATGAACCTTTCTTTGTCAATGACTCACAGGAAAAAGTCAATGATCTTAAGAAGTCTAGGAAGAGGGCTGGAAGATTTCTTCCTACTTCAACAACTTCTGAGCCTTCTCTAGGCAGAAAATTCTTCAGACCTACATATGGGAATATGGAGTTACCACAGGGAGCTGAGAACCTCCAGCTCCAGCAGAAAGTGTCAGACTTGAATGAGAATGAGATACGAGACAACCAGGCCCAATTGGCAACAGAAGGGGGAACTCTCTTGAAAGGAGGAAATGGTAATTTCACTATTGATTCCAGTAAGACTAGGATTTCATATCAAAATTGGTTCCATTGGAATATCTTGGTGTGGATATGGATGCATGAATATATCAAACTAAACTGGTCCTTCTAACTCTGATCCTTAAGATGTATTTTTTTATCCAAATGGACAGGATAGTTCAGTACTCTGAGCTGCATGAAAAAAACAGAACATAGACATAAGTGAAAGGGTATAATTCTCTTAATTTTGTTTTAAAGGAAGAGACGTCATTGCAGGCAAGGAGAATAAACATTGCTGGGATAATTAAGTATTAAGTAAGAGAAGGTGTCAAGTAGCATAAAGCAAAATGGTACTTACCTTTGTGTTCAGTGTAACATGCAAAAGAAAGCTCTTTGATTCTGTCATTCATCACACCATTGAAGAAGGAGCATTCTTCAGCTTAAAGTTTTTGTTTTTAGCTAGTAAGCCAGTCACAAGTCTGTTCTAGACTGGCAAAATGTGCTTACCCTGGGAGAAATGATCTCTTCTCCCTTTGCCAAGGACAGGTGCTGACACTGTGACTCAGTACCGCAGGTCCCCTGGTAATCTCCTCTGTGTTTGCAGTGGCCAGGGCCAGGTACAGACATGGGCTTAGTGGCTTCAGGTCAGTGTGGCTACACTTTGTTACAGGCTACTGGGTACTGTGTTCTAGCATGCTTTTATCCTATTTTTGGATGCATGAAGTGCTTTGATCATTTAATTGGGGTGCCTGGAATGACAGCAGTCAAGTCACTTAGTGTGTATGAAACATCCTAAACAGTTAATGAGAATTAGAGTTGTGAATAGACTATAACTTAAATTAGACTTTTATTGTAACCTCCAGAGCTGGAGGAAACCCACAAGGATGAAATTTTTACTCCATGCAGGGCAGCCTGAAAGTTAACAATATATTTAAGAACATTTTCCAAATGTTTCTTGAACACTGACAGTCTTGGCGCCATGACTGCTTCCCTGGGAATCTCTTACAGACTTGATCACTGTCTCAGAGAAGAACCTTGTTTTAATATCCAGTCTGAACTTCCCCTAATAAGAAATGGCAGCTGTAAGTCATTTCTTCATGTTCCTACCGCCAAACACCAGAAACAAGAATTCATTGTTTGTCATGAGGAAGTTGAGGGTTATCCCTTGTGAGGTCATACCTCGTTTCCTCTTTGCTAAACTGAACGAATCTACCATCTTCAGCTGCTCCTCATAAATCAGGCCTTCTAGTAATTTAATTTTATTTGTTGCTTTTAATAATTTTGTGTACAGAATTCAAGGTGGGATAAGAAATTAGCTCTATCAATTTATATGATGTCAAATAAGGAAGTAATGGCCTCCTTGCATCAACTTGGGCCCTACTTACCACATTGATAATGCAATATATAGTTATATATATAGCAAAGGTATTGTTAAGAGAAGTCCTTTGTTTCAAATTAACTACAAATGATATGTAGAAAACCCCCAAACTCTTGCACTTCTTAATCCTGCACTAAGATTAAAGCAGTTCATTTTTTTTTGTCCCAGACTAAACTGGATTATTTCTCAAACCAGATATTTATGTCAGAAGCACATTCTGTGAGAAAGATACTTTTCTGTGGAGTAGGAAAGCCATTAAAACAATTTGACTGAATATTTCTGGATGGAATGAGAAACTGATGTACTGTGGAAATTCTCAGGGAACTATGGGTTTTGTTTATAAAATGTAATGATTTTCAAGTCAGGAAGAGAATGGGATTTATAAAAATCTGTGGTATTTCCAAAACTTTTGATGGTAATCCTTCAGGAAAAAGTGTGGAAGTGAATACAGGGGTTTTGCAAATGAAGTTTATGTTCTAAGGATCAATGTATTACCTATATGTGGCAAAATCTTATTCCTCCCTTTCCTTTTACCTTGATGTGTATTGATAGGGCCCCAAGGCAGCAGAAGTATATTTCAAATTTGGGTAGTTATGGCAGACAATGCAGCGAGCTGGTGCAAAGTGTCAGGATGATGAAGCAGCAATCTACAGTGCTTCATTTGCAGAGTAGGATAAAAGGAGAAAAGCTGGAATGAACTGTAAGTGGGGGCAAAGGATCCCCATAGTCATAGATCATCTGCCAAAAGCAATGTAATGGGATAAATACCACCTTGAGTTCTCAGCAGTATCTCTTATGTGCTTATAGCTGTCCTTTTTGACCTGTGGAAACGTTCCACTACCTCCAGTAACCTTGTAAAAATCCCATTTAACTCGAATTTGCAGAAGGAAAGACTAGGGCACTAAATTAATGCACATCTGAAAATATATATAGCATGCTAACTGTGATGTTATTATCAGGTGGCAATCCTGGCACTGTTTAGGATGTTCTTTGAGATCACAATGCCTTTCGTTTCTATAATTATTACATATATAATGGGAAGGAAGAAAAGTTTAATTTCTCCTTTCTTTCTCTGCCAATAAAGAAATAAATTGCAGGTCTTAAGAGATCATGTTTAAATCAGTAATTGGCTTTCTTACAGTGGAGACATTGAGAAAGCCAGTAGTTGGTAATCTGGAGTGACCAAAGTAGCATCTGTTGTTTCTTTTCAGAGACATACTTTGCCAAAGAGATGAATGTTGAATTGCAAATAGACTTACCTCTTTCTGTGTTATTTACATAGTGTTTCAAAATCTGTTTTTATTGAGTAGCTTTGATATTATCCTTAGGAAATGAATGTGATGAGATATTAATTTCCTTCCTTCCAATTTTCCACTGCAGATTACTCTGCTTTGAAAAACTAATCATAATCAGTCTAATGGAAGTGTTCTTTTCATTCAAACTTATTTTTATATTACTTTATGATATTTTAATATGGTGCTTTTCTTTTATCTGATTGATAATTTTCTTCAGCAAAGGTACTAGATTTTGAAAAAGGTTGAGTTTTCAGAGGGATAATGTGCACTGCTTTCACTTTTTTGTTTGAATGGTGAAGCAGCAACTGTAGCTGATACTTCTGAGTTACAACATAAACAGCAATATATAGAATGGATTAGAATGAATACTAGTGATAGTTCTAACTCGCTATGTCTGCTTTTAGGTATCATATATTTTTGATCTAAACCTTTTGATTTTAATCTAAAATTGGGTTCTGCCTGAATACAAAGTACAAAGTTGGATCTGCAAACTGGAGCTATAAACCTCTAAAGAGTTTTTGTCATTTCCTCTGTCAAAAAATTGTGTTGAAGATCACACTAGGATGTGCTACAGCCAGAAAAAAAGGAAATACTAGCCTTTGTTTTCAAAACATCTTTGGCTGAGTCTGACTAGGAGTAATGCACATTATTAAATCCATTGATATACTGTTCTTGTAGCTCTCAAACTGAGGGAATCGCAACGTATTCTTCTGAAAAGCACTTCATTGAAGAGACGTGAGAATAAATATTTGTGTGATTTGCAGCTGCTGTTAACTAGATCTATCCTACACTTTACAGTTTTCATCTGTGCCATGCACTTCTAAACTATCTTAACTTCACAATGCCTGTTCTATTAATTTTATATTCATCTTGGAAACAATGACTTCTGAAAGCTCTTCCATTAGAATGGTATCAGAATAAACTGGATCCCACTAATAGCTGTGAGAGTGAATAACTAGCACATAGGTATTTAAGTTTCCAGGCCCTCTCTCTGTAAAGAAGGTAGGCATGAAAGACATCCATGTGATCTGTCTTGGCCTTTATCACTGCCAATGTGTGAAAGTTTCAGCAGTGCAAGATACAATTCATTAAGAACACACTAGGTTTGCCAAATCTGTTATAATTAAGGCTGTTCTGTCTTCAGCAATAACCAAAATATTTTGTGTTGTAAATGTAGGATTAAGAAGAAGGTTTCTGAATGTGTGGGAAAATTCTAATAGTAAACCCCATTTTAATTTTATGAAAATAGTATGAAAAGATGTAGTATGAGAAGCACTTGTAACTGACTACTTTGCGTATATGAAATATTTTTCAACTTTGAAAATACACCATTTCATTAGTAGTATGTATTAGTAGTGTATAACTGCAACTGAAATAATTATCTGACTCAGGAAATGGTAGTGTATAAAATACAGTAGAATAGTAGAATACAGTACAGAATACAGTAGAATACAGTAGAAATAGGTAGTGTATAAAAACAAGGGCCTGAATATGATAAATATGGGAGTGGTGAATAAATAATCTGAAGAAGACTAGAAATAAATTACATTTCTTATGTTGTCCTATATAAATTCTAGCCATGAAATAACAGGTAATGGATTGTTGTGGAAAACTGATGCTTCAGAGTGAAATATCTTGTTTTGGTAACACTTCAAACTGGCAAAATCCAAATTATAGCTGACTTTATAAATCTCATAATTTTAGTCATCTTTTTATTGTAATTTTGTTTTGCTCATGTGATGTTTCATTCAAATATTGCAGTTTAAAAATCAAATCTATAAGTATTTGGAACTTCATGTATTTAGATTGTTATCACAAGTACAAGTTGCATAATAGAAGATGGAATAAAAACTGCCCCCTGCTCACACTCTGTCCCAGAAGCAGAATACACTGACCTGTTGGGCCAGATGAACAACAAGCGTAAAGTGAAATATCACATTCTCACAGCACAGTGTATTGAGGTAAACCGAAACTGGCCTTTGGTTTTCTGTAATGTATCAGGCTGGGATTTGTGGTTATTCAGTACCGGCTACACAAACTGCTGGACTTTCCCCGTAGTCAGCTGGAGGGGATTGCATGGTTGCCACCTCAAGGCAAGCTATCCCCAGTCATGAGTGAGAGTCCTAGATATTTTCAAAAGCTAAGATTTAGCCAACTATTCCCATCACTCTTCTCTCTTGACGAGTTTTAACAAGTTCTGTGAACTAGTCAACTCTGTCACTAAATGAAGGAACCAGGAAATAAATAGTCTGGCTTGGACTACAGAAGATAGTTAAAGGGTACTGACTTCTGAGCTGAAAATAAATATTACTGCATCTTTCTCAGTGGTGGAGAAACTGAAATCAAGACAGTTAAATTAGTTGACAGAAATCCCTACAATTAAACAGGGGTAGATTTTTCTCAGAAAGACTACATAATGGCTCCAGAGCTAGGTCCTATTCATGAACTGAGCATTCTCCACAAAACTGCTCTCAATTGACCACACAGATTTACTAAATTGTTGAGGAATACATTCAGTGCAGGTAGCTTGGGGTGCAGTTAAGTTTGTACCTTTGCTTTACAAGTTTTTTTTATTATTATTATTTTTATTTTTAGAAGTTAAACAGAAAATAAGAAAGAGCAAGTAGAACTAATGAGAACATCACTTTCTTCCTAGCTTACCTGCAGTAGACACTGTAAAGGGTATATACAGGTGAACAGCGATTCCATTTCTGTGTTTTATTTATTTTACCTGCAAGCCCTTACTGCATTACCTAGAGGAGAATTTAGGTGTTATTTGCAGTGTCAGTAGTCCATAGGAGTGAACAAACTTCTCGTGTTTAGCACAAGGCTGAGTACCTTCAACACTCATGACAATGTTATAGCTCAAAATATTACTGAACTTGATGAAAGTAATTTGCAGTGTTTTAGTTGAAGACTGAAATATTGTGCCTTCAAAGACACAGGCTCCAAATTAATGTGGAGGGCAAAACATAGTCATGGTCTCCACAGTCCAGGATAGTGATCTTTTCTTCTCTCCATAGCCAAAGAAGCAGAAAATAAGAGGAATGTATTTGTGCTGCAAAAGTAATTGAAGTACCTTGGTATTAAAGAAAACTGCTCTCTCTAGTCCTGTCAGAAGAGGGAATAATGAACCTTGCTACAACAAGGTAAGTACTTTTTCCTTTTCCTTCATGGTTGGCATTTTGCAGCAGTGAGTATATCACTGATAGAGACTTGATTATGGTAGCAAAAAGATTCACACTTTCTAACAGGAATGATAAGTTTCTGGCTTCTGGAAGTTTCCAAGGTATTTTTCAGTCACTATTACTGCTGTGTATTTCTTGGTTTACTTTAGGTGAAGCCACTGATATCTTTGTACCTCTTTCTTACTCTGTAAAATGGTTTTTACAGTATGTACTTTGTCTTTTTTTATTGTAAACTAGTATACGTGTACATGTGAGCTATAGGTTCAGGTTCTGATCTTTATTTTAGTATAAATTACGCAAGAAGGTCCAGAACAATCTTTATTATTTAGATTTAGTTTTTTTTTTTTTTTTTTTTTTTTTTTTTTAAATA
>JAWWMO010000175.1:9837825-9908029 GCA_035047845.1 Dendrocincla fuliginosa | reverse complement strand
GCTCTTCCGATCTTTTTTTAAATACAGCAAATACTGGACCAAAGGCCCTCATCTTCAATTTCCAGAAAATTTGGTGCAGTGTGTCTTTGCACATCGCTGCCCAACACTGGGCTCACTATAAAGTCTTTCTCCAAGCAAACTAGCTCATCTTTAACAAGTAAGTACACTAGAGCTCATGATTGCAGCAAGAGTTACAACAGATATTAAAAGGAGGTGTTGATAATACCTCTGAAAATGGTAGCTCAAAAGACATAGCTTGAAACAGTATTGCGACTCTCATACTACAGTTGCACTTGATGGTTGTAGAAAGAACTTACCCTTTGTCACGGGATAGAATGTTGACAAAGATACATTTGTCAAATTTTCTTCTTTTAAAAAAATGTGATCAGTGACAGTTAATTATCACAGACACAAATTTTCCATGATCTAAAGTGAATAAAAAATATCTCCTCAAAAATTGTGGAGAAAAGCTTTTTTTTAAGCACCATCAGGGCAAGGAGATACTAGAGTTTTCAGCAGTGTATATGCATCTGCAGTTCAGTATTGCATTCTGTATGTCTCGGATTCTTGTTCAGAATTCCCACAATCATCATAGAATAGTTTGAGTGGGAAGGGATCTAGTGAGGTCATTTACTCCAACTGCCCTGTAGGGGGCAGTGACATCTTCGATTAGACCAGGTTGCTCAGCCCTGTCCAGCCTGACCTTGAATTTCCCAGGGATCTGTTATCCATCACCTCTCTGGACAACCTGTTCCCCAGTGTTTCACCACCCTAATCTTAAAAAAAAAAAAATTCTTCCTTCAGGAATCCATGTTGTAGATGAATTCTTAATGCGTTCTAATGCAGCCAAGGCTCCTGTTTGCACAGAAAGCCAGATAAGAAGTTCTGTATTCAAGAATTGACATCTGCTCCATTTTACCCTCTTCCTTCATTATAGAAAATATAGAAGAAATTGACTGTGTGAAAACTAAGCTCATGGTGTTTATGGTTATTGGGTTGTTCTGATCTAAATATTATGTCCCTGGGTTTGGTGAAGGACGGTTTTATTTTTCATTTGTGTTTTCACCAATTAAATTGTGTGTAGACCCAAGGAATAAACTGTTATTTCTCATTTGTATTTGTTTGGGTGGGTTTTTTCAGAATTATTTAGAATCAGTTTGGGTTTTTTTACCACACATACAGGAATCGATTGACTCCTTTTGCTGAAAACCATTAAAAGGGAATAGCATATTACAAACTTATTTAATTCAGTTTGAGATTAACATTTCTAGCCCCACAGCAGAACTCTTTGCTGAAACTTGAACAGGGCAATATTGCATTGCCAATACATCCCCCCCAAAAAAAAACAACCAACCAAACAAAATACCCTAAACAAACCCAAAACCCCTAAAGTTGAATTTGTGAAACTTCTGTTTAGGATGAATACTGAAAGCTCAAACAACAAAATTTTCTATTTTATTTTAACATTTTGAAATGAATTTTTGTTCCTTAGTTTTGATATTAGATATTAACAGTCCCATGTAAACACAGGCTTTTTTTTTTTTTTTTGTTGCTTCAAGAATTCTGAAGACTTTAATCTTCACTTAGAGCTTGAATTAATATGTATATTTAAATCTCAATTTTCCAGTGAAGCGGACATTTTGCCCTCTGCACATTTCCAATTATGGTCCCCTTGAGGCTGTATTGTGCAGAGTGGTTCTTGATTATAGTTTGAAACTGCTTAATTAGTATATGGAGATCTGTGAATGTGGCAGTTTCAGCCCCTCTAACTACTGCCATGAAACAGCTCCTTTCTTATTGTCCATGAACCTTCCTTTCTTTGATCAAGCATCACTATTTTTTCCGTGACCATGTGTTAATTTTCTCTGATCCATTTTTCTTTTCTCCACATATCTTCTGTACTTCCTGATCTTGTAATAGCCATGGCAATTTGCTAGACAAAACATGTACAGGCGATTTAGATTTTGTAGCCACTGAAATTCAAGGCCAGTCCAAAGACAAAGTCAGATGTGAGTAATGTATTCAAGACAAAACCATGAATCATCACAACTGGAGCAATGGCCCATTTTCATTGCTCACCAGTCTTTTCTTCCCTGCTCTTATTGCTCTGGAGATGTGGGATGTATTTTGGATTATGGTGTTTATTCAAAAGCCTCATCTCCCTGTTCAGGATGAAGTCTGGATTTCAACCCTGATACACTGTTGACACTAGAAACAGATGGCTGTGAAGCCACTGGTGTAAAATAGCGACTTAGAGAGGTTAGCTGAGTTTGTGTCACGTGTTTTGAAAAGAAAAATATCATGACCCAATGAGATCTGTACCTGTTTCCTTAACTGAAATGATCTAGTAGCATCTTTTATTGCTTATTTTGATCACAATCTACATTTTAAAATCAGACAATTCATTCTAGTGATATTTCTCTAAGAAAGAGTCTGGAAGAGGTGAAAAACTGATGCCCTGTCTTATGGGAATCAATATATCCTCAGACTTTTCAGGATGGCTTGATGCTTAAAGCTTTGACTTAAATCTAATTTGAATCAGAAAAAGAAATATGATGTCATTTCAATACAGATAATGAAAAACATTGGTAATTCAGCAATATAAACAGTACAGCAACTAAACTGGAGGTCAGGGACTCGAGCATCTTAATTTATACCATAAATCTTTGTAAACTATTGCTGGGAAGTTTTACTATCCTCAGTATTTCTTTATTTATTTATTTAGTCCTTTGTTGTTAGAAGGAGCTAGGATTCATTTGAAACACACAGTGCAAAACCCATTTCCTGAGACTAAATGATATTGAGGATTTATGCCAGGGCAATAATTATTTTCACAAGTATCTGTGGGCCTTACATGCTATCAGGATTTCAGAACCTAGATAAAAAGTATAAGAAGAAATATAGTGAACCAAGGTGGGAGGTGGCAGAAGCTAAGAGTGATATCAAGCTGGAAAGTGCCCTTCCTTTGTGCAGACACAGGTGAGTTCCCTGAACCCCAGTCCATCCCTGGTGTGCCCGCAGAGGAGTTGGCATGAGCTAGGCAGAGGTTGCTGCACCCAAGCTGCTCCCTACTTGTCTACTGTGTCTTCAGCTGGCATCCTTCACCAGCACTAAACTACTTAAAATAAGTGAGGGAAACAACAAATTAACTGTCCAGAAGAGTCTTTCCGTTTTTCATTGAACATTTTCACGTCATGTATTAGCTCATCATTAGCTCTCATTTCAAGAGAAAAACCCTTCAAAACTAAAATTTTACAAAAGTTAAAAATTGATCTGCTCTAAAATAGAATAAGCCATGTTCTTTTCATTTGATGAGATTATTTTTGCTCCTGAGCTTTCATTTTAATGGGAATAAACATAACCAAATTTCATACAAATTGTTTTGCCTTAAGTTTATCTCCTTTTGTCAATTTCCTTTTGATTTAGTCACTATAGCAAAAAAATGAGCGACATACACAGTTCGACTTAGCACAGAGTGTATGTAGTTCTTTTAAGATGCACATTATTTGTGGAAGTTATAGTAGGAAGCCTGTAAAATCTGGTGGTTTTCAGCTCCTGGAATCTTGGCTTCCTCTGAGAAGCATGGTTCCCTTTATTAAAATGTAGAGTAAAATGTGGTAACGAGTTCCTTGAAAGTTCAAACAGCTGAAAGGACCCATGCATTGTATTTACAAGATGCCATTTGCTATTCTTCAGAGGGAAAACATGGATCTTACTCATGATTCTGGAATGTTTGGTGTTTCTCTACTGTGTCCAAAATGGACACGTTTGTGGGTCTGGCAATTGCATCCTTATTCAGTGTCTAACAGGCAGAGTTGCCGTAGAGAGAGAGTAGAAATCCAAGAGACGTTCCAGGTTTTTTCAATTCTCCTCTCCAGAGCTCTAGAAAATGCATTTTCTTTTATGCTACAGAGCTATATGGGACAAAATTCCTTATGGCATAAAAACTGTACATGGGGATTTTAAAAATCTGAATTTAAATAAATAAAAATAAGAAAGAGTATATCAGAAAGAGTATATCTCAGCCTGAGTCTCTCATCAAAGCAAACCAGTTAGCATCTCCTAGGCCTTGAAGACCTTGCTAGTTAAGAAACTTGCAGCTGTTGGTCTTTCCAGTCAGCACAATTTAATTTCTGAATGAGTGAGTTATGTAAAAAGAGTATACTCTTTGTAAAAGGCTGTGCTGCCTAGAGTCTATTCATCTGGAACTTTTCAATTGCCATTGTTTATCATATTCAGCTTACCTGACTGAGTTTGGGTGAAGGAGTTGAATAACCTAGAGGCATATAAACTCTGCAATTGTCCCATTTTGGCAGAGTTCTATTCAGCAGAGTTTGTCACTTCAGTGCCTGATGTTCTCTCCTATAGCTGTAGGAATAAGCTGTTTCAGTTCTGACTTCATCTGAATTGTAATTCTGGTTATTTCTATGACATTCCTATGAATAAAAAAGTGAGACTGTGCCTCAATGGAAATTCATTGAGTGCATTCAGTAGTTTATTCCTGTTTTGTTATTTGTCCCTATTATGCAAAGTGGATTTAAAAGAAGTTCCAAATATGTCTTGCATGTGCAAAGCCCCATCATTCCCTGTTGTCTGTTGACCACAGAGTCACAATGAGACCTTACTGCTAGAGTGTATGTAGCGCACTGGCCCCTGATTGTTTCCTTCCTACTGTCATGTGCTTGCTGAAATTATGTTGCCATATATTAAATAAAACCCTCCAAAACATTGAAATGAAAATAAAAAGAGTTAAAACCAAAGTGAAAAATGCTTTAAGTACAACAGAATTCAGCAGTCACTGTGTTAATTCCCAAGTAACATACTGTTTTTCTACAAGTCATAATTGCAGTCAAACTGTTGTAAATGCACAACCTTTTTTCATAATCATGCCTTTAACAAGGTCATTCTTCTTCTTTATCTTTATTTAACAGAGACCATTGTGTTCTTATGTATGGTTTGATGTAAACGCAGTGTACTCTTTAGTAGCTTTTGAAGAAAATTTCTTTAATGCATATCCACAGAAACACTTGTGGAATCAATATATTTGCATTTCAATAAACCTTTGTTTAGCTGGCTCTGGATGACATTGACCTACAACTTGTTTCTCCGTAGAAAAGCTATTTTTAGCTGCTTCTTTGGGGCAATTTTTTCTACTTTGCAGTGCATGAACATGGTTACAGTCTGACCCAGAGTTATTATACATCATATTAGTAATTTTACGAGGAAGATGGAGATGCGTGAGAAGCAGATGATGATGAAAATATAAGTGTAAGGTTCTGAAAATATTTTATTCTTTTTAAATACATTTTGATTCAGAAAATCTTAAAAGCTGTAATGTTAATAAAGGCACTAGAATGCTTTATTATTTCTTCATGTGCATGTCCACATACACACCACACACACATTACATGGAGCAACCCCAATAACAACAGTTGTCTCACGTAACTACTACATGCCTTAGTGTTGACAGAAGCAGCAGAAAACCTGGGGCTTGTGGGAACAAGGAGCAATGGTACCAGATTGTCTTGTCAGTCTTAGGCAACTATGTATTTTTCTTGGAATTAGATACAGCAAAAACTTGAAAAAAAAGTTGCAGCGCTGCTTTAATGGATATTTTCCTCTTCTCATTTTTTACATGGTAACATAACTTCCTCTGTATTTGACCTAGATAGATATGCAGGGAGTCTTCCCACGAGTGTTATGTGGCTTGGGGTTTATGGGTCTGTTTTTTGGTTGTTTTTGTTTGGTTGGTTCGGGTTTTTTCCCTCCCTTAATCTATGTCATTCTTGACCGTGTGTCTTTGTTGAATTTGGAAATTTAGGAAATACTTCCGTTCCAGATTTTTTTTTTTTTCAGTTGTGAAAGCTCTGTGATTCTGGTACAAGGAATCATTGAAACATTGCTTTACTTAAACACACATGGGAACAATTGAAACCCTAATGGTAAAAACAGTTAAATAATTCTTGCAGAGGTACAAATTACTCAAGATCAGCTTTATACTAGGTTTAGAAAGACTCCAACCACTTAGGCCCTGTAGTAATGAAACATTTGATACAAAGTTGATACCTTCAACTTTTGGTTTGTTTTATCGAAGCTTATAGCCCATGCATGGCTTAAATGATGAAAGTTAGATGCAGAGACACCTTTGTTCATGTACGTACATAACAAAAACACCTAATAAGGAATGCATGCACACAAATCAAAGCTAAAGAGAAAAAAAATTAGCGTCAGATTGTCATTGGATGGAAAGATAAACACAACCCATAAATGTAATGGTGTAGAACTATGTATCTGTGTGAGCCTTGGACAACTGGTTAAGCAGATTAAAAAAGATCAAATGGAATTAAGAGGAAAAAGTAGGTAACTTGAATGCTGAGCTCTTCATCTATTTATAGTTTAAAATGTTGGAGAGATTATCGAAATTACCCGGTCTCACTACTTGTGTAACTTCTAGTTTGAAACCTTGTAAGTAAAAGGAATCATTACAGACCTGACTGCCTGCAAATTGTCCTTCCCTGGGACTAACAGCGCTCTCCTTCACTTGCTGTTCTAGTGAACGTGTCTGGGTGTATAGGGACCTCTCTATTCGAGTACATTAGCATCTCCCATCTGCTATTCCCTCTTGTGATGGGCAGTTGAGTTCATGTTTGTGTGTTTCATGAACATTATTTAATCCAAACAACTTTGACCTGATTTAAAAAGAGCTATAGCCAACCAGAGATAACTGAAACATCTGTGAATTAGTTCCTTTTTTATTGATAATATAAAGTTGTCTTTGATTTATAAATACATGTAAGTATATGCATGTGCATGGACACAAACATATGTAAATATTTAGGGGTGTCTAGGGAATGATTATGAGGATCAAGTTTTTGTTACTCCAGTGTAGTGCAATTAGTTTTATGAAACAATATATGGCAGTAAACTAAATTAGCATTTCTCCTCACTATGGTGTACGTTTGATAAAAATACTTAGTGTTTGC
This sequence comes from Dendrocincla fuliginosa, assembly GCA_035047845.1. Classification (NCBI taxonomy): domain Eukaryota; kingdom Metazoa; phylum Chordata; class Aves; order Passeriformes; family Dendrocolaptidae; genus Dendrocincla; species Dendrocincla fuliginosa. Next base: position 9,901,046 of record JAWWMO010000175.1, on the reverse strand, counting down.
ACTAGTAAAGCAGTTCAGATCCTTGAAGTATGCATTCCAAAGGGAGTTAGAGGAGATCCTAATGCATTACCAGGAAAACTGCTTCACAGTTCCCTCAGGATGCCTGGTGAATAAAGGGATTGAGTTTGCTGATGAGCTAGGAAAATGAACTAGTGTGGAACACCTGCCTTTGCAAGAAAACTGAAAGAAAAGTAAAACTAATTGTATGTGTAGATGTTTGATCATTGAGACAAATGATCTTTTCAATTGTGGACTCATGTTTGTGGTTCTGCATAAGCTGGGTTTAGTAAAATCACTGAAAACTTAAAGAACTATTCCCCATCTCCCAGAAATTCTTTCAATTCCTGCTTTATTTTTTTTGAGTTAGATTATGTTTTTAATGATTTAGTATTTTAACGTGATTTTGTCAAGATTACCAAAATATTTATATATAGTAAGAAAAACACAGGCAGACAATGATTTCTCTAAGTAGCTTTACTTGTAATCACAGGTAATTTAGGGATGCATGCTTCAACACATTTCAAGTTTTATGGAGTTTCAAAGAAAAAGTTATCTTCTCCTTGGGTATTAAAAAATAGTTTTCTCCTTTAAAATTCCTTCCTTACTATTGAATTTGCATAGCATCTAGGTTTCTCAATGTATACTATTCCTCCTTTTCTTTCCTAGCTTTTCACACTTCTGATGTTCTAGTCTGCAAGTCTACTATCAGTTCCCACCCTAGGAAATCACACATTACTGTATAGTCTCTTTGCTAAATGTTTCTCTATTGTGCCAAGCATACCTTTTTCTTCATTCTTATCACTAAAGGAGCAGAATAAAGCACAGCTTCTTCCAGAGCTCCTAGCATAGAAGAGACCAAATGTCAGCATCACATTGGAAGAGTGACAGTATCTATTTGCTGTGGCAAAGGCTTTACAGGCCAATGTCCATATGTTGTCCCTCTTTAATTTCAGAATGCTTACAAATAGCATCTAACTCTTTGTCTGCAGGCACTGCTTTTGTATTTGGTCCTGGTACAAATAGCAAATGAAGGAGAGAAGTGTCCTTGGTTGTCTCCTCAGAGCCTTGTTCTGTTTTGCAGTTCATCCTAGTACTACGTCAGCAGTTTTGCTCTTTCTGGCAGGAGGTATTGTAACCTGGTATTCTGCAAGTGAGAATAATCCATGTCCCACTGGGAAGGCGAGGATTTTTTGTTTTCTTGCCGCATTTATATACTGCATCACTTAGGCTAGGAAGTAGAAGCTGATACTTCGAAGAGGAAACAAAGTTAATGAGCATAAGAACATTTATTTTTTTATTTTGGATTCTTAGTACGAAGAAATATACATGGCAGTATGTTTACTTTTCTATAGTTTGTGGGCCTTTTAATGGAAAAGAACCAAAACATAAAAATTACAGGCAGCAGCCTGTATGAAGATAACTGAATTTTTCAAATCAAAATGTCATCAATGTGCACTTCAGGATTTGTCTAATGAAGTATTATTTGTATCACTGTGTAAGAATTTTTTTGTATTATTAGCTCAGCTGAAGATTGGCACTGCTGTCATCACTGGGAATTCTGCTGATGGTTTGATTGGAAACAAGGCTCTCCTTTCCTCCCTTGCATTCTGTTGTGTGGCAGGCAGATCACATCCTGTGTACAGATAGCAGCACATTTTCTCTGACTGTAGAGATTGCCTCTATGCTCCTCCAGGGCAACAACAATTTGCAGATTAAAATGCTTGAAAGTTGCACTCATATGTTATCAGTGACAGGAAGATTAGCATACCCAACCTAATGCCAGTGGAATTTTTGTGCTGTTTTGTGAATTACCACGCTGTGTGGTAAAGTATAGCCCAGTAGCTTTGAGATGCTATACAGCCTGTGATTATGCCCCTCTTTTTAATGGTTACTTTTCATAGAACAAATCAGTTGAAGTAATGAGAACCTGTGACTCAAGGTTTCCCTTCCACAAAGAGCTCCCTAATCACTATCCTGACTTCATTAACCCTCCTGGCCTCCTTAATATGGACTTCATCTTATGTCTGTGTTTTATAAACACGGAGGGAGAAATTTACTTTCAGAAGAGGATTCTAGTCTGTGAGTCTGTTTTGGAAAAAGTACCTTCTTTCAACCCTCAGACTTTATCAATGGAGAATTTTCAGCAAAATAAGTAGGAAACAGGTCAAGTTGTTTCATGAGATAAAGATCATTACCTTTCTGAGGCACTGACCCATTCAGTTGCTGCTTTTTGAAACAAGTGGCTGTGCTATCCATGCTTTCCATGGAAGTTCACTGTGGTTCAGTGGTAATGAAGGAGGAAATCCTTGCTGAAATGTCATACCTCTCCTCCATAATAAAGTGCAAGTCTGCTATTTAGTTTTAGATGAATAAACTAGTAGCATAATTTACATAAATAGAGTAGGCAAGGGAAGGAAAGATAAAACTTTAACTGTGAAAGTTTCCCTTTTAAATTAAGGTCTAGTTTCCTAGAAAATTTAAAAAAAAAAAAAATTACTGCACCATGGATTGCTTTTTAAAAATCTTCTACTTCCAGATATTGAAAGATGTACGTTTCTTCAATATTGAGTGTGTAAGGTAAAATACATTTGACTATCTTTCAAATGACCATTAGAAGCAATAATCACTTTTAAGGTTACTGTCAAGCCTGTATTATTTTCTGTGATGAAATCATTGGATCTTGAAAATTGAGTTCTACAACAGGAGGAAAGTAAGGGAGGGGGTAAAACATTACATCTGGATGAAATCTAATTCAAAGGCAAGAGAAATTGAATTAAGTCATACCCAGCTGAGCTGTCCTATTCTATTTATTGATTTATTAAGCAAAATATTTAACTGGAAAATGCTTATGGAAGATTTAATTTTTGCAGATATTCTCAGTCATGAAAAAGAATTTGTTATGCTCTACTCTCAAAAAGACAAATTTGTACTACAATGGAAACAAAGATTTTGAGTAAGAGGTATGTCTCAGTATATGTTTTTAATGCATGTAATAGAATAGCTCAGAACTTTTGTCTTTTATGTGTGTATATGTAAATATACATACCAATACTAATACCTTGTAATTTACGTGTTATATAATAGAAAACTTCTTTGGACACAAAGTTGCTAATTTTGGGGAAAGCTGAAAACCCTGTCATTAAGTAAATGTGAATGACACACTTGTAATAGCAGAGATATACTTAACCTATGGATGTGGGAAAGATTGCTCCACCCTTAAATTTGCAGTGAGATAGTACAGTTTTACAATTTCTGAATGTGATTGCATTGTGACAATATTAGTGTCGAAGCTGTGCTGTGATACTGATTTCTGTGCAGCTCTTCAGAGGGTAAACAAACATGAAAGTCTGAACCGTCAGATTAGACACCCACATTAATGTTTCCGTAGCAAAATTAAATACATTTACACATAGATTGCAGCTCTTGGGATGGTTAGGTTGTTACACAATAATAAAACAATGCATTGCTTGTATTTATGGTGTATTCCATGTAGAAAACCAGTATCCATATATGTCTCTTTGAAGACAGCTTAACACTAGAATGCCAGGGTTCTGATGGATGAGGTATCATTGCTGTTACTGACAGTAGATGTTACCTTTCTACACAAATGCAGGGTGGTATTTTGATAAATTTCTTTGCAACCACAGAACAAATGCATGCGGTTGTGGTCGAGACCTTTACCCAGGGGGTACTGCAATTTCACCTTTCCCGGTATTCTTAGCAATTCTTCGCAAGTTTTTCTGTTTCCATTTTTAGCTCCCCTTGTTCATTCAAGTGCTGTTTTATTTTTTTTTCTTATTACATGCCTGCTAATCATGAAGAATATGTAAATAAGACAGTATTAATATTCAGACACACTCTGAGTTAAATTAACCTATTTTGTATTTAAGATGAAATTGATTATCTTTTAGCAATGGTTAAAATTAATGTTAGGTAATTAAGACTTTCCTGTAGGCTAAGGAAATGATTTTAGTAAAATGATTTAGAAAACAGTCCCCTGAGTGAAGAAGGTTGGAGTTAAAAAAGCAGACAACCTGAAGCTGATTATTGCATTACTAATGCTGCAGCTTGTTTTTTAAGTTTTAATTAAAATATTTACTGTGGTGGTTCAACCACACACCATAGTCGATGATGCACCACAGCTGATATTTATTTCCCTATTGTAAGCCCATCTTAAAAGGTAGAGAGAATTTTTGCTCTGTTAAAACAAACAATTGACAATCGTAAATCTGGTCTTTTCAATACTGTACAGCAATTAGGAATAAAAGAAGGTTCCTGCTGAGAGCTTTTAACTGAAAATTGTTTCCTACAAGAAGAGAAAAATTTTTCTGTTTTCTAAAGAACAAAAACCCAACCCTTTTATGAGAAACTTCTTTTTTCCTTCTTTTATTAATCACCTTTTTTTTTTTTTTTAATCTTCCCTGAGAAGGATCCCCAGATCCTTAAGGGGAAAATTAAATGAACTTGTAAAACTATGGTGAGTCTTCCATATTAGAGGAGGTGAGACTCATATGTACCTTGCTTTAAGTGTAAATAGGAGTAATCAGGATCATAATATGATCTACCTACAGTATAGGTTCTGTATTCTTTTTATGTTGAGTTTTCTATATCTCCACAAGAATAATCCACAAGCATTGCCAGATTCTGCTTTTGGAACATATCAGTAGAAGCAGCAAACCAAATCCCCAGAGAATATCCTAAGGAATGATGAAAGCATTTTACCTATACAGCTATCTCAAACGTTAAATGATAAAGTGCTACCTATGTAGAGTATCTATGAAAATAATAGAACTTTTCTGGATCTTACTGACAGTGCTTAAAAATGACAGTATTAGAATTTTAATGAAAATTTTGGTTCATATTTCTGAAATCAAGTGTCTTTGAAAGCAGGAGAAAAGACTTGATTTGCAGAAGCCTTCAGAAGATCATAGTGCAGCCAGTTGTGCACTTTAAAGATGGAAATTTCTTTCTAATAAAAAAGGCTATCTACCAGTTTTCCCAGGATAGTATGCTGGCTCTAGGTTGTATTAAAATGTAAGGTAAAAGAAGCATTCCATGACAAATTTTTATATACATAATGGAAATTATAAAAATGGTGTTTATTTTATCCTGGAAGTAATTGAAAAGTGTTCAGTTTTTTTCTTAAAATAAATATGATGTCTTTTAAGATGGCAACAATGTGGACAGCTGCTACAGATAATACAGGTAAAATTAATGTTAAATTCTGTATGTCTCTGGAGTGCTAAAGTGCAATGGGATCACTTAATATCACTTCCTATGAGTTAATTAGACCTCCAGTTAGAGAAATATTCTGCAGTTCAGTGTTCATTAGCCTGACAGTTGCAAATGAAGTGCTTACAGTTTATGCACTGTTTAATCCCAGAGCTATGAAAATGTAGGAGAATGTGAAAGCATTTGTGCCCCTATGTGTTTAGAACTTTGATTGAGAAACAGTATTTTAGGAATATTTTTACAGTAATAACAAAAGTTGCCAAATTTTGTTTTTCTGCAGTGGATGAGGTTACTTGCTTTGTGGACTTTCAATTGAACTCTTTTTATTTGTATGATGTAAATATATATCTGAGAGATAGTGAATGCTCTCACTTCCAAGTTATTGTCATGATAAATGAAGTAGCCTTCTTTCTTTCATGAGTGAAAGCCTACAGTTTGGAGCCTAACAGAGCAAAAGAGTAAGTTTTGAAAAATTGGTCCTCTGCCTACAAAGCAGTATGGGGATTTGAAGTGTCTAAATGTCCCCTGTGAATGCAGTCACACATGTATACACATGCTGTGATCTTGGGAAAAGGCATTTCAGTTTCCTTTAGTGAAAAATGCAGGAATATTTCAGTTTCAGTACTTAGATGAGTCAAACCACTATTGTTTCAGCTGAATTTCTCCCTGACTAAATAAGGACTGTATTATTTCCTGTCTCATGTGCAGGGTGGTCAGTTCAGTAGTGGTTATTGGGTTGCATCAGTGGTTTTGTTGTCTAAGAAAAGCTAAAGTCATTTTATATAAAAGCAGTGAAATAAAAGATACTGTTCAAGGGCATTGATAAAATGAAGGTCAGCCCATTTCAGGCTGTCAGACTTGCCAAGTGTAATATTTTGACAGAGCAGTTGACTTTGACAACATCTCTGAATGGGTTTTTGCCTGAGAGTTCATAAAAAATAATGATGGTAAGCAGATGTCAGAAGCATAGAGGTTTTTCTGAGAAAGGAAGAAGAAACGCTAAGAGAAATGAGAAGTACAAGAGAACAGGTGATCACAAAGTGAAAATGTCTGCAGGCTGACAGCCATAGGAACAGATGGAAACTGTGTTCAGGCTGAAGTTGAAAGGAAATACGGGAAAAGCACAGACAGTCTGAGAGTATAGTGCACATATGATCTGCTGTACTATAGATACGTAGGTGTAAATCCAAAAATAAAAGGCAAAGCCAAACTCTACACATGTGAACAAACCTGTGGATTTAAATGTTGCAGAACTCTACAATGCTGAAGTCAATTGGCCCAATTCTTTCTTCTTTTTCACATTTCAAAGTGGAGCTAAAGCACTACTATAATGATTTGGTCCAGAAAAAAATTACTTCCTAAAGGGCAAACAATGGAGCAATAAAAAATTCAACACAGTGTCAACATGAACAAGATTTGCATAATTAGAATTTTGCACAGCATCTAGCTCTGTAATCAAAGTTCTCCTGAGCTGGAAAGTTACTTTTCAAGGAAGTTAAATGATGTGACTAAGAAGAATGAGGAAGGGAGAGGGTTGTTATCCTCCTTAGAGTTATGGTCATGTGGGTATGAAACAGTCACAGAGTTTTCACGGATATTTCTTTTTTATGGGAAGTGAGCTGAAGTATGTAGGCCACCAAAAAAACTTCACTGCCACAATATTCTGATTCTCAATGAGAATGTCCTTCCACCCAGCTAAAGCAGCAGAAGCTTTGTGATATCAGTAAGGCCTCCAGGGCCAGGTGTTGTCCTGCCTCTGAATCTGAAGGCAGAGCAGGAGGAGAGTAACAGGCTCTTCCTGGTATAGCAAAGGGCATGAGGAGTTTACATTGAGGACAGGTTGGAAGGTGCGGGGGATAATTTGATAAAAGGAGCCAGGTGGGCACTTTAATTAGAGAGATTGTTGCCACCTGGAAATCATGAGAGAAACCCATAATCCTCTGATTTCTCGTGGCCTATGTGAGTGAGTTTGCAAGCCTCAGTTACAACACCAGGGCATGATGTTAAGAAACGTTGCAATAATTATTGATCTTGCTGAAGACTCAACAGAGAGGTAAGGATTCTTGTTTCTCACTTGAAATTTCTCTTGCTCTGCTAGAAATGTACTAACATGGGGTTGTATGAGCAAACTTAGTTTCATTAATCCAGTATGAAAATGTACTGTGTTAGCTGATTTTTTGTGTGTCCCTGAAGTTGTCCCTCCCCATTATCCCCCCTTTTCCCTGAATCTTTGAGTCTCTGTTAGCGGAGACTAATCCTATGTAGGTCAAGAGTGTTTCAGCCGGTTGCTCTCAGCACAAGCACACAGGTATTTTGCATTGTTACGGAAAATGGGTTTTGCAATCCTCTTCAACACAAGCACAGGAGAATGACGAGGATATAGCTTTGGATATGTCTGCAATATTCAGGTTAATAACCTTTTAATAAAACTGTTTGTGCTAGTGTGCTGCCTCTGAGACAGCAGAATGCGATATTCAGTAGCAGTTACTAGCAGATATGGTCATATAGCAGGATGTTCCTTTGTCAGTGGCTGCCTCTTTCTCACAGACCCTTTCCTGTTCTACTTACTGAACACAGTTATTTATAACTTTGTGTTTTAAGGTTAAAACAATTCATGCAGGACTGTGTATTTTCTATATAGAGAAGGCCTGAAAGCAGACACATCCTGAGTACCTTCTTTTCTTGTATTTAATATTACAGTGCATTGTGACAAGTATCCTGTAGTTACATGAATGTTCCATGGATATTATGTACATAGTAGAGCTAACTACCATCACGGAAAATGGGAAAGGTTTTGAGGACAGCTATTGGGGGGTAAATGTCTTTTGTGATTTGCAGCTGAGAAGCAATATTTCCTTATATCATTCTTACAAGGATCATCTGAAAGTTCAGGGAAACTTCTATGGTAACAGATATTATGTTTATTTTAAATTATAAATAAATTTGTTTATCCCATCATGGGATTTACTGTACACGAGTGAACAGCTGTATAAAGAAGAAGGATAGCATCATTCAATCTACAGAAGTGCATTTCCCAGTTGGGAAGCTTTTCTTTGATTTGTTATTTTATGTTCCTATTATTTTATTGTGAGATGAAAATTGAAGTTTTAATTAATTAAAATTAGTTACAATTATTAAGCATTTTCATACTTTGAGTGGCAGTACAAGTTCCTTCTATGAATGAAATAAAGGTACACACAGATACGTATCAGTTATAGCAAATGTTTACAATGCAAAGTAGACAAATTTTTTTTTCCCTGTAGTAATGCAAACCACATGGAATGTGGGAATTCATCACATTGCTGCAGTTTTGGGCTTTGGTGTGAGTGTGGTAAGTGGTAGAAGATGTACAGCCGGGCTGTTCAACTTTGTAGTCAAAGAGTACATTAAATAGGGAGGAATATAATTTGTATCTAATATTTTCATAATAAACTTGGCAAATATAACTCACTCTGGAATGAACTCACCATAGAGGACAGCGTGTTCCGAAAGAGGCTTTTAAGGCAGAACATGTATAATCTTGACAATGGTATTGTTTTGCTGTATGAGTTTTCTTCTATCACAGGTTCCTCACTGTATCGTTCATTATCTCAGAATTTTATCAGATGGGAAAAGAGAGAGAGAGACGTTATTTTGGCACATATCTTTTGGGGAAAAGGGTAGTGACAACTAACTTGCTGAACAGGAAGTAGAAAAACCTTCCCCAGCCTCTCTAAAATTTACAGTTCACTTTCTAAAGGTATCTTTAAAGTAGCTAGAGAATAAAAAGAAGATTTTTCAGGGGCACTTGGAAGGGCATATGTGCTTGTATTGTGTTGTACTGTTCTGTGTTACTGCTCTGATTTCTGATATTTGACACTCCAAATTGACTGCTACCCAAACTTCCTTTTAAAAAGAATGCCTATAGTAATACCCACCAATATATGCTGCTCACTAATGGCCCAATCCAATAAAATACCCTCTCAGTTTGTTTGCTGACAGCCTATAGAAAGAAATCTCTAGCTTCCCACAAATTATGGTTAGTCTGCTGCTCCTACCCTCTCCCTTCTAGTATTCTCCACTTACTTTTCTGATTGCTCTCCACCCCAGTTCTGTAAAATTAGCGGGTTAAAAAGACTCTTAGATGCTAGCATTTTTCCTTTTCTTATTTGTTAGGTATAATTTGCAGTAGAGTATAGAATTATGTTAGGGAGAAATCAATTGAGCAGAGGTGTTTGGATAGCAGACTATAGGAAATGCACAGGATGAAGACATTGGTACCAAGACTAGCCACACATGAAATCAATTTCTTGACTGTGTCATATCTGTTTGTTATGATTTAGCTACCCTCTGCTGTTTGTTGTGATTCCAACCCACCTCTGGCTGGTCTTGTAGCGGACATAGATTTCTGGATAGAGACCCAAGTAGCAGATGATGATTTGGGATTAAATGAAAGGAAAAAAATGTGAGTGAGTGAGCAGGAGGGGAGGAAGAATTCTGACGGATGGAAGGAGTCACAGTGGTTGAAGATGCAATGAGGGAGGATGAAAAAGGAGGAAACAGTGGGGTGAAAAACTCCACACCAGGGCAATACCAGAAATGCCACTGCATTGCCAAGCAAGTCAAATGCTTCTTTCAGACTTACTTGTGGGATTTGGGTGAGGGGGCTGTCACGGTGTTCTAAGAGTGAGGTGATGTCATGCAACTACTTGTGTGTCAATTTACTTTAGACTAAAGACTAAAGTATTGGGGAAAACCACCAAAAGAAATTAAACCCAGATTTTTGGTTTGAAATACTAGAACAAGAATACGCTATAAAACTAAACTGTGAATGTGGAATAAAACTCACTGACTAGTACCACATTATCATGCAGGCAGTTTAATTAGACCTGTTTAATATGGTTTGAGATTGCCAGGTGTATGATGAGTACTGCATGAAAATAAGTGTTCTTACATCTTGTTTAGGCATCCAAAATTCAACTACCATTGCAGTTCATTGGAAGAAGTAATGAAAATAAAGCAGAAAGAAAAAAAAAAAGTAATCTATGAAAAGATGCATAGCAATTAAGAGATATCCATTAGAACTTTTTTGCAATGTTCACTTGCTCATTTAGATTATTCAGATTATGGTCTATAAATACCAATGAATCTAAAATATTAAACAACTGTGCATGTGTCTCAGTGAAGTAGGGAGGAAGATACAGAATTGTTAAATAAGGACATGTACCCCTTTTATGTATCAAGATGGTTTAAAGAATATGGCTTATTATGTTAGAATGGTCATCTGCAATGCTGTAATAGTCCTGAAGATGAAAGTGCACAGGCATATCAATAAAAAATTCATTTTCAAAGTTATAACAGAAAATACAGTAGTGACAAAGTGGTCAAAGATCTTAATTGGTCTGGTAAAACATGAAAATAGCTTTTCAGGGACTGAAAAATACCGATTTTGATACAGTTGTCTGGCTTAGGGGTGTTTGTTTGTTTGTTTTGTTTTTTCCTCCTAATTGGTAGATGTAAAAGATCTATTGCATTATTAAGACACAAAGCATGGATGATACAGTCAAATAAACTCAGTAAAGATAATGCAAAATTAATCTAACTTTCATCTGCTTTATTCAGGGAAAGAGCTGTGCTAGCCTACGGAGATGACATACAACATTCCAGATATTGACATTCTGTTTTCCAGAATCTCTGCATTCATTAAAAAGCAAAATGCAACAAAACTCTAAATACAAATATCTTCACTCTAAATTCATAAACAAAACCTATTCAGTGCTGACAGTCTCATTATACAGCTTTTTCTGTAAAAAACACAAACACAAAACCCCTTAAATTTGATTTGGTCTCATTCCTTCTGTGATCTTTGTGGAACACAGTGTGGAAGATGATAGGGTAAATGGCAGCAGCTGTGGTCTTTTGCTGATAATGGGTCTTTTCTTGCTTATTTTTCTCCTCAATGAAAAATTGGAAAACTGGGAAAGGATGATTTTTGTAATGAATATTAGAAAATATTCAGTAAATTACCTTTTGTTGGCCTGATTTCTGGAAAAGGACTTTCAGTTCACTTTCTGATAACTGGGAAAAACAGAAATCTTGCCCAAAACTTCCATAGGAATTTGAATATATTATAAGATCAAGTTCTCATTCCACATTTTTCTATAAGGAAAGAAAGGAAACTAATCTACACTCTGACAGCTACCTCAGAGATAAGTTTTTTCCCTGAGGTTAGGAGCATTTGGGTTTTCTTATATCTACTGGGACAGCCACAACTCACCTACAGTTTGAATCCACATTTGAATATTTATTTTGCTTGTCATTTATGAAATGCATTCTGTTGTGCCATAAGAACTGAGTTTATACTGTTGCTATGGTCCATAAACCCTTTTCAAGAGTAAAATCTCTTGAATAAATATAAACAAGGGTAATAGACTATTGGCAGTTACATTGCGAGTGAAACTCTGTAATGCAATTCCTGTCCAATACAGGTAGTGCTTTCACTAGTTTGTCTCAGGTTGTATGAAAACGTGTGCTTTATATAGATAAACACTGTGATATAATATTAAAATTGTGTTTATGATGGTGAGCTAACACATGGCTATGCTGATCGTTTAGATTAGGATTTATCTCTGTTCTAAAATTTAAGGACATGTTTCTGCAGCTATTCAGTCTTGAAAGATACAAAGATCCCTCTACTAGTATTCTCCAAAGTTTATACACATCTAACTGTATTTGACTTCTCACTGAGCAGTGAGCATGTTTTTATTCTACTTACCAGCTCTGTAAACTGTCAAGCGTGTATATACTTTGAGTTACACAGCCCAAATACTTTTGAGGGATAGATATTAATTGAGTTTAGGGAAAAAGAATGAACAAAAAAAAAAAATGAGTCCCTGCACTGGAAAATATATGCAATATGAATTTCAGGGATGTGAAGCATACAGAGATTTGTTTGATATCAGTGGCAGCTGAGGTTCCTCAGCATCTCTAAAAATGAAGCAAAAGAACTGTTACCATGGAAATGTTATTTTTGTAAGTGCTAACTTAGGTGGAAGACAGGTCAAGATAAAATGTTTTATTTTAAAAAGTAAGGTACTTTTCCCTTTATGGCATATTTTCTTTTTAAGTCAATTTCAGCTCCAGATTAGTTTTTTCTGTAATTTGAGTTGGAAAAAAAAACCCTTTCGTTAATCACAATCACCCAACACATGTTGGCCCATTAGTTTTCAGACTAGTCTGGAGGCTCACTTATTTTAGAAGCAAATGGTACCTCGTAATTTCTTAATTAAACAGAAGATATCATAAAAGGAACTAGAAATTAAAAATGGAAATAATTTTAATTGAAAAATATAGCCACCATAAATGCTGACCTTGAGCTGTGTTTCTAATTACTTGTGGTTTTATATATACACAGATAAGATGTTAATATAAATCATGTAAAGTATCATATTACATGAACTTTTGTTCATGTTATAAATATACATTTAATCATGTTAAAATATTACTTTTGTTCATGTAATATTTTTATAGATCTGTAAATTGCTCAGAGTGCAAATGGAGAGAAATCCCCAGTAATTAGCTTAGAATACTTCTGTGATTATGACTTTGTTATAAAGGATATGTTTGCATGTTCTGCATTTGCTAAGGGCCAAAAAAAAAAAAAAAGTCAGCTGAACAATATGAAAGAATTATTTAGTAGGCACGTGCCTCAAGGATTGTCTTAATCAACTAATAAAGAAAAGATTACAAAATTTAGGGGGATGTGCACAGGAGGCACCCAGAATGTCATGTCAAGTTGGAAATCAGTGAGGCTCGGAAGCCCCTGCCCCTCCAGCCCTTCTGTGGACTGCACCTGCCAGGAGCACTCATCACCTTCCACATTCTTTAAACTGCCCTGAGTGAGGAGCATTATATCAGCATTTCAGATTAACTTATTGCCATCCAGAGTTGAATTACAGCCTATTACAGAACTATAGCTGCTTTGTCAGAAATGGTCTGTAAATTACAAAGCTGTTGTCATTAACAGTGGGAACAACTTGTAGGAACAGCTTGTAAGGAACAACTTAGTATATGGAGTTCCATTTTTGTTTGTATATTTGAAAGTTCATATTTTTGCCTATTTAATTTTTTGAAGAAACTGGCAAGTTCTGTTTTGAGTAAGTTTACTATAGCATCACAAAGGTTGAGCGTAGGTTGAGGTTCCTCCAGTAGCTGGGCTTGAATTTAGAGAGTGAGTGTCTCAAGCTGGCAGTCGATGGTATTGTTAATGTAGGCTAATGGCAGAGTTTGTCTATGAGCCAGCATACTTGCTGCTGATGAACTGGAGTAAGAGTCAAGCTGTAGGCAGAATGAGCAATCGAGATGTTTGGAGGTGAATAGAAAGGAACTCTGCAGGTGAACATGGAATTATGAAAGCACTAATACCACGTCTGTCCGGCAAGAAGGAAGCACAAGGTGGAGCTGACTGTCCCTCCCAATTTTGTGATCTAATTTCCTTGCCAAGGTCACTTATTAGCTTGTGACTGTCTTCAAGGGAACTAGGGCGTTAGTAGGTATGGACAGCAACAGGTAGCAGGCAGGAATGTGATAGGAATTGCATAACTGTCAATAGAGATTAATATAGAAAACCACTGAGAGACCCAGGAGAATTGAGCATTACAGAAGATGCACCATTTTCATGAATTCAGTTCTTTGTTCTTTAAACAACCTGCTTCTGCTATCAGCCGAATTTCTAAAACTTGTTGGCATCTTAGCATGCAGCAGGCAGGCATTGGCTTCTGCCAGCTTTTGCTTATGCCAGGAGATTAACTCCACGTGTTGCAAGAGGAAGGAAGACAAAGAAACATCTTGTTCTATACATATTGTGGTGTCTTCCTCATCTACAATGAAGAGCTAAAGGTTTAGTCTCTCTTTACTTACAGTAACTTGGCAATGCATACACAGGTAAATATAAATGGAAAAACATGATGGCAACAGGAGAGCCTATCAGGGCAGACACTGAGGAAACCACTGGAAACTTGTTCTCTCATTAATAGGGACGGAGCCCCATTTCTCAAACATTCCTCATGCAAACTCACATGCTTGTAAAGAGAAGCCATACCTCCTCTCCAGCTGACCTACAAACCTGACACTTCCTTTCTCTTTCTTCTCTTTTCACTGGGCTTTTTGTTTGTTTCAGTGTTGATTTGTCACATATAGAAAAAGACATTTGAATAATATTTTGCAGTGCATCTATTCATAAGCTCTCTTTTCACTCATAAAGAGGAGTAAACATGATCCAACAGGGATTCTGGTCACATTTTAAACAGTGAAGGCTTTGTGGGATTCTGCTACTCAGATGCAGCCTACATAATATGTTGAGAGGTTGCAGAACTCAGTGTTCTCTCATTAAATATGTATCTTGTTGAGAGGATTCTTTTCTTCTAAGCAAAAAATATCATATCCAACAGAAATGAAGACAGAAACCTTTTAACTCAACAAATAAGATGAATCAGGAATCAGCTGTCATTATATGGTGAAAAAAACAGATTTCCCTGTAATAAAGACCATTTGTGTGGCACAAAATATTTAAATAGTGCTTCAGTAAAGTAGTGAGGATATTATTGCTGACCTGAGTATTTCACTTGCTTTGAAAGAAGAGAAACAAAACCAGACTTGATGCAGGAGGGAAACTGGTAGAAGACACAGGGAAGGCACGGGTGTGTGCCCCAGGCTAATCCCCTCACTTTGGCTCCTGACAGTGACACCCTACTCTGAGCATTAGTACGCCCTCAGCAGGAAGGTGCACTCGTGTTCAGTGTTGTTGGCATTCTGGATCTTCCTTTGTTATTCTTGACATTCCATCCCTTGCTAGATTCTACACACAGATTTTAAATAAGGATTTTGTAGGGAGCATAGGTAGAACAAGACACTGCCTGGGTTACAGAGAGGGCAGTGTTATATGAGCAGTCCACCTCGGGGAGGAAGAGGAGAGGATCTGATGAAGCTGTTTAAGAAAAACAAGATTCTTATTTTATGCTGTAAATATATAAAGTGATAGATTCAGGAGGAAGGCTTTGATTAGAGGAATAAATAATAAGATTTGGAGTGCCTGAATCAGAGGCAAAAGGTGGATTTAGAGAAATCAATCTGTTGAAAAAATAATTACTTAAAAACTCCTGAGGAGAATGTTTTTCCCTATCACTTTTATAATTCTGTATGTTTTTTCCAGCTGTACCTGTAAGAAACACGCTATTTAATACTATACAGTGCATGTCTTCTCCCCAAAGAGTAGCATGAACCTATTTCTGAAGTGGAAGACTGTGACTAGTTCTCAGAAACAAGGCTTCCTTTTCCACCTCTAGTCATTCTGTCATGTCTGAAAGTATTTCTGGTGAAGTTCCAATTTATATTTTTGCCTCTTTTGGGAGGCAAACATGGTAAGTTCAGGTTTGAGTGCTGTTGAATAAATAAGCATACATCAAATAATCAGCAACACAAAGCAGTAATTCTATTTCGTATGTATTTTACATAGCGTTCTGTTTAATTACAACTGGAGGGCAAGACCATTTTGCAACCATTAAGTGCATGGGTCCTTGGATTTTTCTGTTACTGTAGGATCATAAATATTCTTTTGGCTCTGAAAATGTATTAGAACATTTTTTGTCATACTTCATGTTGTTCTTAAGAGTATTTAAAACCAAACCAAAATAATCAATGCTATTAATTTTAAAAAAAGGTTCAAGTGGGGCTACAGTCAGTTTTGCCATTTATCTATTTAACTGCAATGTTTATGGACTTATGCATATCACTGTGTAAACATTTGCTCTAAAAATACTTCATTTTCAAGATACTTATCAACTCATACAGCAAGTCTGTAAGTTTCCATCAGTCTTGCATGTTATAACACAATAAAGGCAAAGATTGTCAATTAATAGACTCCCTATTTAAATTATTTGATTTTCTTATAATGCACTTATACTTCCATGTAAATCATTTTAAAGGAGCTTTACCTACATAATTCTTTAATCTGTTAAATTTATAATTCAGTAATCATTTAATTAAAAAAACCCAAAGCACAACAAAGCATACCACAAACCTAAACACAGCCTCAGTCTATGTACAAGTAATGTAAGCAATGTCTGCAAAAGGTTGGGATTGCTCTGTAAGGTATAATTTATGGAAATGGCCAATTGATTTCAAGAGCACAGCATCAATGGAAGAGTTAAGCACATGCAAGAGTAATTAGAATGTATTCATTAATTCAGTCTAAGTGATATATAACAAAAATAATGCTTTTGATGCAAGTGCTGTTGCATTCATGGGACTTCACACAATCTTTTGAAAACTCAGCTTTCAGTGTGTCTTTGTGAATCCCTCGTAGATCTGGCATCAGTAAGTTGTGAGAGGAAAACAAGATTCAGGACACTATATCCTTCTTTCTTGTGCATCTCCTCCAATACCTTAAGTGTACAGCATGTGTAAAATACAAGTAATCAGGATGGGAATGAGTTACAAACTTTCTAGAGAGGCACAAACAATATTTCAGAGAAAGAACTGACATCTAAGATATAAAATAATAGTTAATATTATCTCAAGCAACAGACCCTGAAGTAGAAATTTACAAATTTACAGGAGTTTACTCCAATTCCAGACTAGAAAAATCAAATTTGGAAGGTCTGAAGTGGGGGGATTACCAGTAAATCTAGTAAATTAGGGGGGTTTTCCTCTGATTTCCAATGCACTACTATAGTACTTCAATACTTCTTAATACTTTATTAGTTTTTAGCAATTTTCAACAAGTTGCACTGGATTTTCATTTGGAGTATTATGATGTAGCGCTCCTGAAATACATAGAGATAAGCTGAACTTGGGATATTTAAGAAGGAAATTCTGTAGCATTAGAAAAAATTAAACAACTGCTTTTTGTCTGGTATCTTGTGCTTTCACAGTGATCTGGTACTTATTTGGTGTAGGAAATAATAACTATATCATTTAGGATGTTCATTCTAGTATATTAGTCATGGGCACATCAGAGTCTTGAATGAAGAGTATCAAAAGCAGTTTTCAAATCCTGCAGGATGAAATGCTCATACATCACAGCTGGACCAGACATCCTGGTCCCCAAGTGGAGATTTCTTTCTTGTTGTGTTTTGTTCCTGCAAGATCTGTTAAAATGGCACTGGCAAATCTGCAAACAAAGAATTACTGTAATCCAACCTGGATGGGGGAAAAAAAAAAAAAAATCAATCTGGCTGTAAGAAAGCGCTTCCTAAAACCTCTGAAGCTGAGCAAGATTTAATCTTTGGTTTTTTTTGTAATGACAGCAATGCTGTTTTAAAATGCAATTCTAATGATATAGTGGGTGGCAATGTTGGAATGGGTGCACTTGTTTTTGAATCCTTGCATAACAGAATGAGGTGCTGCTTTTTGGCAATGGTAATTACAGGCACTGAGAATCTTCAGGTTTTTCTGGATTAATGTTTCCTTCCCTATCTTTTCCAGTAAAAAGGTACTTGCATACCTTGATTTGTTTGGGCTGATTAATTTTCATGGAATTTCTCTGTCCTTTTACCAGCCCTATAAATAAAGTAAAACTATCTTATATGGAAGAAAAACCACAATGCCTTGCTGCTATTGGCATCTGTGAAGCTGGAGAAATCTATATATGAGTTCTTATGAATGGATTCAAGGGACAGCATGTACATAAACAGAGAAGAGCATAAACAAATGAGATTGGACTCTTGTGGCATATTCTTGGTTTGCAAAAATGCTTTTAGCAAGAGTCATCAATACTAAAATGACTGAGTTCATACTTAAACTAAACCAGCACGTTCAGGTTCTTCAATTTTCAGGGAGTAGCCATTGCAAGGCAGAGTATTGTTATTATCTGCAGAAATGAGATGATTAAAACCCTCGTCCAAACTGATCAGGATGGCAGCTTCTGTGACTCATGTTTTATACTGGGTCTTGAATGAAGTACAAAGAGGGGGTTGCACCTCATCAATTACTTTATATGATAAATTCAAAACCTGAACTATTGTAGATGAATTTCATCTCCTTAGTTTTCACGGAATCAGTCTTTTTATATATAATGGTTTTGGTGTTTGGTTTTGTTGCTGGTGATTAGGGTTAGTTGGTTTGTTTTAGGTGGGGGTTTCTTGGAGGATGTTTTGGGTTGATTTGGGGTTGTTTTTTGTTTGTTTCTGTTTGTATGTTTTGTTTGGTTTGTTATTTTTTTTTAGCACAAGCATTTCATTTAGAGAAGTAGCTTTGCAGGGTTTTTTACAAATTTATCTTTCCACAATAGATTGCTTGAAATGTTTTTTGTTCCCTCCCTCCCCCATCCTCTCTCCCCTTCTTTAAAAATTTATAAAACCCAGCCATATTGTTTAAGTGTTTATATTTCTCTATTTTGCTCTCCCTCAATCCCATCCTTTTTCTATTTTATCCCTCTCTATTAGGGACAGAAAAATCAAAAAGCGTTAAAATAGTGCTTCCGCTATGCAGGTGTTGGGAGTGGGGCAGTCTTCCCAGGGAACACATGCTCTTTGGAATGGTTACTGAGTGTAGAAGTTCTGAAGTTGTTCCTGAAATACAGACAATGTATTATAAAGTGTGTTACCTACAACTTTGTTGTTGCTGCCTAATGGGTATTACAGCAAACGAAGAAAGCCATTTATATCTTCATGGAAGGAGACTGAAACACGTTTGGTGTAAATGCGTATGGGTTAATGGAAACTTAATTACAGCAAATGGAGAGAACATTTGAAGCTTTCAGTGGAGGATATGAATTAGAAAGGACCAGTCAGAGGAGGCTATAAAGAAAACAATCAATAGTATTGGAGTGGGGAAAATGGCTGATTCTCATTATTAAAAGCGTAAAAAAGGAAAAAGAGTTATGTTAGTCCTGGAAATTGCCTACTAATAATAATAGTTCTATTTTCAAATTTCATGATGGGCAGAAATATCTAAGAATCCTCATTTAGTTTCTAATCTTTGACCTAAAGCTTTCTGTTTAGCAGGTGTACTAGTGACCCATAGTGATCTAATTTAAGTGTTATTAGAATTACAGCACTGTAACATGAGGATATAAATAATACAAGAAAGAGAACAATTACAGCAATTAACCATGGCATGCACCACGGAAAAAAAAAAAAAAATCACTGTGCAGCAACTTAGAATTCATTAAAGTAGCAGAGAAATTACTGAATTCTCAAGACCCAGTGCTGTACTGCTGCAGAGGGGAAAAAAACCGATAGATTTAGAAGAATGAGATCAAAAAGAATCTTTTGTGACCAGAGAGAGAGGCATAAAAAAATTAAAGGAAGGCATTGGGCAAGAATAAAGTTAACAGTCTGTGGAAGATGCAATAATATTTTCTTAGACTGAAGTAATAGCATGTAGATTCTGAATTGGAGACCTTGATGCAAAGGTGAGATGATATAAGCCATATATAATAGAAGGTTGTGAATGAGTCTGACATTTCTGCTGATGTATGATACAATGAAAGTAAATACTGTCTGAAAAGAACAGATCCCTATGAGAATAAGAATTATATATTAATGGACAGAGAGGTTCTAGCCAAAACAAGGTTTGGTTTCTTGAAGACTGTCACAAGACCCCTTTCTAGGTAAAGCAGGTCTTAACTACAGTGAGATTGGTATCATGCTAATGATGAGGAAAAATAAACAGAATATTCAATTGCCCACATCTCCTTGAGTGGTCTGGAGACGGATCGGAATTAACTCAAGCAGTCTCCATCTTTTCTATGTCATCAGGAAACTCCCCTGTGAATGATAAATGACCACATGGGTGTTTTAAAATATCCATTTTCCCTCAGGATCAGGGAGATCCTCAGCAGATGGTTCTTGTACCTGTTTTAACAAGGTCTTAATAATAAAATAATGATTAAAACATTTCCTTGCGTCCTAGTTGAGGCTGTGTCCCACTTTTCCTCCTGCCCTCTTGATGCTATGTTAGAATGTTACTGAGCCAGCATGGCAGAAGTGAGGCACAGGGAACAGATAAGTGATAGGAGACTGTGAAAATGAAAAGTATGCTCCAAAGTCGTGTTAGGCATTCCGAACAAAACTACTGGTTTGGGACTATGGTAAGGACAAAATAAAAATTATTGTGGTCATAAGTTGTTCCAGAGAATTCACTATGTGTACTGAATGCAGCTGGTTAATACCCAGTAGAAATACATTAAGCAATGCCTTAGACAGTAAGAAAACCATGATGTAGAATTTATATTATATAATGAGGTGAGAAATGTATGGACAGATGCTTATTCTCTTGTATTAGGAATAGGGGTAATAAGGCTGTGGAATTAGACTTGTGTATGGCAGGGGCAGGAAGGGCAAAACATGGAATACTCAGCTGCAGAGGCTGACATGCTTTCATTGCATGACTATTAGTGCTGATACTCTGTTCATGTAATGCCATTGCCCAAGACTATTACACAGTTTATATACTCCCTAATTACAAACTGTAATGTAACCCTTCCAGACAGATGTCTGTTTGGCCAGCCTTTTCATTTTCTTACCATTCAAAAAGAAAAGCTACACTTGTGGAGTTTGGTCAGTTTTAATGAAACAAAGTGAGCCAGACTTCAGTATGTAACAAAGCTATTAATATTAATCTAAAATTTTCTAATCTAAAAATTCATATTTCAAAATGAACAGAGTTGCTAACCAGAAGTCAGAGAGAAAACATTTCTGTGGGGTTACTTGACTGTGCTAGAAGGCCTGTATATATTTAAGTGCTGTAATGGGGGAAGTGTAAAACCATTAAGCTTTAGGGTCTCTTCAAACAATGCTAATAAAGTCAGACTGCTCTAAGTTACATAAGATTCTTTCCCTAATGATGTTTCTGCCCTTGTTTTCTCTATTGTATTCTTGGCGTCTCACTTCCCTATAGGCCTTTCCTTAACTTTTCTCTTACCAAGATCATTTGAGTTGACAATTCTTTTATTATGAAACTCAAAATTATGGGCTGTTTTTCTTAACTCTTCGGGTCTCAGAGCAACGGGTTGACTTCAGGCACTTACTTTCTTTTAAGAAAAACCTGAAGTAATTGAATTTTTAGCCTCAGTGATTTCTAAGAGTTTTCAAGTTGGAAGGTGGAGGCTCAATAAATGCAGAAATCAATAAATCTGGTTTAAAAACTGTTAAATTTTTTAAACCAATAACATGATACTTTTGGGGTTTATGCATTTCAAGGCAAGCAATGCTATTTTCTTTAAATGTTTTACATATGGAAGACTTTGATAAAACAAATCTGTGAGTTTCCTTTGCAATAGGTATTTGAGCAAGTGTGGTCAGGCCTATTGTTTAAGTGAAGCATGGTCTGCATGGATCCTTTTATGGATGCATCATGTACTGGAATATCTAAGAAATCTTGGATGCAGATTTCCAGGGCAGAGTACATGAAGAAAAATATCTTTGGTCTAGGTTCTAGTCATTTATTTTTCCTTTCATGAGAAGTTTTGCTCCAAATTTTTGATTCCTTTTAGGGTTGAAGCAGTAGAGAACATCTCTTGGCATCTGCTTCTTACCAGAGAAGCACTATTTCGTATTTTTAGAACTTGTTTTTGTTACAACCTTGTCTAGTAATACCATTCTTTCAACACTGGCCTCTAATTCTTGGAAGGAAAGGCTCCTTATGTCAATTTTCTTCAAAAAAAGAAAAGAATCTGTATTGTATTTATTGCAGGAGTGTATGCTCACATCAGCCTTGACTGGATTTGCTGCCACCATAGAAAAAGGAATCCCAGTTTGTTAGTGTCATCCAAATTCAAGCTGCTTAATAATAAGGCACAGTAACTCAGAAATAAAACTTCATAGGGCTAAAGCTCATTTGGCATAAGCTACACAAATAGTTGCTGTGTATTTTCTTGTGCTCAAAATCTGTAAGCCAGTAAAGCTGTAATTTGAAAAGTTTCAAATTACATAGCAACATGTTTTACACTCCATTCTGAATACCTAGTGTATCAAAGTGCAAGTGCATGTAACGTTTAGGTTACCTTTCATTGTATAAACACAGTAGTTTAGAATGGCTCATTCTGTAAAGTCCTTGGACTGTTCATTTCCTTGCCCTGATTCGTCATTACTTAATAGAAACTGAATGCTACCAATAGCTCTATTTGGTGACACTGGTCTTGAAAAGTTAAGGATTGTTTCTTCTTTGACTTCAGTGGAATTTCCAATCAACATCTCTTATAGTGCCTTATACAGCAGTGCTATAATTTTTATATGAATTGTTATTCAACATAGCAGCAAATCTCTGAAACTCACTTTGCACAATTTGGTCCAGTTTTTTAAAGAAATTAGGTGTTTCCTGAAGGACCTGGGCCCAAATGCTTTCCTGGTTTTAACTGTTTTGGTACTTCAGCTGCCTGATACTCATGTGGCATAAAGTTCATGGATCACATATTATTAATACAGACAAAGAGGCGATCATTGAACACATCTCCCATATGTCACTGGGCTGTCTGAGAATACTGAAAGGATAGTAGGTACAAAATTTTCAGCACAAAGTTTTATGTAAGGTTGTATAAATTCCTCTATGGATGAAATAGTCTTGATAAATGCTGTGTCAGCTCAAAAATGATGCCTTTTTTAATTCTGGAAAAATGAGATACTGCTTAGCTCATGTGTGTGCTGTATGCAGTGAATATAATGTAAAGATATATAGTTCTAAAGAAAAATTTGGGATTTGCAGCAAATTCTAAAAATCTTTACATCCACCTCTTTTAAATGTTGAGTGATATTTTGTATTATGAGTGATATTATGTATTATGTACTATTAAGGAGGATTCACAGATGCTTATTTGGCTGTAAATTATCTTCTCAAATACTCTTTTAAAGTTTTAAATTGTTTGATGACTTACTGTACTTTGCATTTTGTTCCTGCAGTTAAAATATATTTTATATCACTCAGAAGATTTCCTTTAGAGAGCAAATCATATTTCTTTGCTTTCAGCTGGCATATATAAGAAATACAATGGGAGAAACTGCCTAGTCGTAAACCACCAACTGTTCAAGATTGGCTGAGGGAAGCACCATGATAAATGTTAATTAGTAGGGCAAAACCAGAGGAATTAACAATCTGCAGTATTGCCCTGGAACACAATTAAAGCTAGCCAGCATAGCTCAAACTCTGACTATCAGGTACTTACTCCATTAGAAAATGATAGATGAGGAATTTATGATCTCTATTAATACGGAAATTATTCTGCAAATACCAAGTATGCTCAGAAATAGTAGTGAATCCTGAACATAGAGGAACAAATAAAATGCTAATTCAGTGCTCTATAGGTAAAACAGAAACCGTGCTATAGTATTCTTCATCACAATAAAGAACACTTAAGCTGCTGAATTCAGATGGAATAATTACTACTTTAGGATGAATAATGGGTTCCTCAGCTTAATGGATGAACAGGACAATGAAGGAAAATCTTGAGTGAACTAGAACAGCATAGTTGAGTATTTGTATGTGGTTGTTTTCCTTTTTTTTTTTTTTCTTTTCAGCCCCAGCTGAAAAACCTCTGTCCACTAAGATCAGCCTTACCGAAGAAAAGTGGGTTAAGGTCATAAATTCTTTTTTTGTTGGGTTGGTTTTTGTTCAGTTTGGGGTTTTGTTTGTTTAGTTTTTGTTTGTTTGTTTTTGGTAATTTGGGTCAATTTGTGAATGAATCCAGTTATTTCAAACATCAAAGTCTAAAGGTTTCGTTTTAAAATGATCAAAGTCAAATGTGTCAGTGTTGTACCAAAAAAAAGTTTAATCAATCTTGTCTCAGCACTTTTAAGTCCATGAAAATTATTGATGATCCCACCAAATTCTTTTTCATGTGACTTTAGATTTTCTCACAAACTGTAGCAATTATTATCTCCTGGCTGTTCATTGACTATCAGCTTCACTTTTCACTACAATCACAAGATGCTGCGAAGTGCTGCAATTGTGTACACTTGTTTGGACATTGGACAAACCTCATGTATAGGCCAATCTTTTGTTTCTCTGTGGTTCTGGTTTTTTTTTTCCTTTTAATGCATGTCTGTCACATTGCATTAATCATTAAGAATGCAAATAATTTTCTTCACGCTTATCCTTTCTTTCTCCACACCTTCTGGAGTCCCATTTGTTGAAATATAATTAACAGCTAATTTTGGCAGACATTTTTCATTTTTAATTGTAAATGATGGTAACCCAGGATTCAGTGAGATGTTTGTTTGCAAAACCCCTGAGCACAGAACAGGTTGTGCAGTGGAAATTTACTGGCTGTTTTTAAGAATAAGGCCAACTGAATATAAAGTGTGTTTAAAGTAGGCCTCCTTGAGAATTTTGAGTGCCAAGGATTTATGAATTTTTAACAAAGAGACTGCATGCTATACAAGATATTCAGCAAATAAAAAGAGAAATTATTTCCTTTCTCCTGTTCAAAGTTTTCTGTTGCAAATGTACAACATAGTATTCTCTGAGGGTATACTCTGAAGACATAACAAAGCAAGTGTCCCTTTAGGCTTAATTATACTGATATCCTCATTTTAGTCAGCTACTCAGTTGTCTTCCATGGTTCTGGTTGCTTCATACAGCAGCAATTCCACTCCATGACTGTGTGCCCACTGCAGAAAGTAAGGGCTGCATGACTGTCATATTTCACCCACTCCCACTGTGCTTTTGCTGTGACATCTTTGTGTCTGTCTTGCTAAGACTGCAGGAGTGCAGATGTTAAAGTGAATGGTTGCTAAACTGCCA
The DNA here is from genome assembly GCA_035047845.1 of Dendrocincla fuliginosa. Lineage (NCBI taxonomy): Eukaryota > Metazoa > Chordata > Aves > Passeriformes > Dendrocolaptidae > Dendrocincla > Dendrocincla fuliginosa. The sequence continues at coordinate 9,876,098 of JAWWMO010000175.1, read as the reverse complement.
AATACTGCTTCTTTACACAGATCCCATCACATCTATATCAAACCTATTTTGTAATCACAGGCCTATTTTGCCAACTTAATGCCTTCTCTTTATACTACTGCAGTTACTTTTAATGTCTTATATGTATTTAGGTTGGTTTTTGGTTTTTTTCTTTTTAGATGGAATGTTTATTTTTTTTAGGATTTTTCTTAAGTAATAATCAGAATGAAATTGGCAAAATTACAGAGTGATTAGAATATTAGGAATAGGTACCCACATACTCTAGATGTGTTGTTAGGTACTACTAAATAATAAGTTTGATAATTTTACGTTCTTTAAGAAGTATGGCAATGCAATCAGCATGTGTCCCCCTCTCTAAATTTTTTGTGATCATTTGAATATAATTCTAAGATATACTTTTATACAACCCTATCAACATCCCATTCCTTTGACACTATTACAGCTATTATATTAGAATTACATTTAAGCTTCACCAGTGGGAAAAGGATTGCTGATATCACATTCAAAGGGAGTGGTGAGCTGGAAAAGACCCCTTGAGAGAGGTAGTTGCCATTTGTAAATAAACTGAATCAGTGATCTAAATAAGCTAGCAAAATCTGTGTATCTAAAAATTTAATGTTACAAGAACTGCTTATCACTGCAACTAGTAATATCCTTGTAAGGATGGTAACGGTGTAAAACCTGCTCTGCTATTGCTGTGCATCTTTTATTTCATTACCACAGTAGTGTGGGAAAACACTGTCAAGTGATTACGCAGCAAAGTTAACACAGCCTTAATCTCTTTCATAAATTACCATGGAAAAGAGACATCTTTTATGTGTAACTATGAAAAATGTCTCTCTCCTAGTGTGAAATGACATGTTTCAAGCAAAACATGGCACTCTAAAGCTCTGACATTCAGATGCCATTAAAAAAGCAGGATTTGGTGATTTAAAAGTAATCCTAGCCAAAGTATATGAATTCTAACTTGGAAATTGTTTGCATTAGCCATTACTGGGAACAATTCTGTGTGTCTGGCCCTTCATGATGTTTCTAGATCTGGCAATTGTATCTTTGTTTTAAGTTGCTGTGGCTGCCATGAATTTTGTGACATGAAAACATACAGGAAACATGAGCTATTCCACAAATGGGGGGGAAGCAGTTTAATTATGTGTAACATAAGTACATAGGTAATATAAGTAGGTGTTTACTTACTTAAACCATCAATTGTTCAAGAAAAATAGATGCAAAAAACATTTTATTCATTTAAATGAAGTGCTGCACAAAGGAAGAAGAAAATTTGATTAGCAAGACTACTGCCAGATCTTCAATGTTTACTCTCACTGTCTGTGGTGCTCACCTGTGATTCCATTCTGTAGGAGAGATCTGCGCTATACTAAAAATACAGTGTCAAAAGTATTGTGTGTAGGACAAAATTAAGATTAAGGACAATGTTATTAGTAAATTGGAAATGAAAACTCTCACAGTCACTTCTGCAAAGATAGGCTGCCCATTTTTCAACTAAATATTTCCCCTTTTAATTTACATCAGGTATAGATTTTGGGAATGTGATCTAGACTCTCACTTTATAGCATCACAAGGGATCTTTCATCATTATTGATACTCCCTATCTCTTCCACGTCCTGGTCCAGAAAGGTGAAGCCATGGTAGAGCAAAGAAGCTGTGGAGCTGGGAAGTGCCCCGCATTCTATACATAGGTGCCTAATTTCAACCCCTCTCTGAGACTTCAGCTGTGACCTGATTCCTTGACTGCAGGGGCTGCTCTTATCAGAGTTCAACTAAATGCTTTTTGCTCCCTTTTGGCCCCATGAATTATTACACTGAAGCTCTCTCCTTTTCTAAGTTGTCCCTCAGTGTTTTCCCTCTTGTTCTGTAGGTGAATGGTCATAGTACCTGGCTTTAGAAATTTTCTAGTGTAGATATAACTCTTATGTGAAATTTTCCTACTTTCTGTCTGCCATGCTGGCCCTTTTGGTTTCCAAGAAAAAGAGAACATGCTCTGAGAAACTGCAGATGCAGATTTCGTATGTCTCAATGATGGGATGCACATGATGCTAACAGCCTTGAAAACAGGAAAGAAAGATTGGTCATATTGAATACACATGAAAATTAAATCCAATTCAGTTTTCTTGCTAACTCATGAAACTTCAGAAAAATCATTAGAGAGAAAGACACCAGATCTAAACAGTTTACTAGTAGCCACTTAACTCAGACTGAATGGGTTTTATGATTGAAGCATCTGCTTCATTTTATCCTTCTGTTAGTTTTGGATTTTGTTAACAATTGTCCTGAGTGTAAACATGGCTGAGAACTGCTGGGTTAAAAGCAGTATTGCTGTCAGGGCAAACTGACTGGTTGCATTTAGCATAGGGTTACCTTAATATGCTGAAATCTTTCTCGAGTGTGGTGCTGAACACAGCAAATGAATCCTTATATAACTGCATGTGTCCAGGTTGCTGTTAAGCTTTTTGCCAGTTCTCAGAAAACCCAGCATGCAGACAGATAACAGTAGAGGCCAGGCCTCTATTCTATGAATGAAATACTTTTTACCTTTGGGAGATGCTGCAAAAATTAATCATTTGACAATTATGAAGTGCTTTCATGTTCTTCAGATGAAATGTGCTACATAAGTGTGAATTAGTATTATTGATGAGTTTAAGCCACAAGTTTGAATGTAGATGAGAATTTCTGGAGATAATAAATACCCATTATTCATCAGGAAGGATGAAGAAAAAAATTAAATGCCTTTCACAGAAGGTAGCGAAAGTATGAAGTTCAGCTGTGAGCTGAATCAAGCACAGTGGTTGAATGACACAAGTGTAGACAAAAAAAAACCCCAAGAAAATCTTCTGTGCAATGAGACAGAGAGCAGCACAGAAACTCCTGTCAAGGTACGTCTGTGTCTGTGTTGCATCTTTTTTTTGCTGATGGTCTCAGAGATAAGCAAGTGTATTGAAGGACTGATGATAAAGAGGCATCCTGCAGCAGTGGAAGCTGCTTTTTCATTGCTCCCAAGATAGTAATCTGTGTTTCTTGCCATAAACCAGAACCACTAAAGTCCATATTGAAATGGAATAAAGCTACTAATAGAAACATTGCAATTCAAAAAGCCTTGAAATAGTGAAGTTTGACAGAACCATTTGCTCTCATTTATTAAAAAAAAAAAAAAAAAATAGAAAAAAAAGTCCCATTCAAATTCTTTGCCTTGATTTTACTAAAAATAATGGTGTGGTTTGGGTTCCTTGTGTCATACAGTTACACTGTTCATAATAATTCATCTTCTGGCATGAGGCTTGTATTTTGCCAGCATGAGGAGTATTAAAAACAAAACTAAAATGAACCAGGGCTCCAAGAACACCAATTTAATCAGGAAAAGTCCCTTTAAACTTATAAAATTTGGTATAAGTAAGAAACATTCAAAACGGAAGTACTTCAATGGTGTTGCTGAGTTAGACTCCATACTGAGGATTCAGAATAAAGAAAATTAGTTTGATGGTATTGCACATGAAAGAATAAAATGATTCTTAACTGAAAAAATTTCTCCCTGGAAGGAAAAAAAATGAAAGCAAACAAAAACCCTCTTATGAATGGAAACATTATGCAGCTATTCTTTAGTAACCACTTGTGTTTGTGCAGGACTGTTTGAAGTGTATGAATCATACACAAATCAGCTATAACATCCAGACTGCTTTCCTGTTTGAACCGTCCTCTTAAAAGTGGTTTCTCTTGTAGCGTGGAAATATCCTTTTTTTAAATGCTTCCACCCTCAACCAGCAGCTGTTCTAAGCAAATGGCTCTCTGAATTCAGATGGGTGCCTGTTTATACAGTGCCAATACACAAGACAGATTTTGCCCCCTATGAGAATGTTTCTCAACACCAGATTTGAGTGAGTGTGCAACATAGTACTAAGGTTCTCCAGTCCTAGGTGCTGAACTTGGGGAAAATTAGCAATTTGCTGAATAAATCTGATTTCTCACATTAGCATTAAACATTTAGTCAATCCTAAACCAAGAGGAAAGAAGGAGGACTCACAGTGTACTCATATCTGTGTTGTGCCTTACAGTGAGAGGTTGCAGCCAGGAACTTCCTTTCCCATGAGGGCTCTGTGTATTTATGGATTGTTTAAGCTACCTACATTGTACAAAAGGATTTTACTGTTTGAAAACCCAGCTTTCCATGGTAATCTGTGTTCTGCTTTCTATAACTTAATAGGATATCTCTTGGCCTTGCCATAGAAAACCAATCACTTTTGATTCCTGCAAATCTTAAAAAAGCCTCCACTGAGAGAAAGTAAAAGTTGTTGTTTCACTTTGTATTGAAATTACTTAGTCATCTACAGAAATTCAATTGTGATGGAAGTGAGGAGGGAAAAAAAAATACATGTTCACACTTACAGTCATGTAGATTTTGATTTTTTTCCCACGTTTCTGCAACTTATATAAATGTCCATATAAATCCCTGTATGTAAAATCAAGAAGGGCAATAGAAAGAATTAAGAAGGTAATACGTGAGGATGATTGTGTTTGTTTTTGAACTGATCACATGACATAAATCATAAGTCATACTTTCCCCTTTAACCAGTAATACTTTTTTCTTCATATCTGAGTGTTTGTTTGCTTCAGAAAACTGAACTGGTCATTTGGAGTATTTTAGGATTATTTCTCATTATTACGTATTTGTTAGTGACATTCATAGGTCCTATTGTAAAAAGAAAAGGACCAGGATGAAGGAGGTGAACTCATTTTCCTACTCATATAAGTTTTATTTTGAGGTTAAGATAGTCTGTAAATGGTGTCAAATTCAAAATGTTTTATTTGTAAATTCTTTCTTTCCTGTTACAGAACTTGAATTAATCTCTCATACTTTTCCCAGCCTTACTTTAGAATTTCATGCCACTGAATTTTTAAAATCAGAATTCATCTAATGCTATGGAGAGGTGTTCATTTCAATCTCTTAATTCATTGTCCAAGAAGCAGGTTTTCTCCCACTACACAGGTTTTGAGGTCATGTGCATTTTTTAAGTTTCAAGGCAAGGAATTCTGTTAGAGCCCTAAAAGCATGAGGACAAAAGAGTTAGTGTTATAATATATGTAGTATATATGCATTTATGTATGGAAACACAATAATAAGGATAGTTATATCTGAAAGTAATTTTAATTGCATATATGTTGCAATGATCAGTCGTATGTCTGCCTCCTGCATCCCATATATTTTTTCCTCATGTTTCTAAATTCATAGAATGGTGTTCTATTCCAGTTGATATCAATGGCATTCAAACATACTAAAACTTTGGATGAGGGATAAGACATGATCCGTCTCTCACCAAAACAATTGTCTGGATTCTCAGTATTTTCCGTATAAGGACTCAGAGTTTAATGGCATAGCGAAGAATTTTCACTCCAGGATTTTTCTTTATTTGCAGTCAAAAAAGTCAACCATCAGTAGGTACAGAGGCTTTATTTGATCCTTTCTTACTCTTACATACTACCTACTTTTCCCTTTTAAATAAGGTCTCATTCATCTCAGAAAAATAAAGAATATTGTTCTCCTGTATCTACAATCCTCTCTACTCTCTGGCTTTCATAGGTAAAATTCACATTCAAGGTCAATTACCTTTAACTACAGTAGCCTCCTGACTTTGTCCTTCACTCCCAACTCTCTTCAGTCTCTTCAAATCACAAATGTACTCTTTCAGATACATTAGTGTTTAGTCGGGAATAAAAACTCTTTGTTGCTGCTGTTCTGTATTTCCCCTTTGGCCTCCACATTACCTTTCATTTTTCCTCATTGCCATTTTGTAAGCAGTGTAAATGTTAATGAGTACTGAAGATAACCTGGCTATGACCCATTTTAAACTAAGGGGAAATTGTGTTGGGAAACTTATGTAAACCAGCTGCCAAACCATGATTAAAGGATGCTGTGAGAAGGGGTGCTACAAGCAGTGAAAGCTTAAGGTCTGTTGCCAGACCCTACAAAGTCACTTCTTGAAGACTGAAGTGTAATTTTAAACTTTGTCCTTTGCCAAAAGGCATTCCAGATCTGTCTTAAGTATTAAGCAAATGGCTTTGTTTGGTAAAGTGCAAAATAGTCATCTTTTTTGGTAGAGTCTTCACAGACTTGAATCGCATTCCCAGATGTACTGTATTCAATTGGGTCCAAATCTCCATGCAGGTAGGCAGGTCTGTGGTGTATGACATTCTCACCTCTCTTCTCTTCTCCACTAATTCTTTTTTCCCTTACTATTTTTGAGTCTATTTCACACATAGAAAATGGAAAAGATGGAAAAGTTTGAGATTTGATGAAAAGTAATTGGAGCCTAAGATATGTGGCCAGCAGTTTCATTTGAAGGCCACTCAATTATAAATTTCAAAGGTATTCACTGTTGCAGGGCAAGTGCTAATGAACTCATTTGGTATTCATGAGAATGTCAATATCTATCTATTGGTACGAATTTCATTGAAATTCAGATGCATGCCTAGGAACATTCAAGGATTATATTAAATACTGCAAGCAGCCAACTCTTCATAAGTTAATTAATAGTATACTTTTTGAAGACAGATTCTCATCTGTTGTAAATCATTAACAGTCAATGAAGTTATACTGAAGATCTGTCCAACTGCTTGTATTAAGGTCTTGGCACATGTAAGAAAAAGGGCCTCCATTACATATAAAATTAATTAGTACTTAAAGAAAAAAAGAACATAAGGTAAAAGGGGAATTGGTGTGGCTGTGGCTGCTGGAGGTTCACGTTCGTTAAGGAACTGAAGTAAAGTTTGAGTTACTACTCCTTTTATTTGTGAGAACAAGGACCATGTTGGTAATAACAATGAGGAGCTTACTTGGCTCTTAGTTTTGCCATTGCAACATACCACTTTAAGTACTGGAGGCAGTGAAAACAGTTTAAGATAGGCTGGAGCTCTGCTTACCTGTAAAACGCACAATGTGAACTTCATGTGAATTAGCAGGAATTTTTTACACTGAAAATCATGGCCTTCTGCATAACTTGTGGAAATTAAATTGGTGAATGAGCTTGGAATATTTTCTCAGTTGTTTAAATATATTTTTTGTGCTTATTTTCTCTTAATAGTACCCTTACTGACTAGTTTTCAGTTTCTACTGCGAAATCTGATAAGGTATTTGATATCATACGTCCATTTATTCCTGTGCTCTGGCTTTGTTCTAGCCATATCCACAGTTCACAAAACCACAACTCAAGACCATGTGGTGTCATACTTCTCTCAACTGAGCTTTTCAGAATAGTTTTGGTTTAAGAGATAGTCCTTGATGTCTTAAACCATCTTCAGAAAAAAAAAAAATAAAGCAGACACTGCACTATTTATTTGCTGGTAAGAGTTTAATGAAAGATGAAAAAGCTGTAATGTTTACTGTGTTGTACTGACCCTGTGGCTGAACTAAAGTTTACTGTCAATTATGAAGATAAACTATGCATTTTAATTTTTCTTTGCTTTCTTATGTGCACTGACTTGTTGAGGATAAATGCACGTTCTTTAACAATTGTGGGAAGGTAGAGTTCTCATAAAAACTTGTCTGTTGGACATATGTGAGGAAAAAACTTATCATGTCTTCTAAAACCTGAAACTTGACAGTGTAGGCAAATAGCTGCACACTTGTCTGTCAGAATAATTCAGATTAAGCAGTGATCTGTTGTTAAAGTAAACTCACTGTAGGTCTCTGAGGTCTGTTTCACAGATTCCATCTTTTTAACAGCAGCAGGTTGTGCTTTTTCAAGAGAGATTTACCTCATGTTACAATCTGGGTTGTAATCTGGTTTGTCTCTGTGTAGCATTGTACTCAGCCTTAATTAAACATTATCAGTCTGCACGTCTTTCAGTAGATATATTCAGGAGCTATTTATACAAAAACACAGAATAATTCCAGTTGGAAGGGTCCTCAGAAGGTCTCCAGTACAAATTCTCAGTCCGAACAAGGCCAGCTGTCAAATAAAATCAGGTTGCTCTGGTAATTCAGGTTATTCACTCTGGTCTTGAAATACCCTACTAATAATTTTGATTTTAAGTTTCTAGAAGTCTTCTGATACAGCAATTAACTATGTTTTTAAGCCAAGATTTTCAAAGGTACATAAGGAATTTGGATGCCTCAGTGTCCATCTGTGGGCTCTCAAATTTTTTTATAGCATAGTATCCAACTATTGAGTCCCAAGGTTTCTATAGCAACCAAATTAAAGGTGAGTCAAGACTTAAAGTGCAAATTATTAGAGTTCTTTACAAATACCTAGTTTTAAGAAGAACTAGTTTAGTAATTTATAAGCAGCAATTCTGATTTTTTTTTCTGTTGAAGAATTTTTGTAATTACAATAATGCTTTTCTTGCAGTTTTGTCCAGTTTGTTTCTTTTGGCTGTTTTGCCCCTGTGAGATAGAATCATAACTCTTGAGGACTTATAACATATTGCTGTTACCATGACAGGAATATCTCAAATATATTTTTCAGTCTGGTTGTACTAGGACAATCTATGTTGCAATAAGTAATCATTGCTTTTTGCCATTCTACTATTACTCTATGTACTCCTTTATGTTATATATGTATCCCACATGGATGATTTCATTATGGTCTCCATATAGCATCTTCCAAGGCTAGTTTCTTTAATCACACTGGGGTGCAGTATAAAATGTGATTACCTGTGTTATTTTATTGGATATAAACTTGATACAGCAGAAGTCAATGCAGTCTGGATTAATAAGCCAATAAGTATTTTTGGATGACCCCTTCTTGTGTCTTAAAATGCTGTGTGACATTAAAATATGCTAAAAGGGATAAGGAAAAGAGAAAATAGAGCACAACAGAAACTGCAGATGCTGCTGAGATTTTTTTTTTTTTTTAAGTAATTGAATACAACATTTCTAGAATTGTTTCCTATATCATATTGAATGCAAATGCATTGTTTAGACCATGAACTATTTTTAGTGTATGAGCTTAGGGATATTTTGTACTATTGAACAATAATAGGAATGCATTCTAGCTGTAAATGGCACATGTGGAGCTATGGACATTTGTACAATGCTGGTGAGGGGTGATCAGTTGAATTAACACATTCTTAAATTAATTTCTGTTTGTGTTTATGATTTGCTTTGTATTTTCCCCTTGGGGTATGTATGTCACATTTCTATCCTAGCTGTAAAAATGAAAATCACTGGAATTCTGTATTCAGCTGGCTGTGTACCTCTTGTGCTTTGAGCTACCTGGAATTCCTCAAGACTGATTTTTTTCATGTGACTAAAACAGAAGTTTTGGAAGTGAACATGAAATATTGAAGTGTTGTAGATTTCACTGCAAATACTGCAAGTATGAAAATGTTATCTTCTGCAGTGCTATTTTGTTACTAGGGAATGTTGGTTCCCTTGTGATGTGATATTTTTGTTACTGTACCACTGGGAAAACAGTTCTGAGACAGCAAACTTCAAATAACAAGAGAAATTATTAAAAAAAAAAAAACAACCCAACTTTTCTTATTTTTCTGTCTTTCGTTAAATAAAGGTAACACTGTAACTCAGCCTTTCGCCAAGAGAGTAAGGGAGGGTAAGGTGTTTATTTGAAAGACACTGGATGTCTACATAAAATATTTATAAAGGGCATTCTTTTATAGCAAGTTCTGTGCAAGCTATGTTTTCCTTTGTTTGGGTTTTTCTACTTTTTTTCTCCTCATAATAAACAATATGGCTACTGTTCTCAAAGTTTTCCTATATAAAATTGTTCCAGTTTAGATCTGCAGAGCAAGTAGTTTCCTGTTCTGCAAAGGTTTACAGCACAATGCCAGGTACACACATTCGCTACATAATGAATTGCAGAGTTCAAAGCTGCTGAAAAGAAAATCACTGTTGATGTATGGCCTGGTTTAATTTCATTTTCACCTCCCTGCCCTACTGTAGTTTACTAGTTTACAGTAAATGAAAGTTTTTGTATAATATTTTACCAGCTGTTTTTTCATCACAGTAACTTTCTGGATTTTTTTTTTTTTATTTTATTTTCATCATTTGATAGTGTTAAGCTGTGGCAATAGACCACTCACCTTTTTTTTCCTTAATGAGTTGGAAAATCATACTTTGGGGGTGGGTGGCAGGGGGAACTGGAGAAGCTTGAAACGGAGCTTTTCTGACCTTACTTGCATAGCCTTGATGCAATAAATAAGTGCATATTTGCTTGGCAATCCATTTTGTGTATGTAGCAAAGAATGAAGAATTATCCTATTATGTGCTCTATTTGAATAGCTTTATATACAGAGCTTGTGACTTCTTGGAAATTACAATGTCACAATAGACACTACGTCCTTGGGTACATTATTTGTTGCTTTCTGAGAAGAAGCCATGTCTTTTATTATGTTCTTCTAGCAAATGGCATTTTTCCATGAGAGCAAGATAGCATTTGCTTAATTTTGAATCTCACTTCATCTATACTGTAAACAGCAGCCTAAGATAAAACTCCTAATAATAATCATTCATATTTCCTGAAAACAGGTAGAATAAGGTTTAATACTGAGAAAAGGGTGTATTCTTTCTGACTTGGGAAGGAGGGACTTGAGGAGAATTTATCACCCATGAGCTGTATTTTCACCTCCACATACTCTTACCTCTGAACCACTGTTGTTCCTGACCCGACCTGTCTTTGTAAGAGAGATGCACTTTCCATCAGAGTTCCAGGCATTTAAAACTTTGACTTTATAGTGCTAATAGGATAACAGACTATGCATATGCTCTATCAGGGTAGAGCCTGCGGTGAGTGAGAAGATACAAAACTGACAGTGTTTAAGATACAAAGAAGACTTCTCCACAAAAAAATAATTTGTCAGAGTTCTTATAATCACTGACAGAGTAATTTGATTACACCATGCAATTATCAGAACAAATCCTGTCAAATAGCTTTCATTTGTCAACAAAATGTGATGTCATAAATTTGCAATTATTTTTTCAAAGAGGGACTTTGTCATGTCCTCTCCTCCTGGTGGTGAAGGAAAGCTACTTAGCCTGACACTTTTTTGCCTATATGGACAGGTAACTTCAACTCTACTGTTGAATCATTGTGATGTGTTGTAAATAGAGAGGATATGAAGAAGAATTCTGTTACAGAGGAGAAAGCATAATTCTTCTGTATTTCAATTTCAACATCTATTATTAATTTATTAATAATAATATTCCTATCTCATAGTAATGTTTCACAGATCTAATAGTGCCCTAATCAGAAACTTTAATGTGTGTATTATGGAACTTATTTAAAATAGGTCTGAAACGTGATCAGTAATTCAAACTGATTTAGACTTCATAATGGCTTCTGTCCTTAGAACATTCTTTTTAGTACAGGGGATATGAAAGTGAAATTGTTTAATTTAAAATGCTATTAAAAAGCCCATGATTCTAAGTCAGAGGTATTTTCTAAGGAATAATTTCTATAGCCAGTAAGATAAAATCAGGCACATCTAAACAATCTACAGTAATTTTTTTTTTTTTTTATTTTCAGCATTTCATTGTGTGAATAAGAGATTAGATTTCACACATTTATTTGGCATGACAAATTTGAATCAGTCCCTCTCATGCCCTCTGAAGTGAGGTACCACTGGACAGCAGAGCCCTTCAGCATATAAAATGAATAAATACTAGCATTCAGACACTTGCATAGTTTAAAATTACCAGCTTCTGTTCATTTAAATTCATGTTTTGTTGACATTTATGGAACTTTTCTGTTTCTTTTATTTATGTAAAAACTGGAGACATCCAGGCTATCACTTATGCTTAGCAAAGATGAGTATTTACCAGAATGTTCAGTGGGGGATTTCATACATATCCAGTTGTACTGACTTGACATCTGTTTGAGGGTTCTGTGTGGAAAACATAGACCTAACAACATCATTGTTTGAAAAATCTTGAAAGGTCATTACATTCCTTTATAAGGGAAAATGACAAATATTCATCAAAGAAATCCTAGGTGTAGGAACTTGATCTTGCCTCAAAAGAAAATTGAGCCGTACCATGTAGTCACAGAGCTTAATGAGCGTAGCCCACATTTCAAATAGCAATTAAGTGCCATGAATGAGAAATATAATCATGAATCATGTGGCTGAATAGTTTTGATTAATGTATGCTTTTTCAAAAAAGTTGGTCTATTTAAGAGTAAATCCTGAACGTTAAGGGAGGTAAAATTCTGTAATTTACAATGTATATAGGTGTTAATGAGGGTACAAAACAGTACAATATGTAGCATTAACTAATTTTGTTCCTTAAAAGAAGTGCAAATCAGTGTAGAACGCTCATTTATAATGCAATGGGACATCTGAAAAAATGTGATTATTTTTCTAACTAGGAATGACAAACTGTTTTTATTACACTATTTCACTGGCTGTATCTATCTGGAATCTACTTTCCATATCCTTTCATCTCAGTTGCAAATGTGTGGTCTTTCATTGAAGTCCTTGCTAGGGAATGGAGCTGCAATGTGAGTAGGATACAAACTTTAACAAAAACCAAACAAACAAACAAAAAACAAACAAACAAAAAACAACAAAAAAAAACACAACAAAACAACCCCCCCAAACAAACGCACAAATTATAACTTAAACTCTTCATAAATTTTGACCATAATTAGACCTGTCTGAAAAAATTGGTGACCTCCTCTCTTAAGCCACTGGGCATGAAAACCTTGTTCTCCAAATTATTTTAGTGAATCTAAGCCACTGCTCCTTTTCCACTCTTTTCAGACCATAAATGCACAAAACATTTTAATTTCCTGCAGTTGCCTTAGATACTGTAGCTGATGGCAGTTCCTATCCAGCAGTAACTGCCGTTGCACTTAAAAGTTTGCTGTCTCTGCATCCACAGTAGTTTTCTTCATTTGAGCATTGCATACCTATTGCACTCAAGTGCAGCTGTAGCGTCAGAAGACCAAACTCATCTATGACTTACAGTTTTAGCTAGACCAAGTGTTAATACTGATGCAGCTCAAGGACCTCTGCTCGGGTCAGGCTCTAGCACTGTGTGTGTCATGCTGTGCACTACAGGAAAACAGCAGGCAATTCCCTATGATGGGTAATTCTCCTGGTTAAATTTCATTACAGCTGCAAATCGGCTGCAGTGACACGTCGATATTTTCAAGTTTATTTTCTGCTTTTCTTGGATTTTTTTTTTTTAAATAACTATTATTCATGTCCTGTGTAGGTGTTTTTTTTTTTTTTTATGTTCATACAAATAATGAAAATAAAACAAGGATTTCCAATAGGTTACTGGCATATGAAAATGGGGAAGAATAATCTTGTATGTGATGGCACTTCCCTTCCAGCAGCAGTGCTGCATGATCAAAAAGATTGTAATTCTACTTTGATTTCAACTGTATCACTTAGGCTTGGGACTTTCTGTCATAGCCTTCCTTTTTCTGATAAAAAATATATGCCCAAGAGACTTGAACAGTGCAGTTTTACTGTTAGAGAATATCACAGCAGAGAATTCTCATGGGGTGTACATCTGGTGCCTTGAAACGTAGATTGTCTTGGGAGATTGTTTGCTTTGAAAGTCAAAATAATTTCAAGACATATATGCCATGACAAGCTGCAGAAGTTAATTTCTGTGATTATGCTTTGAGTGTCAGAAGAGGGGTGGCTGGTGCAGTAGTACAGAATCTTTCCAAACTAGAGTTGCTGAAAATATCTATGCTTGCCTCAAAACTGAATACTGTTTCTCCTCTGTGCTGGAAATTGCAAATGCTAGCTGAGTGCAGAAAGCAGATCCATGTTGGCTCTCTTAGCAGCAGGTTTTCAAATGAGTAAGTTCCAGAGTGCTGGCTGAGAGAACACATCACAAAAGAGTGGCTCAATATAAATACTCCTCAATAATGTGGAAAGTGTTTTGTTTCTTTTGATTGGGATTGTGTACTTTCCCTCTTGATCAGCTAGGAATTCTTAACAGAGATTGCTCTGCCCATAAGTAGAGCAATATCAATAAAATGACTGTGTTCGGCACTGTAAAGGCATTTTCAGAAAGATGATTCCTAGTTGTCTACTGTGACATTTGTACAGGAAGACAGGTGGGTAGTTACTGTCATAAGAGGATTTTAATTACATTCATCTTTAAAAGTGATGGATTTATTAGAATATTTTACCTAACGAGATGAAACCTCATTTAAAAAAAAATGCCTAAAATTCATTCATATGTGTATTTTTGAAAACCAAATTAAAATAACTGGAAGTAACACAGTTCAGAATGGTGTCTGGGTGGCAGTAAGCTGGTTTATTTCTGCTTTTTGAAGAAATCAGAAAAGCAAGCTATGCAATGACCTATGTGGTTATATTCTCTGCACATTTCTATTAAGTTGATTAAAAATCACTCTAATTCTATTGATTTCAAGACTATTGGTAGCCATCCAAAACCATGCTGAAGAAAACCAGACTAAAGGGGAGTTGGGACTTCACTGTTCACTAAATGATTTTGCAAATACAAATCGGTCTACAAGTTTTTTAGACTCTATATACTTACAAAAGATTATATAGATAGATATAAAATAGTGTGTGTATATAATACACACTATGTTATTACATGTTTGTGTTTCACATGTCTACTTTAGTAAGCCTTCAAATTAAATGCATTTATAAAGCACAGCATAATTTGATTGAAGCTATCATCTGAGTATCCGTTCTGTCTAGCCTTAGTGGTAGCCTTATGCATGTGATGTCTTTGCTCACTATTTAAATGGAGCATTTTATAGGACAGAAATATCTTTAAAAGTGAGAAGCGGTAAGTCTGGGACTTATAACTGTCTCCACTAAAGAAGAAAATCTAAAGGAGTCTAAATATGGGTGATGGGCCAAAGACTCAAGTAAATTCTCAATTTAGAAAGATTGTGCAAATGAGAAGGGACATAATTAATACCAACTAAACAGAACATTCAGTAGAGCTTAGGTACATAAGTCTCCTCAGTCCTGCTGAATATTCAAGATGAGGAATTTAAATTATCAGTTAATTCTGTTTCTGTCACACTAGCCTAGAATAATGGCCACCTAAACAGTAACATGAGTGATAAAACACTTGAAGTCTAAATTTACAATAAAAATATTTCCTGTTGGTGTTAACAAGACTGCATGGAAACCACCAAACATAGTGAAGGAAGGAAATTGAAACTGAACATTGAAATTGAACATTATCTGGACAGACATTTTTGTAAATGCTGAGTCTTAGGGGAGTTATTTTTAATTCTTACATTAATTCTTACATTTATTCATTTATATACATAAATTCTTATTATTTTTCACCTTCATTCTTCCTTTCTCCCACTTGTCTTTTTATCAACTGACTTTCCTTCCCTCTGGCTCTTCTTTGTACTTCTTTGTCCTTTTTCTTGTTTCTGTGCTTTTTTTTTTAATCCTTGCTTGTTTCTTTCTTGAGTCTGTTCTTCAGTCTCCTCTTGATTTCTTTTGTTGTTGTTCAGGAACTATTCTCTAACCATAACTTACTTAGTCTTATTTTAGTCATAACAGCTGTATTTATTACTAAATATGGGGGGAATAGGGAAATTTCAAAAGTAAAATAGATGTAATGGCATAAATAAAGATGGAAGCCAAGCAGTTATGTTTTGGAAGTTTGCTTTTTTATCTTTACATATTGTTCCTCTAGAGGATTTGGTTGGCTGCATATTCATGAGAACTGCAGTTTTATGTGAACTAGAATCTATGCTAGGAATACATGTACAGTGATGCTAAACTTTATGTTGGGAATACACTTATCCTTGCTTGCTGTTCAGAATTCTGTAGTTAGAGAAGGAATCAGGCGCAGCACCACGCATGTTAGGCTCCAAGATTCTGCTGTTTCTGTGTGCTTTCAGATCTTAAAATAGGACAGGTATGACCTAGATAACTCCAAACACATGATCTGTTTTCTGTGGGAGCACCCTGGGACACTGTTAGAAAGCTCATGCAGCCTGTGCTTTTACTGAAGCAAGACCAACTAATCCATAAAAGGGTGGTGTTGACTAACATAACTGGGCCTGACTCACCCCCCCATGGGTCACAGGAGACACGAAAATGCCCACAAGCTCTCAAAACAACTCCCTCTGAAGAACAGAAGGAGTACATAGCAGATGGGCTCTTATTATTCCGTGCCTATATCATTTTCAGACTGGTGCTAGGATTCTGAAAGTCAGACTTGCTCTATTGTCAAAGTGTAGCTTAGATAAATCCCCAGTCAATAGAAGTAGTGAAATATCATAAATGAGTCACTCATCAAAGAAGTGCTAAAGCTATAACAGATTATGGGCACTAAATTGTTCCACTGTGTTTACAGGTTGGTTGTCGTGGTTGTCATTCCACTCCCCCTTGTTTTGACGTTCTGCCCACTTTGCTGTTTTCCCTGCAATTCAAAAAAAAATCATTTGGAAAAGAAACGAACACCATCAGCACCTCAACTTCCAAAATCATTCATCTGAAAAAATAAATACAGCCAGGTAGGAACTGAAATCATCACTAAATGGCAGCTTCTGCTCCCACGGGAACCTTTGAGGGTTGCTTGTAAGAGAGCAGAAGAACTGGGATAATGAGGCATGGTTTCTGTCTCTCCAACAGTGTAGTCTCAAAATATGCTTCCCAAAATGATCACTTTCGCTGTTGTTTGTCATTGCAGAAGAAAACCTGGATTTTAGGGTTTGCAAGGAATGCATTTTTCCTGCCATTTAAAGGGCACTGAGAAGCCTAGCTAAGGCTAAATTTTAATATATCTGTGCCTTTATCTATATAAAAATACAGGCAACAGGAATCTATGTATGTCATGTAAGTAAAAATACCTATGCAAACAGAGTATATTGATGGTTTCTAGAGTCAGTCATGGTCCCTAATGAGTTGTAGGGTGGTGTTTACTAAGTATTCCCTCTTATGCCTGCACTAGAAGTGACTGGCAAGGCTTCCAGTCTCTTCCCAGTGTTGCACGGCGCTCCTATGTCTGATATAGTTATGGGAACATCAGCAACACTGTGTGCTTGTTCAACCTCCTTCACCTCCCCCAATCTGTATCGAATGTTCTATTACTATGCTTGGCCTTCTCCTGCCTGCTCTGTATCAAATTTACTTGCCATGTTAAAATGCTATTTGGGCATTTAGTTTTGTAGAACTAGTTGTCTAAATTTTATTTTTACAAATATTACTTTCCAATAACTTGACTATATTTTCTTTTCCATGGGAAGTACTAGGGGAAGGTCAATATTTAAAACAAACTCATTCATGTTCTGGGAGGAGGGGAAATGGTGAAGATCTTTTGCAGGTATTAAAATAAAAAAAAACCTCCCTCTAGTTATCCACTGGTCATTGGTCTATTTTTTCCATTTTTCAATCTCCACAGACATGCTCGTAACAAATTGGTGAGTGTTGGCGTTCCTTTTTCTTTCCTCCTTTTTTGCTTCAAGAATATGAATATTGTGAGGATTGTTCATGGACATAGCTAGCACTGTTTCATTTCAGGTCACTGGGTTAGAAGATCTTTAAGTATGTGTTTATTTTTTTTTTAAGCAGAGAATTAACAAGTCTGTGTGACTGAGCTGTTCAGTTATAGATGACAACGAAGAGTTTGAGTGTGTAGCTTCTGTGCAATGTAAAGATGAAGTGAATGCTTTCAAGTGTGTTAAGAACTTTCAGTAACAAAAACTAATTGAGCAGCAGTTTATCAATTCATACATGTTATACCATCAGATAGCATTAAAATAAATCAATTGTTGAATATAAGTTATAATACTCTGTTACATGTAGGGTTAGTTTAGCCCAAAGACTTGATAGGGATGAAAACAAACAAAAAGGTTTTATTAAACGCAGTATGGCATACTGATATCCACAGGGCTTGGAAAGTCAACATTGATGTCTTTCACAGCAGAAAGCAGGGACTACTGTGATCAATAAATGATCATTTTGTTTCCATGCTTTTCAAAATTAATTAGAGGCCAATAGAGCAGCTGATTTAATGAGCCAGTGATATCTGAATGAGGCAGATGTTGTGAAAAGGGAGCTAGAAGAGTTATTAACTGAGCAGTGAGTTGTGAATGTCCCAAAAGCAAGAAGAGAAACAATAACGGATAACACTATTCAAGATTATTCCAAGTTTTAGAATTAATGACTGTTTACTTCTTTACTGTCAGGGCAGGTAATCTATTGAAATGAGATTCATGTTAAGATAACAAATAGGGAGTAAAGGAAGACACAGAGGTGGTAGCAGAAACACCTTAGTTTACTAGAATTGCTTAATTTACCCATAAAGGATTACTTAGATTTTTGTTACAGATACTGTTGCTTTATAGTTTTTTTGGTTTGGTTTTGTGTTTTTGTTTTGTCTTTATTTTTACAAGGAACTTGTACTGGGGTTGAGTTTTCCATGGTTGGCTTATTTTTGTGTTTTTTGTTTTTTTTTTCCTTTTTTGTTTTATGAAGAGCTGTCGGAGATAATTCACTTGAATTATATATTTCAATTTCCATTTAGACATATAGGTTATAAAATATTGCTGATGATATAGCCCAAGTTCTTCTATTACAGTTCTCTTAAGGACATCCTCTGTTTCAGTAAGTTTCTTAGATTTTTCCCTCTGTGTTTAATAAATACTATTTTGGTGGAGAGATCCTTTTGGTGTGATCCCCACCCCTGGGTGTATCTCATATAGCAGATGCTTTGACTTAAATTTTCATATGGGTCCAAGATATTTCCTTCTTTTCTAAGATTAGGAAAAAACCAAAATCATCAATCAGTTTGAAACCTTGGCATTCATTGGCACTTGCTATGCTGTTAATGCACAGAAATCTAGTGTTTTTGGGAGCATTTGCCTCTTTGAAGTCTTTCTATAATGTTGGTGGATTTCCAAATCTGAAACCCATATGCTAAGATACAAAATGAAATTTGAGTTGAAGATTTCTTTTTTTAAACTATTTTTTTAAGCTGTTGAATGCCAAGTGTTTGAGGAGGGGAGTTGGGGAGGGGGGCAGCAGAGTAGGTTGTGTCTGTGAGCTTGGTTTTTGTACAGCTATATATTTGACAAAATCTTTGAACATATTTACTTCTATTAGTTTTCACATTATATCTGATGGAAACTGTGGGCTATTGTTTGTTCAGAATTATGAACAACATCTATTTTGATGCTACACAGATTTTTCGGGCTTTGCTTCCATGATGTTATTAAAGCATTTTTTCCACATAAAATGTACTATACTTCTGTTAGCCTAGAAACGCTGCACACTTACAGTGAGCTTTAATTCAACTTACTTGATCTGTTTGGTTGAAAAGACAAAGAAAAGGAAAAATGTTCCTGGAAAGTCCACTGCTGCTTCTGGATTTGCAGAGATATTCTGAAACATTTAGACGGCTAGTAAGCCTGAAGCAATTGACTGAGAATTAGTGAATCTTGTGGACAGAAGGATAGTTCAGGCTTTGCTGGCAATCAGGATCAAGGTTCTCAGGACAGCCTTCTGTCACCCCTGAACCAATTCCACGTGTGTCTTCTGCAGAGGTGCTTCACTTGTGGTTTGAGCTTCTGAGCCTCTCAGTGTGATGGGTTGCTTTGTGCTTGCCAAAAAGCATCAACATGATTTTCTTTCAAATTGACACCCTTTCTTGACACTCAGACCATGCAAAACCAGTTGTGAATATGTCTGTAAATGTATTTACATGGCCTTTACTTTGAGAATAAAGTGTAAAGAGCACTTTATTCAACTGAAAGTCAGATTTTGCTGTCGGTTATGCACCCAGTGGATCATGAAACTTTTAACCCGTTTTTAGCATCATCTTCTGAATGCTGTTAAATTCTTTATTGACTTATTTAGTGACTATGTGTCTAACATGCAATTAAAATAAAAAACAAATTTTTAGTTTGGATCAGTAGAGAACAGAAAAGTTGCCTTTTTACAGCAAAACAAGTGAAACCATCATTTGCTTATATTCAGACCTCTCAGCTAAGATAGCTGACATAAAATAAACTATTAATGCAATGTAAATTAAAATCCTGTCCAGAGCAAAATGTGCTTAATATGCTAACTCTAAACTTCTTTCTGTCTCTTTGGACCTAACAACCATTTTCAAGTATTGTAACTCAGAATATGCAGTTTAGTTCCACTTGACCAAAAAGAAAATACGAGAACGACTCGCATTAGCAATATGTTCTTCAATTAATGTTGAAGTACATTGAGATGCATCATGAAAATTCTAGATATGTGCATACATCATTAATCGACCTAGTTGTTATTGGGGCTTTTGTATACAAGCTGAAATTTTTATCCCTATTCAGAGCTTGGAATAGAATGACACTCAGAATGGTCCTCTAAATAGGATCAATACAGGAAAAAAAGTAGAATAAATAAAATGCAACTTAGGAAAGAATTATTTCTAAAAATTAGAACTTTTATTGAAATGCTGGTGAATTTTGGCAAATTATATGTTTCATAATAAACATGACTATTTTTTTCACACTCTTATTAGAAACATCTAGTTGAGGGATTTTTTTAAAAAAGTAATTTTGGTAATAAGCCTGCATTCCGTTCAGATCCAGATCAACTTCAGAAGTACTCTGTACTAAAGTTTTCAATTGAGTAATGATAGCAATTTCTGTTATGGAGGCACCTGATTGTATGGAAGAGAAAAAAAAGTCACAGTAGAGCATTTGTGAGTCACTGAGACTGTCACTATGAGAGAATAATATCCCTCATTCCCAGTAACTTGTTTCCTTGGTTGGGATCCCCAGAAAATATGCATTAAAAGAGCTGAAGTATGCTTCAGTGTTAATTTTTTTTAATGCCCTCTCTTCGTTACATACCTCACTAATTCGAAAGTTTCAAGAATCATTATGTGATTTACAAAATGCAACATTTCTCCCAACATTTCCAACCCTTCAAATGGAGCTCTGTATTTCGGATTAATGATATTCCTTGCAGGAAAACAGATTTCTCATTAACAAACTGGTTTAAGAAGAAAATAGCCCACTAAACCCTGAAGACATGAAACTACTATTTTCTCAAACAGTAAAGGCTCGCTCTAGTTTTCAATTTTAAAGTAGATTTCACCTTGTGTGCTCGGATTTCTTGTCAGTAAAAGTCAGTGGGCAAAAGGCCTTGAGTTCCTTCCTCTTTTACAGCAGCACATTTTTATCAGTGCGCAGCTATTCATTACCTTATGGAAGTCTCACTTTTGTCACCTCTTGAGACATTTTCAGTAGGCTATATAATCCTCTGGATTTTTTTTACTGGCGATGAAACCCAAAACAAACCATCTGTGAGTTTTAAAGAAACTTGAAAGAATCAATTTAAAATGATTTTTTTTAAAGGTGTTTTTCATAAAACAAATTAAAAATCTCATGTCTTAATTCTTCTGATGCTTGTTTAAGTAATCTGTAATCATGACACAGAGACCTAAAGTTTTAACTTTCAGGGTATAAATGACAGCACAGAATTAGTTGGTTTGTAAAGCAAGCTTTCAACCTAGTCCCAAATATAAATGGGAATCTGGGTGATATTAAAAAAATACTGACAATGTAGTAAATGTCTATGATACTAACATAAATGTTTATTTTATAATTTTGTCAGTTTTATAAAATTACATAAATGACTTGCCCAAAACCTTCTTTCAGGGATATTTGAAATAAAGTGGCTGTTCCCTTTGCAGCTGTAATCTCTGAATATCAAACTCAAATTAGGTGATGTACAGTCCAAACCAAAAATTATCTCTGCCCCAGAGAGTGCTAAAAAAAAAGGTATAGATCAGATGGACATGAACATGTTCAGGAAACACAGAAAAGTATATCTGTTGATGTAAAAATCTGTGGTCTTGTTGTCTCTAGCTGCCCATTTATTGTAAAGACCTTTGGAAGTATTGTGGAAAGAGAGAAGTTTAAAGTGTTTCTGTTAAAGCTGTGAGCTATGTGATTGGTTATAAAGAACTTTTTCCTAGCCAGGGTTGTCGACTGGAAGAAACAACAATACACTTGAAATTAGAATGAACAGGTGGTGAATACACTTGAAATTAGAATGAACAGGTGGTGAGCACTGCCCTTACAGGTAGCTCTGACACAGAACCGGAATGGGAGGAGGATTGAAGTTCTGGAGGTGAAAACATAGAAGTAAGACTTCTGTATGATTGAAAAAGAAAACTGGTAGAAGGTTGCTAGGAGTTGTAGGCTATTTGCTAAGACGAGGATATGTGCAACATGATTCAGAATGTAAATTGATAGGGTCAAATTTTATTTACTAAGATGAAAGGAAGTGAAAGGAAGGTGTGTTGAGGTTGTTTAGATCTAGGATAGTGAAAGAGAGGATGATCTGTAACTGCTTGTGGTTCACTGCCATTATGTGTGTGCGCAGACGTCCAGGTGACAGAGTGTAGCTCTAAAGGATTCATAGAAAAGGAGCTTAACCTGCTACCTGCATGAGCTGTGAAATGATTTTCATAGAATCACTATGAAAATAGTGATCAATAGTGATCAATTAGGTTGGAAAAAACCCCAAACATTTAAGATCAAGTCCTGTACCTCATATTTGTGGTAAATACACTGGTTGTCATTTTGTTACTTAGTTTTGTTGTCTGGGTCAGACAGATAAAGCCCATAATGTCTCTTCTAGGCAATATTTCCAATAACTCAAATTTGCATCTAGTCAATGAAATAGAAGAGAGAACTGATGTTTTTCCTGTTTCTGTTTAATAAATACAGGGAAGGTGTGTCTTGGTGTGTTGTTTGTTTTGAATAGAAGGGTTCTCTTGCATTTTTTTATCAATGAGAATTTCTTCTCTTCACACACTTGACCCTCTAAGTCTTTCCTGGTTTTCTTTGGCAGTATTTCTGGCACAGGGACACTTTCCCTTCTTTTTGTCAAAATGTATTTGAGTATCAATTATCCTGTGTGTGTTTATGTGGTAGAAGGAAATTCTTAGAAAGCAATAGCAGGATACCCAAAAAAAGCCATGGGGAAATTCCTAGATAGCATCTGGAGCATTATTAAAAAGCATTATTGAGGTTGAGAGGTGGGATTCCTAGAAAGTAGTTGAAAAATTCCTGGAAAGTAGTGGAAAAGGCCTGTGAGTAAAGAAGAAATTCCTAGGAAACAGCATTGCTAAATTTCTAGAAAGAATTTCCAGAAGGAATCAGTAATTTTCCTAGATAATCCTAAGGAAAATTCCTGCAGAGTACTGGGAGTATTCATGGAAAGCAAAAGAAAGCAAGTGCAGAAGCATATGCAAGACTCCTAGGAAGCATGTAGAATTCCTAGAAAACACTGAGATTAAAATTCCTGGAAAGCAACAGGAGGATTCAAGAAAGCACACAGAAAATTCCTAGCACCAAAAGAAGTTCTGAGAGCTTTAGAAGATTCCTTGATGAAAGTGCTGAGAAAATAATTGTAGATAGTAGTGGGCATAAGACAGCAGTAGAAAAATTCCTAGAAAACACAGGGGATATTTCTGAAAACCTGTAGTAAGAAATTCCCAGAAAGCATCAGGAGCATTGCTAGATATCATTTGGAAAATTCCCAGGAAAGAAGAACAAAATTTCCTGTAAAAGGGAGGGTGAACCCTGGGAAAGCATACACATAAATGAAATTCCTTGAAAAAAAAGTTACAGAATGGTTTTATTAAATGTTTAAGAAAAAATTAGTGTTTGCAGATACCAGCTAAGGAAATGTGCTGTCACTGTAAGAGTTTAAATGTTTTTGGTGTTGCTCTAGTTCTACCGCAATTGGAATCCTACACAGGAAGTTTTCAAAGGGGTTTTCAGTGTTCTTGATGTCTGAGCAGTTACTGTTAGCTGTACCAAGGAAAAGAGATTGATGTTAATGGGGAGTTTGTTTCCGGATTTGGGTCCATTTCTCCTGTAGCTGTAGAATGTGCTGAGAAGAAAGAATTGCCTTGCTTGATAGTTTGAAGACTCCCTGATGGTATGCCACTAGATCTCAAAGTATTGTTACTTTCCATGAAGTTCAACATCTTCTGTTACTAGCAGATTGCTTCTACAGAGATCATTTTCTTTCCATATGCCTAGAAACCATGCTCAAAATCTCTATGGACATTAGTTCTCTGTTAGCAAAAATCAGTTTCCAAAGCAGTAAACCTTAGTATTGTCTGGGTCCCCCTTCCCCATCTCCTTTAAATCCACATTTACTTATTCTGCTTGGCCTTATAAGGATTTTTCTACAAGAGTTCCTTATTCTCATTTGCCTTTTTTTTCATCATATTTAGAAAAATTGCGTTGATTTCATATCTGAGAATGATAGTTAAGTGTTATCCTAGAATCATGATGCAATTTTACATAGCAGAAGCAAAGTGCAGTTTGGGATTACAATGTGTTTATCTAACATTTTAATTTAGAATTGTCTATTCTGTAGTGAACCATTGTCTTTTTTCTCCTTCCAATAAAAATGTACTCTATTTTTCTTGATTAAGTGTTTAAAAGATTAGCCTAAGAACCAAACTATTAGTTTGAAGCCTTTTGTTCCCACAATAATTCTCTGCAGGACACCAAACTATCCCATTACTGTACCTCTATACCATTCCATGCAACCCTTCTCTGCTTGAGTGTGAAAATGTTGTCAAAGTATTCTTCTAATGCTAATAATATTGAATCAACAGGTTTACTAAAGAAATGCAGCCACTATATTGCAGCACAATATAATGCAGCTTGGTTAGAAAGTTTTATTCCATCAGCAGCTCCTGTTTTTCTACTCCAGCCATTCCAACTACATTACAGTACTAGGTTATCATATTGTGCTCTTGGTGATCTCAGTCACTAAAATGTTAGTCTAAGTTCTATGGAAGGTTTTGAAAAGTAATTTGTGAGTCTTAAACTGGTAAAATATTTGCATTTTAGAATTTATGAAAGTATGCTATAAGCTGATACAGCTTATCTGCAATTTTCACACCAGCCTTCTCAAAATAATGCCCGAGACTGTGTCCTGCTTTATATGAATTAACAAGTGTTAAGAGAAAAATATTTCTCAGTGGCCCAGAGTTGCTTTGCATTGTTAAAATGTGATCTTATTTAAAAGAACCCTATAAGCTCAGAAAACAAGCATACATGAGGGGTAAGAAATGGATGTTAAGAAGGTATAATAAAGATTTTGTGCCCCTCTCAGCTTAGATTATTCTTAGCTCCTTCTCAAAACCCTTCCTGTGTTCTTTTGTCCTCTTATATTGTTTGCATACTTTCTGCCTCACCTGTATATCTCTCATTGCCACAGCTGGACTTTCCATACCTGGCAGGAATAATCCTTTTGTCCCCTGTTCCCTGTGCAATTTTCAATGCTTCGTTCTTCATGAACCCACTGTTTGCTTCTTTTTGCCTGGCCTGATTCCAGCATGGCACATCCCTTGTGGTTTTCCATCCTGTCTTCTCTAACTTTGTGGTGATTAATGTGTGCCTTTGCCTCTGACTGAGCTGAGTGGAAGCTGGTGAAGATGTTGGTCACATCTGTGTTTCACAGGAAAACACAACTCATACAGAATTATTAACAATGTAATTTTGTGAACTGTTGCATGCTGCCTTACAAACATACAGTGAAGGAAGGTCATAGAAGTGTATCCTGCTGATCATTTAAAAATGGCCAAACTTCCAGCACAGAAACCTTTCCAAGTTTGTTGTTTGTTTGTTGGTTTTTAAAAGAACTTCCTTGTATTCACACAGAAACCTCACCAGTTTTTATCAGTATATGAAAATCGGAGCTGCAAATTGTCAAACCAAATTAGACAAGATAATTGCCAGCAGAAAGCTTAAAGGGGTAGCTCGTTCGCTTTAGCATTGCATCCCTGCTGCTGGGTAACAACAGCTCCCTCAGATGTTGAAATTATGCACTCATCTCTGTCCTCCAGTGGAAAATGTTTTTATAAGTTGCTAGCCTTAATATTCACAGGTTATATCTTTCAAAACCTTTTAAAAATACTTTTATATATTTGAATAAATGAAAAATACATATCTATAATAATTATGATAACTCTGCACAGCCTTTTTATTTTTATTCAGACACAAATACATCCACTTTTTGACAAGTGTAGAATTTCTTGTTGGTATTTTCCATCATAAGCTTGATTTTTAGGAATAAATACAAATAGAATGGGGTGTAAGAAAAGCAAAAATCTTTTAAAGAGAATTATCTTTCAAAGGGATATGAGGATTTTTTTTCTGTAGTCCCTCATTAGCTCCTCTATAAGGTCTTGTTTTTGAAACTGTCCAGTGCCTGCATTTTTTTCTTGTGGATTCCCAGTAACATTGCTGTAAATAATTACAAATTTTGTGGTATATCTAAATGGTAATAGCTAGGAAAGCAAATGACTTCAAGAAATAGAAGGACAATTCTGTCCTTCTTGTCCTTTTTTTGTGGGAGTTTCTTTTTACTTAGCAGGGAAAGATGTGAAGGGAAGTCTGACTGGAACCCAGTTTTCAGTACCTTAATATTATTCAGTCCAATTCAAAAGCATATGGAATGATGACAAATAAAACAGGTATTCATTACAAAAGAATATTGGAGATCATAAACCCTTAAGGAAAGCAGAATTATACTTGCATATATAGGCAGAAAAAGGAATGTAAGAGAAATGAATCAAACACAGAGATAATTAAGTCTAAATAGCATACTTCATTCCGTTTTCAAGATACAATAGCTTCATTTAAAATAACATTTTTGAAAGGATATGGTTCTGCCTTTGAAGGAGAGAGATTTGAGCTCCAGGGAATGGGTTTTTCCACCCTTTTTTATTGCAGCCTGCCTTTCACTGTGTATGTTGTTTCTAACCTTAGTTCTGAGCTGAATCTCATTTAGTAACATTGGAACACAGGGCTAATACAAATGATGGAAAGTTAGCTATATGAAAGTGCATTCCTAAAAGCATCAAAGAAAAAAGAAATTGCATCAGAAAAATCACCTCCAACACAAAGAGAAGCCAGAGCAGTAGTTAAAGAACTCATTTCTTAAACCAGATGTCAGCACTCCCAGCATGACTTGGTCTCCAAATTGCAGTACATAAATTGCCCAAACTCCTACTAACGTCATTCCTACAACAGGGTGTGCATGAGGAAAAAAATTGTCAGTGTTCTGATTTGTCTTGCTGTGACTGACAAAACCACAAAACAATGGATATAAACTAGTCACAGAAAAGGATCTTCTTCAGGATCTTCTTATCAAAAAGAATGGAATGTCAGTCTCCTGGAGTTTTATTTCCAATGGAAACATTGATGAAATTGAAAGAGATCAGCTATCAAACTGTAAGGTGTCAAAGCTATTTTTGGTATTGAGTGGTTGAAGTGGAATAGCCTACCCATATCATGGACTTTAAATCAACCAACATCAGTTTCCTGCTTAGACATGCAAATAATTTCCCAATTACATGACTGTCAGGGAAATTGTAACCAAGTGTGAGGCTATTAGTGTCTTTCATAGTCTATTTTGAGGGTCTTCTTGAAACACTTTCAAACACTGGAATGGTTTATTATATTTGATTAGCTGTTAAGTGGATTGAATAACATAGGGGTTTGTTTTGGTTTAGGTGGTTTTTTGTTGGCTTTTTTGGGAGTTTGTTGGTTTTGTTTTCTAATTCCAAGGTATCTTGCATGAATCACAGGGAAGAGTGACAGAGTTGGACTTCTTTGATATCTTTCTTGGAGTGTTCTAGCATCTATTTCAGCTTATTCTGTTTACCTGTTTGAATTCAGATAAATTGCTCTGCCCTTTCATACTTGGTTATTTGCTCTCCTTTGTGTTCAGTGTTCAGACCAGTAAGTTCTTTAAGTTGGGACTGCCTCTGCAGCTTTGCTTTCTGGGCCAGGAAATTGGCAGGGCTGAAGCAGCATAAAATAGGCTTTGAACTTGGGAAACAAATCTATTGTCCATGAAATTATTGGCAGAGCTGACAAGTAGTTACCAGGAAAGAAGGTCTTTGTTATCAAAAGAGTGGATGCATACAGGAGGTCCCTGAGTTGGCTGAGGTGGAAATGGTATTATATTCCACTATGCTTTTGCAAACCATTTTCTTGTTGCTTTTCCACGATGGCGTGAGGGCTTTTTAGTAATTTTTTTTGTTTTTTTTGTTTTTGTTTTTTTTTTTTTTTTGAAGTCCTAATTAATTTTGATGAGCATCTATCAGACCATATCATCATGTATGTTTAGACCATGTATTTCTTCTGTGCTGTTTCATTGAAATCATGGACTTCATGAGTTTAACTGGAGCTCTGACCTGGTTTGTCTGTTCAGCAGCTGCCCTTTTACACACAGATTTCTAAAATATCATCCCATCATCCTTACCTGTTTGTTTCATTGGGTTTTGTTCTGGTTTTTGTTGTTGGTTTTTGTTGTTGTTGTTGTTCTCTTTGTGTTTTTTTTTTTCTGATTGTTGTTTTTTTTGTGGTTGTCTTCTTCCCACCTCCCCTCCCCACCACCCCCCCCCCCCCGTCATGGACCTATACCATAGGAAAAGGAACTCATAATCACTAGTGCTTCTTTATCTATTTCCAGAAGTCTCATCCATTAAAGCACTAATTGCTTTAGAGTAGAAGCAAATGGTGTTAATTAATTACTTTGCACGCTGAAATCCATCTATAATTGCAGTTTTCAGGAGCAACGGTAAACATCAAGGTGGGAGTACAGTCAAGCTATGAAAAGAAAGAGTGAAAAGAGGTTGTATCAACGTTGATACAAATAAACCAGACTACTTTGAAACACAGTTGTTTAGTATAATTTGTCAAAACAAAAGCCACAAAAAAAGCTGGCCCAAGAAAAGGAAGTTGTGGAATGAAATAATGCTTCACTACTATGTTTTTTGAAGAGAATATTTTGTTGTCGTTACCAAAGGTCTGAATTAGTTTCAGTGTTGTGTTGCTATGCGAACAGAAGACTCATCAGTTTGTTTCCTCCTGCTGTCAGAATAATACATCCCTGAGTTTAGTCCTCCAAGGAAGCCAACTGTAGCCTGAGCGATACATCATAAGTTTGTTTAATAATTGAAAAAAAAAAATCTTCAAATATATGCATATGGAATGGTCAGAAGAGAAAGATTTGCCATAGGTAGAACACTTTTGTTTGCTTTTTTTTTTTTTTTTTTAAATGTGTCACTTTAATAATTAACAAGATGTATAAGCAAATAATTTAGGGAAAAATGAATTTTCATTTAATTTTGTACAACAGTGATGGATGTTAGTTAACAAATATATTGGGTGTTCTGTAAAGGATGACAACTGACATTAGATCAAGATGTGATGAATTACCCAGTATAAGAGTTGATAAAGTTAGAATCTGTAGAGGCTCAGCATGTATACAACAGTTATCTGAGTAGGCTGAAAGAAGAATTCTTGGCATAGCCTAGTAGATAATACCCAGTGTACATCAGCCCACCCAGTGATACTCCATGCTACAAAAGTGTACAAGCTAGAGGCATTAATATTAATCTAGCTCTTGACACTGATAAAATATCCCGGTAATCTGGAAATCAGCTCTTTTCCAAAATTTATGATGGTGTTCACCAAGATCCTCTTCTTATTTTCCTGACCATAGAAAACATTGTTTTTCTTTGGTTTTTGGACAGCTGTATTTCACACTTTAGCTTATGCTCTTCACCTGATTAGGCTTCTCCTCCTACTACCAGCAGGTACATTTTAGGTATAATGTAAGACCATCATATTTCAGTAACCCATTTGTATCTAGACAAACACGTTAGCATGTTTTGTAGTTGTGTCCCACTTACTAATGAGAATGAGATAAAAAGATAGCTGAAGGTATGTGTACACAAGGAAGGTGAAGGTATAACAGTCCCCAGAATTCCAAAATTATCTGTTGCAACAAGCCAATGGTCAGAATTAGGTCCCAAGGTACCAAGGTGAATGTGGTGTGAGAATAAAGACATGGTACTTAGTCACATAAAAGGTAGCTGCCTATTCTCTTGGTGTTTGCATCTAAAGTTACTATATGATAGTATGATTTTCAGAGGTGGAATAACATATCCTAGGCTTGATCCAACGTGGCAATTCCTGTATTTCTATTTATATTTGAATTGAGTAGGGATGCTGTGATGAATAAGAGCATCCATAAATAGGCACCTAATAAATATAAACTATGTATTTTATTTGCTGTATAATTTATTGTTCATTTATGCATTCTTCTTTGCATGAGTTAGCCTTTCATGCTAATTTCTTTGACAGCTGGAATCATCAAAAGGATAACCAGGAGATATTTTTCATTTTAACAAATATAAATGGCAACCTGATGGTTTCTTATCTGTTTTATGAAGCATGCAGAATATCTTTTGGAATAATTACTAGGTGTTGTATTGGTTTAAAAAAGAACAGAACGGAAAAAAAGAGAAAAACAGTAATTTCATAAATGGTCATAGAATTCAGAGCTAGATAAACCCTATGATTTTATTGAATATATCTCCTGTGTAAAATAGATATAGAGCAAATTTGGGTCCTGTTAAGTATTAAAATGATTATGCATTTGATAGTAGTTTGGTAGTATTCAGTTCCAATACAGTACATACTAAATTCTGCTCAGTGAAATCCCCCATAAAATTTTACATAGTTGCATCAGAATTATTACAAATCAAAATGTTGATGTGATTTCTTTGTATCATTAGCAATTTCTTTGGGGGAGTGTGTGTGTTAACCCCTGGATATTGCATAGTAAAGATAAGAACTTACTGGCTTTCTCTTAGACTAATTCCACTAATGAAAGGACTGACGTGCTTTCAGTTGATGTGAATGAAACTGTAATCAAGCAAGAACATCAATTTTAGCTGATACAGGAGACAAAACTGGTAGTGAAACTTCGGGGGAAAAATGTCATATCCCTCTAGAAGAGAAGCAAGACATTCTCATGTCTGAGTCCTTAAGAGAAATGAGAGGAAATCAGATGACAGAAAATTTGAAAGACAAATAAAAAGAGTTTATTGATGTTTTTCCTCAGAAGAGTACATCAGGATGGTTAAATAATCCTAGCAGAACTTTATTTTTGGTAGGTTTTATTTGTCTGTGTATGTTCTGTGCAAGTCATAGGAAAGTTCTGGACTTTGTGGCCTGCTTAAACTATTACTGGGGGCAAACCATTCTGCTTTGCTAGAGGTACTGACTCTGAGGCACCAAGCAGAGTGGTTGGTCAGTCTGTTGGAACGGAGATGCAAAGGCAGAGATACGAAATCATCAGGCTTGAATTGTAACTCCTAGCCATTCACTCCAGTATTGGATTTATATATTATCCATTGTGCTTCAGCTACACAGTAGCTTAAGACAAACTTAAGCAAGCTGCAAGTGAAATTTAAGGCCAGCAGATGGGCAAAGGTCTGAGTCACGCACAGCCGAGCCCTTACTGGGAGCGTGGCTGGACTCACGCGCTGTGCCCAGCCTGCAGCCACGTGTTCCATGTACTACAGAGCCAAGATGAGGCAAAAAAATGAGCTCCAGAGGGCTCACATGGTGTCTCATATTGCTCAAATGTTGTTAGATTACACTTCTCTAGTACCGAGGGTGACAGCTTAGTGCCAAGAGCCCTCAAAATGTCATCATGCAGACATGCCTGTTTAGGCTGTACTTAGCCCTGTTGCCTACTCTGCATTTCTAAATCACAGTATCCAAGACTGCAGGGCTGACCATCTAAGAAAGAAATTCCACAGGCACAGCAGGTAAAGTTATCTCCCATGCCCTGTCTGCATCCAGAATAAATGAATGTCTGCTAGGAATAAATGTATCATTCACACAAATGGAAAAGATTCATGAGAATTGTCCGGAGAAATCTGTGTTTAGCCTCAACAATGCAGAAAGCTACTTTTAATAAGTAAGATACATTTTTTGCTAATATTTCAGTTCTTTTCCAGTTTATATATAACTTTCCATCTGTATATTGAATACAAATATAGTTATATGCATTGAGTATTTTTTTTCCTTGGAGTAGGGAAAATTATATTTATTCTTTAAGCTGTATTTAAGTTTATTCCTGGAAGATTTTGTGTGTCATTTACATTCGGATCTATCTCTAGAATGCATGATCTTTGTTCATGGAGGGAAAAAACCCTACAGTTGGATAAAGGAATAAAAAATAAAGGCAGGAGCAAAGGGGCTAACTTATAAATAAATAAGTAGACAGGATCACTGTGCTATGTCTTAGTAATATGAATACGCTAATTTCTTCAAGTTCTGGGATACCTATCAGAGCAAAAATCAAGTACAATTACTTTAAAATTAATGCAATAAATAAATGGGTTGGAACGTGAAAAGAGATTATATTTCCCACTCTGCATGTCTTAGTTTTAATTTGTTTCCTATTTAACAATTAAAACCAAGAATTTAATGAATAAATAAAGTTAGTATTTGTTAATCAGGCTTAAATTCTGTTCTACCTAGAATTACTGGTGGAGTGTAAATTTATTATGGACTATACGCAGCCTATGTAGCATAAGTGATAGAATTATGCCTCAAAGAGGCAGTGGCATAGCCAAAACGACCCATTGCCCAAGAGGGTGTGTGCATGGATGGGCTCAGTTCATGCCCATGCCAGTCTGTCCATAAATATCAGGAGGCAGCACTCTCGTGGGAGCTGCATTCCTCCTCTGGAAAAGGCACTTTTGGAAATGGCTAATTGTGGCAGTTTTCTCCTCTGTCACTTTTGAAAACCATTTTGGTGTTTTAGGAAATTTGAACTTAGAAGTGACCTCCTCGGAACCCTTCAATGCATGACAAAGATTGGGCATGGTCTGGCCATGAAGGAGAAACTATTGTTAAGTTGGGATTTTCTTTGTTTGGAAACAATCAAAGACTTTCTGGATGTTTTTGTAAATACTAAATCATTAATTATATGAAATCTTATATAGATGCATTTTATATAAGCTATTAAAACTATGTGACTTTGAGCTTTCTCATGAGTGCTTTGCAACTTAATGAATGAGAATGTTAAAGCCCCTAATCTGTCCCAAAAGCTCAGCCAAACTGAAGCCATGAATACGTGCCATTAATGGTCCATTAATGTTTGGGGATTTGAGTGGGGGCTGTTTTATTTTGGTTTCAGGGGGTTTTTGTTTGGTTGGGGTTTTTTTTCTCTCTTTTTTAAAATTTTCTGCCATGGTCACTGCTTTTCAGAGACAGTAAGAGGAAGCTATACATCTCTAAATACTTGTAGCTATTTTGTAAGTGTATCACTGTAACAATCAATCATACCATTCAAAATTCAGGTCCGTGGAATCCTTTCTTTCAAGAGACTAGCCTGATGCTTTCAATGCTGAAAAAGCAGCTGTTGAAGCGAGTTTTTTCCTGACAACCTGTTTTGATTTTCAGAATGACATATCGGAGAAATGAGAGGGTGATGGTGATCTTGTTTCCCCAGGAAAGGGCTGTGTGCACACTCATGTACTGGAGGTGCCACTGTGATATATTTCCCTTCCATCAGAGGGTTTTACTAGACAAACTGTGAGGGGTGTTGAAAGTGATAAAAGGAATGCACCACTGCATATTTGCTTCACAAGCAAGATATATAAGCAGAATGTTTTCTCACAGCTGCCATGTAGAAGCATCCCCAGTGCCTTTATAAAAATTGATCTGCCTTTTGAAGCCATGTGCAATTTGAAATGACCGGATTTCAGCCTCCAAAAAGGGGATTGAGGAACTGGCCTCCTGATAATGCTGACAGCCCTCTAACACCACGTTGCTTGACTATCACAACCAGTACCAAGTTTTTGATGCTGTGGCTAAGCAGAGATTTAATAGAAAGATTAAACCATCAACAAACACACTGATTTAAAATACATGTGTGTATAATTTTCAGAGCTGCATCATTCATACCTTGATTTAATTTTCTATAGAGTGAAAGAAAAAGGTTAAGCACGTGGCAGCTGAACACCTAGTCCATCAGGAGGAATGAGCAAATACTTTTGGTGAAAAGTGCCTTAGAGACACTGAAGTAATATTGAAGTAATATGAAGACTGAAAAACTGAAAATTACCTATCTAAAACGAAATTGTAACTCTATACAGGGGACAAGTTTGCTCTCAACACTGTCATTTAATCCTGCTTTTTCAAGAAGTTGAGCTCTGGACTTGTAAAAAGTGGGTGTGTTCAGCAGAATAGATACCAAGCACTGAAAAAAACACAGTAATAATAAATGCTGAAATCTGTACTTCCTGGCAAGTGCTTGTAGCTTCCTGCTTTCACTTCAAGGCTTTTCTTTTATCTGCTGAGATGAACACAGAAAATGTGTATTCAGGATAAAAATCTTGGGTAATTCTCTTGAAGCAAAAATTGAAAATAATGTTGTAACTCTTTTTAAAGGAAAAAGTAAATCCTACTTGAAGAAGCTGCTGGATAAGGGTACCTACAGTAAAGAAGAGATCAATGCAAACATTAAAGATAAATTTCATTAAATTATATATTTCATAATTTTTTTAAAATTCTTCTGAATATTTTAGGTTTCTGTTTTTTTAATTTGGAAGGGATTCTATTCAGTTAGTTATTTTGTTACAGTAAAATCACAGTGTAAACAGCTTTTCGTAAAAATGGGGGGAAATATCAATACAAAAAATTTTAGTAACAGATGGCAAGAACATGAAACAGCTTGCCAAGTAAACTTCCTGTGCTTTTGAGCCAAAGTAAAATCTTTCAAACATTCAAAGATGTTATATGCGTAAAACCAAAACTTTTCTAAAATTTGGTTTATTATGTTTGAGGAATCAAAGCTTCTTTTTCTTTGTCCATTTCCAGTTGGCACATTCAGAAAACATAATGAAAATTGAGATCTTTAAACATTTTTGATATTTTAATATTATCTTGTTTTAATTTAAATGAGCTCCACTGAGATAGTAGCATAATATTCTGAAGGAAAGAGATAGCATTGGTAGCTGTATGTGGATTTTTTTATTTTCTTTTTTGAGCAAATATAAGACACATCAATAAACCTTACAGAGTAAAGGGAACAAATGGCTTTTCCTAAGGACTAATAGATGGTACACATTTATTTTCTTACACCTTTACTCTTACTATGCAATTAACATTCTTGCAATTTTTGTGTTCTATATTAACTCTGAAATGCGTCTGCACATCTAGGACTCTTATAAACCAAATGAAATGAAAGCCTTGTTAACATTTCTGCAAAATTATCAGAACTTTTTGTTCAGTTTCAGAATCCCTCGATTGACATAGGTCAGGGTTTTAATAAATATGCTTTTTTTTCTTCACATTTTTAAACTAAAGAATTTCCTGTTTCGCAAACTTGGTTTGCTGAAATCAAGACATGAGGGCCACGCCTAGATTAGAAATCCTTTGTGAAGATGATGTGAAATTTCTCTTACATTAGTGATTTTGGACTGTATCATGCTAAGGTTGATAGAATGCAAGACTCCTATCATGTTACTAAACATCCACTCTCCAGTAGTTTTGTACTGTATTTCTCTATTACTGTCATAAGCAAGGTCATTTGATGTGTTTGATACATTTCTCAAATTAAATTCAGGTTTTGAAATATATCAGTAAAATGCAAGGTTTCATACAGCTATAATAAGACTTTGTTCAGGGAAAGCTAAACTCATAAAGTCAAAAAGGAATTTCACCTTTTTATTTTTTTAATATTATTATTTTAATATGGTCTTATTCCTTCTGGATCTTTCCAGTCCAGAATCATCAATGATATAATCACATTAAAAGCTTCTGGGTTCTTAGCAGAGTTTAAAAAGAGGCAGTGATTTATACTGTTCCAGAAATTAAAAGCTATTATCTGTATAAATCAGCAATGTTAAAGGAAAAAGCATATTAATTTTATATAATACACTTACTTTCTTCCAGGACAATCTACATTCTGCGTATGGAAAGCAAAAATTATTTCCTTTCACATTTCTCTATCTTGTGCTCAACTGAAATTTTGATGCTAGTATAAAGAAAAAAATAGGTTTTTTACTATACTACGTAATCTATTGAATTATTACAGGTAGAATTTCGAAGTTATCTCTGTGCTAAAGGAACAAAGTGTTTAGTTCCGTCCATCTTCATTGATATGTTTCACAGGATGTCAAGAGCTGAATCAATAAATGGTCATTTTTCAGAGTGTAAGAGTAATCTTGTTACTCATTATTTTACGCTCAAACACAAATACTCTAAATAAATTTAAAGATGAGACAATATTTTAGTATTGGATACTTAGGCAAGAAGCATTTGTAATCCTATCAGGACAAGTGACTACACTAGTCTGTGCTTAGCACTTAGTAGATTATGGAGAGTCAATTTTTAAGATCAGAAGGGACAATCTGAGTCATACCATTCAATTTCCTCTATAGAATAGGAGAAAGAATCTCACCCTGCAGTTTGTGTCAAAATCTGTAATTTTTGGTTGAGGTAGAATGATTACGTTGAAGGCTGCGTCCTATCCTGCTGTAAAGATTTCAAGCAGTGGAGAAATCCAGAATAAATTGCCTCAAGTAACTTGCTCATTCTTTAAGGAACAGAAAAATCAGTAGCAGGAAGATATACATTTATAGGTGGATATTCTCTTCAGAAATGCATTGAGTTCAGAAGAGAAGATATTTTACTGTTCACAGGTACTGGAGTATTAATAGTAAACATTGCTGAATGATCCATAAGAGAAAAGATAGAGATTTTGTAGTCCTTAAATTTAAAAGCTGATCTCAATAAAGAATGTTCCCTGAGGGATATTTTATCTCTGGAACTGCTTTATCACACTGGAGAGTAATTGTTCTTTCAGACTTTCACAAGCAAGTTTCTGAAATATCTGAAATCTCACTATTTTTCAATGACAGAAAAACTGCTAGTTAGAAAAGATAAAGGCAAAAAATTATCCAATTGGTTTTGCAGATGTCACATTCAGGATTAAGAAATACCAGGCAGTCCAACATACTCTGCTTTGAGAAAGATGGTCCTGTTTCCAAGGGTCATCTACTTTCCATTCTTTGAGTATCTGGGTCATTGTGACTTTCTTTAGGATGTTATCTCATAGTCATAGCAGACCCCATTATCAGCAAGTTTATTGTGTTACTTAACTTATTTATTTTTTTTCAGCCTTATTCTGTTTCTTCTAGTTCCTGTTATCTGTGACAGGATATGTAGGGCTTGCAACACACAACAATGCATCAAGAGATAAAATGATCCAAAGTGCTGTGACTTTGCCTTGTCACCAAAGTTGCTGCTTCAGTTTGTGATTTTTTTTTTTTTTCTTTCTCACAATGAATGTTGTTTTATGTTTCTTCAGGCTTATGCAGCTTAAATTCTGATGAGGACACCCAGAATATTAGTGGGGTGGGTTACTTTCTTCCTCTCCCTGCCCTTTGAAGTGCAATCAGAAATATGAAACACTTTACATACAGACAGACATCAGTAAGTAATTAATGGCATGTTTTTGTACACTCCCTTCTTCAAGATCTCCAGAGGGAGACAGACAGAGAGATGGCCTTACAGTTCTGCTATTTGCACTTTGCTCATTTGTTCCAAGTTCCCTGGCACAACATATTTTATTTACTTCAATCTATGCAAGGTCAGGGTCTGCATGGGAAAGCTTTGCAGCTGAGTTGCCAAACAAGACCAATAGCAGTAACACTGCGCTGAATGTGTAATTAAGAATATCAAGTCAAATTAGAATGTAATTGATGACCTAATGATGAAAGTACCTCTTCTCATTGACTGTTCCCTGAGACAACCAGTCTCTTTATATGCACTGAATTTTCCCTGATGCCTACGTAAAGAACAAAACAAAGAACAGCTGGTGCATCATAGGGAGAAACGGTTGTATAATAAATTTTGCTTACTTAGGATTTATAGAGATAAGCAAGAATTCTGAAGTGAAAATGAGACTAGTTTTCCCAGGCTGAAATACATGCATTAATATCTAGATAAGATAATTATAGGGGGGAAACCTTATCTAGCTTTATCTATGTCACTGGAAAGCAGTGAATACTGAGAAATGGCAACTCTCAAAGTCAATTAGTTTTCAGCCTCTACTCAGTCATAATGTCCATGGAAGTAAAGCAGGTATTGCACCTCTTTCTTTGTTTCATTTTCACACTTTCTCTGTATTTCTTGGTATGATGTCCAGTCAAACATTTGTAAACACATACATCTTGGACTCATGCAACTTTGATAAAACAAATGTGTATGGTGCAGCTACTTCCGGAAGAGCCCTTGGTTCAAGGGTCTGTACCTCCAAGACAGCACACTGCTAGCTTTATTTAAACATACTTGTTTTTTTCACCCAAGGATGGTCACAATGGTAATGGTGTGCTGGGAGAGATAGAAAACTAAAAGTTGCATCAATCTTAGATGCTCTTTGATATACAAACTTGACCCACAAACCCAGAAATTTCTCAT
>JAWWMO010000175.1:9824080-9837725 GCA_035047845.1 Dendrocincla fuliginosa | reverse complement strand
TAGAAAACTAAAAGTTGCATCAATCTTAGATGCTCTTTGATATACAAACTTGACCCACAAACCCAGAAATTTCTCATGACGTGAGTGAAGGCATCTTCTATACCTTCTTTTACTGAGGCAGAAAGGAGGAAATAAAATCAAATGAAACTTTAGAATCCACGTTCTCTGCTGCTGCCCTTGCATATACAGATACATGGTTTGTCTCATAAGTATGGATTAAGTGTCATTTAGTGTTTACTTTTGTTCTAGATGGAGTCAAAGGTTTCCCTTGGGGAGTTTTGGAATTTCTTCAGCATGCAGCAAAAGTAAATCTGTGGAATAAGTTAGGGGTGCTCATTGCCTGTAAAGAGTGGTATCATACAATCTTGAACCATGGGTGTTTGGGCTATTTCTGTGAAATGCTATACTCTTGCCATTAATTCCTTTAGTGAATGTTTTGCAGAACATGGTTTTTGTGATTTTGCCAGTGTTACTGCACTTACAACATTGCTACATGCATAATTGCAGTAAATAGTTTATTATTTCTATCAAAAGGCTATTAAACTAGCACTAAAGATAGATCACGCATAAGGATCCAGTACCTGTGCAGATCTTTTGAAGAATCTAAATTTATTCCTCTTTGAAAATGCGAGTAGCATTCAAAGCTGCTAAGGAATTATGTGACATGGGAAGTAGCTTTAATTGTTTCCCACAGAAGTGAGTGAGTCACTGAATTTGGTGAGGTTATTTGACGTTATGCTTAATTTGATTAAGCATGACAGAATTTCTAAACAAATTAAAGTTCAGCATGACAAAACTGATGTTCTAGCTGAGACACACACTAAATTTTCCAGATTATTGTGATAAATCACTGAAATAATACTCTACATGTGTTTAGAAATTTGGAAAGGACACTAACTGATAGAGATGGAATATTAGAGAAAAACATTTGACATCAGTACATACATAAACTTGCTGAATTGCACTTGATTCTGTGTGTATAGCCTGCATTCAAAACTCCCATATAAACATCCCAGGATTTCAGTGATGGTGTAGATAAGATTTCTGGGGAATCCAAAAAAACTCTGAAGTTATATTGAAAACCCAAGTGGTGTGTTTAACAGTGAAGGAAAAAAAGTCTCTTGCAGAAATCATTAAAATTCAAAACTATTTTGGTTTAAGTGAAATCTGAGATATATCAAAAGAAATCTTAAACTGAAATCAGTCACCTGAAAAAATCATTCTTATTGCCAAAAGTATACCTCATATGATATTTGGAGCAGATATCTAGAAAAAAATATTGACAATTACCTTGGATTTGTAGACTGTTTATCTAATAATCTTCATTAACAAACTAATGAGCCTTAAATTGTTTCATTATAATTTACCTACAAAACTAACAAGTGGTTCCACCCTTTGGAAGACCTCCATCCATTTATTTCTCATATACTATTTGGCAGATGACCCCATTTGATCCCAAGCCAATGCCAGGTGGAGCAGCAGGAGGGCTCCCAGCTGTTCCAGGGTGACTAACACGGTGGAAACTGGCAAAGAACAGCATGAGGATTGATTTGCACATTAAAGTGTGATAGAAAGTGAATAAGTTATCTTCTTGCTATGTCAGGGTAATCCCTTTCTTTTATTCTTCGTTTCTGCTTGCTTTTGTAAAAAAAGAAAAGTACCTATTTCTCACACCAGCCAGATTTAAATACACTCTGTGAATTTCTGAATCTTTCTATCCCTGAAGTCTGGACACTTACTGTACTGCAGGGTAAAAAGGAAGTTGACATAAAATGATGCTGTGTGCTGTTTCAATTTTAGGATTACATTTTAATGTAAGCTGGAGATTTGAAAGCACAATGCAAATTCTTTGTGAAATTCAGATTTTTCAATTCATTTTAATGTTAATCTCCTATGATCTAACTGATATTCATATGCTGATATGTTACAAGCACTTTAGTGTAGTCTTTTAGCCTATAAGTTAGGGAATTTGTGCCATTTCACAGAGAGGCATTTAAAGAGACATAAAGTTGAGTTTATTTCTCAAAATAAAAACAAAGCCAAATGCTACTCACAGTCATTGGCATTAGTTAGTATTAGAGAAACTCCTGCCTCCCAGAAATTTTTGCAGTAGGCAATATGATGGAGACCATAGTGAGGAATATTGTATCTTCACAGCTGTGCAGTCTTACTAAATTCATCCCTTATGGGACTAAATAGATCCTACACAGATAATACAATACTGGAAGGGACAGTCTGGGGGAATAACCAAGACACTCTTTCTCTCTATAAAGAAGTAAAGACCAAGAAGGGGAAAAGAAGAATGGGGTGAGTTGAGGGGTGTCTCATGGCAGATCAGTGCCAAATGCTCAACATCTTCAGCATCCCAGGGAAAGGGATCTCTAGTACACTTGTGTCTCTCAGAAGTACCCTGAGGTTCCACACTCTCATATGATTTCCAGAAAGACCTGGACTGAAAGATGAGCAAATGTCTTGATTTTCAGAATGGTAATTTGTTTAGTATGCAAGTGAATATGAGCTACCTTGTGCATAACGCAAGCGAGATTATTTTTCCTTTTTTTTTTTTTTTTTCCTTCCATCCTCCAGCTGAACTAGTTCAACTTGCACTGTAACAGTTTTATTTCAACTTACTTGACTCGTAGGACTCTAAAATTTGTGCTGGGTAAGGAAATTGTTGCAGATACAGACCTTTCCAGTGCTAGGTTTTTGCAGAGCTTGAGAATCCTCACTTGGTGAAATGGCTTTTCTATTCGTCAATCCTCTGCCCTGAAAAATGTTTGTAGTTTTGTATGTGCTTTGATCATTTCACTATCACCCTATTTGCTTTTCCTGTAAGGACTGGAGTGAATGTGTAAGACAGGATAGTGGGAGGTGAGAATTTCACACACATCCCACCCAATAGTCAGCGATGCCTGGGAACTCTGCCATGGCACAACTCCGAACACCGCGCGTCGTGCCTCCTTGGATATGCGTTGCGTGATTCAGAAATATATATTTATAGTTAGCTGCAGTGACTTCTGATTTTTGTATCCAAATATTTACTATGTCTAGTACCATTACAAAACAGAGCTTCATGATAGCTGTGCATATATGGAAATATAAATGCTGTGGCACAATGTATGAGTGATACCTCTGCTGATATGGCCCTGCCAGTTAGGCTTCATTGGCTTTAATGAAAAGCTGTCTTAAGTCTGCACATGCATCAGAGAGGGCAGTGAGAAAACTGAAATTCTGTGCTACCTCTGAAAACATGAAAGAAGGTAGAGGATGAGGGATTCTGATGAATTGGACAAGGAAAGAGCAAGCATACTGAATTGCAGGACTAAGAAGAGAATGCTTTTGTAAATTTATAATTGCACCATACTTTAAGCTTCCAAGCAGTGATCAGTAGAATAAAACGTGTGGGGGTTTTTTGTTGAGATGGAGCAAAGAAAGGATATTTTAAGA
This sequence comes from Dendrocincla fuliginosa, assembly GCA_035047845.1. Taxonomy (NCBI): domain Eukaryota; kingdom Metazoa; phylum Chordata; class Aves; order Passeriformes; family Dendrocolaptidae; genus Dendrocincla; species Dendrocincla fuliginosa. Next base: position 9,834,278 of record JAWWMO010000175.1, on the reverse strand, counting down.
AATCTATTATGTTATAATTTTTGCAATGATTTTTGAAGTCCATTTGCCTTTGTCCCGTGGGTTTGCAAAGACAGTTATCATTCTCAAATATGGGACTGAGAGCTGCCTCTAAGGGTACTAGTTGTGAGTGGTGATTTTCTTTCATATGTGACTCAGTTCCTATTCAATTAAGAATGCCAGTGAGTTCACTCATTCAATAGTTACTAATGAGCTAAAGCAATTTATTTACTGAGTCAATTTTTTGAAAATTAATTTCTCCACTGCTTTTGTAGCCAGAGAATTGAAGTTTGTTTTTAGCTGCTAAATCCTTCGTATTAATTCTCAGCCATGAAGGCTTGCCTTACTCGTTGCTTGGTTATTAAGAGATTCATAGAATCATAGCACTGATTACACACCCAGCTCAAAACCATACCCATATAATCTCTTGCAGATTATGGAATTCCTTCAGATGATTTTTCACAGCTCAGAGATTCCAATAAGGAATGTGAACACTTAATACTTTGGAGGGAGTTTTGAAATTATTAACTCAGGCTGTGGTAATAGTAACACAGGACTCAAAGACAAGACTATTTACTTCTTTCAAAAGCTACTGAGGCTTTATTGTAGACCTAACCTGTGAATCATAGGTTTTTAGAGGAATTAAAGTGGTGGAAAAAAGCCAGGATTCTGCTTTCCCACAGAGATTAGTTGTTATGTGTTTATGTGGTATGGAAATATATAGTAAGCAAGAAAAATGCAGGGAAAAGACATGAAAACATCAACACTTCATGTGGTACTGATCATAAGGTACAGTGCTGATTTGCAGCCTGCCCACTTCTTGGGGAGGAGTATACATTTTAGACATGTCAAAGTATGCCAACATTATTGCTTTTTTATGCAACAAATTCAAATCTAGACTAAATTAACAGGAAACTAAATTAAAATTGCCATTAGTGATTCCTATTCCTCAGTGTATCTAAAATAAACCATTTGAGGCCAGTTGTCCACACTATGACGTTGTCATTTTGCTGTAATGGCACCAACTGGCAGCACTGCTGAAAATCATATTAATGGAAGCCAGTAATTAGGTAGGCATAACAAGCATGTATCTTCTCAATACTACTAGTGCTATCTCTGTAATTATACTGAGTCATATTTCTGGGGGTGGTGTAAGGAATCTTGAATTCATCTCTGGCAATGCTAAGACTACTCTGTTGTGTAAATTAATGTAGACATTACATAGTAATGTATTTTTGTAAATGTAAAAATGCATTGCAAATAATGTATTTTAACACTTTTTTAGGAAATGTGGGTAATGGTATTTAATAAGAATATTTAGAAGGTGGTTTACATAGCATGTTGCAAAATGTATGAATGTATGAAAATGTCTATTCTTTCTGAATATGACAAGTTTCTGTAAACCATTCAAGAAGATGACGTAAGGGGATATGTAAGGGCTGTGATAACTACTCAAAAGCAGTAGATGCAGTTACTCGACTATCTGAAAAACAAATCCAAAATTTTTAGCAAAATAAATAATTTAGGGAATTTAGGCAAGCCAACAATATAATTTCATCTTGTTGCAAAAATTAAAGGTTAAGGATAGGGCTGCTCAGAAAGTGAATATGTTTTCCAGAGTATTTTGATATTTCATAAGATTCTGTTAAGTCTGGAAGGATAATGCCAAGCTCCTCTTTTGCCAAAATTGTTCATCGCTCCACGTATTTGACTTTATAATATTATTCAGCCGTTACTTCTAAATTTGTATTACCCTGGTTTTACAGCAGCTCCTGTGGAATCCTCTGGAATTTTAAAATTGTCTGCAAAAATTTCTTCTATTAAGGGATGTAAATTGCAAGGGAGATAGTAAATCCTTCCGTGGGAGTCTGATGTAACTTTTATTATATGAATCATTTGGTTTGTTTGAATTACATGGATTATATGAAATCCACCACCATAATTTTTCTTATCTCATTTTTAGAGATAGTAGTCAATCATGAGAAATTGTGAATTGCTTTTAAGAATTAACTTAATTCAATTTCTGTTGTAACTAAGAGAATGTTAATGGCTGAAAAATGGGCAGAGTTAAAATTAATCCTTGAGAAAACGTTACAGTCAGTACTTTATTGCAAATTAGCATGCATGGCTTAGCATGAACCACTGCTAAGCAATAAACCTAATACGGTTTGTGAAATGTGTGCTTGCAGACATACCAAGTTTCTTCTTCCCATATTGCTTTAGAACTTTTGTAATAATCTTATTGTGTTGTGTTGTTTTGTTTCGTTTTTCTCACCCCCCCATGTTGTCTTCCAACAGTGCATGATAGCCTGCCTTCCTTGTGGGTCTTAAATTTGTCATAGTATGTTGTTTTATGACCTGTGGGGTCTGAATATACAATGTAAGTGTATTGTGAGCTCTTCAGGAACAGAGTGCGTAAATGTTTCATGATTGCTGGGACTTGATCCAGCTGCTCTCAATCAACTGTGTGTCCCCACAGCCCCTCTAGAACTGTGGTGTTCTTACCAGGGACCATGTGGAGCGACTGAACCTTGCACTGACTGCACAGGAAGAGGTGCAGGGCTTGCCAGCTGCAGACTTTAGGAAGTCTTTCTGGTACAAAAGTGTTCCCTTTGTAACTTCAAAATCAGTCTTTTGTTTGTGAACTGTTCCCTGTTTGGGTGTTTCTTGCTGGCCCAATTATTCCTCTTCCCAGCTTTGTAAGGGAAGAGTCTTTTAGACTTTTTGCAGAGATAGCAAACTTATGACCCTGGTGTTTCAGAGGTTTCTAGCAGATCTACTAAAACCCTCTAAGAGTTACAGCTAATAAGCAGCACTGAAAATCAGTCCTTATAAGTAAAACTTTATATTCACAAATCAATAGTTTTAATCAAAATATTGATATTCACTTTTATTTCATTTATATAGTCTTATATAAAATACATTTGCTAAAATTACAGTTATTTGCTTCTCCATTTTTTTATTTAATTCTTTCTATGTAGCTCTTACTGCCTGATATAATAAAGGGTTTGCAATCCTGTTTGTCCTATATTACAGTTAATAGTTCAAGATAATCCATCCTTCTTTATTTCATCTTACTGCTTTATAGACTGTGGAGAATTGGACTTTCAGAGGTACTGAGGATTGCTGATGGGTTGTTAGCACAGTTGATCTTAAAAATATTCTGAGATAGGAGTCATCAGAAACCTGGGCCTCCTTATAGTGCAAGGAATTGAAGAACTTTATGGCTGACTTGCTATGTATTTCCTTTCATTAAGTTCCTATTTAAGTACTAAGCTAGTGGAAGCATTGACACATAAAGGAACATTGGTGGTTTAATTTATAATAAAATAACCCACCTGAAAAATTGAAGAAAAATACGTGTATTAGTAAAACCCATCTGTATGGGTGGAATACGTAGGGGTTTTGACCCCCTCCGCAGGTAGTCCCCTTCTGCTGGAAATGGATAAATAAATAAATAAATGGAATTACGCATTTCCTCTATGAGTAATTTCCACATGGAACAACTTGGAAAAATGACATAAGGCAAAACCATGCAACAAAGTTTAAAGTCAAAATAATTGCCTTGCTTGCAGTGTTAAGAGCGCAGCAGTTAAAAAACTTGACCGAGAGGCCTGATTTAAAGTCCCGTAAGCAATTTCAAATGTGCTTCCACTTCCAGGAGAGAAAACAAGCAAACAAAGGGTGAAGTGAGAAAACTCACGGATTGATACAAAGACAATTTTAATACAGAAAACAAAAGCTGTGCATGCAAGCAGAGCAAGGCAAGGAATTCATTTACCACTTCACATGGACAGGCAGGTCTTCAGCCATCCCCTGGAAAGCCAGGCTTCATCATGCACAACAGTTACTTAGGAAGACAAATGCCATCACTCCAAATGTCCTCTCTTCCTTCTTCGTCCCTCAGCTTTATATGCTGACTATGATGCCCTATGGTGTGGTCAGTTGGGGACAGCTGTCCTGGCTGTGTCCCCTCCCAACTCCTTGTGCACCCCCAGCCTCCTCACTGGTTGAGTGGGGTGAGAAGCAGAAAAGGCTCTGTGTAAGCTCTGTTCAGCAATAAAGAAAACACACTTGAATTACCAGTACTCTTTTCAGCAAAGATCCAAACACAGCCCCATACCAGTGTGTCAAGAAAATGAAACCCTACACTGACCACATAAGCACACTCCATATGGCGAAAATAGTATAACTGATTGCAAACTCTGCTTTTTCACAGTGATCAAGTATTCTGAGAATGGGTTTTATGTATATTGGGGATCATCACTTGAAATTAAAAATTGCTCTAGACTGCAACTAGAATTCATAGAAATCCCTATCCTTGTTGATCTGGTTTGGGCATTGCCAGCAAACGGCTGTCAAACAAGGCTACTATGGTGCTTATGGCTCCTGATGGAGAGCTGTGAGAGGGTCTTTCAAAGTTGAACAGTTGCGAAGATGCATCAAAAAGGCTCTCTGGAAATTTTTCAGAGTTGAAATTAGGTCATGTTTCAGAAGTGCAGTTGAAAATGTAGACAAAATTTAGATGCCTAAGGCTCACTTTAAAAGCTTAATTTATTTACTGGATTTAGAGGATGAAATCTTACCTTAAAACGGATAAAAATGGATAACACTTTCAACTTTTCAGACAATGAGAATAAATTTTCACGTGTTTAATAACTGAAATACCTAAAGTTCTTGCTTTTCCCTTAGCTGAAAATAGAGTAATATTTCTTTTTCACCTATAAAGTGCAGCAGAGCAGTGTGGTAACCCTATATCCCTTTGGGATATTAATGCAGGGAACCCAGCCATTAGGGAAATATAAAAGTGCTTGGCTGTACTGAACTGCTGTACTCCACAGGACAGAAAAAAAAAGAAATGAGCTGGGAGAGAAATAAAGTTGTCTAGGCTGTCTAAGAAATGTTTAGATCATCTGTCTAAGGTGATTCTTTAGGAAGTAGAGGTGTCTTTAGTGGAAATAGGTTCTTTTTATGTTATTTTAGCTTTTGTGGCACAGATCTGTCTTGTGTTATATGAAAGATACCTTTCATTCTCAGCAAATTGTCTTGATCTCTGAAGACAACCTCTATTTCATTTAATTTGAGGCTTTGAGATTCTCTTTTGCTTATAATCTATCAACCCACTCAAAATCTAGTGCTAAGTTAAATGTCTTATTACAAAGCAGGCACATAACTCATGTAGTAGTGCTAAAATCTGATAGCACATGTTGAATACAGGCTAATTTTAAGTTCAAAGAACTTGATTATGTTTTAAATCAGGGAAAATTTGTATATCTCTTCCTACCAATGTGCATTCAATATGACTTATTTTCTTTTGTACAAGATACAGAAGTACTGCAGATGATGATTTTTTTATTTTTATTTTTAATTTCATTCTGGGAATTTAGCAGTGGCTAAAGATTAGACAGTACTGCAACAGATTGAATATATTCATTGAAAATATAGATCAAACATTACAGAAACAGCTTTGCAACTTAGAGAGCATATTACATAAATATCTATAAAAATGAAACTTTTTACTGTTCAGGAAGAAGTTGCACACATATTTGAACAGTAATTGATAAACAGCTTCAATTAAATTAAAAAAAAATAATTTGGAATTAGGTGAATGAGCAATGAGAAATGGAAATGATACCATTAGTGGAGAAGGGAATTTTGTAATGTGACACTGTAGGTAGTTGGTGACATTGGGGGAAAAGCACTGTCCTCTAATCATTACGTGTTTCAGCTGATAAGTTGTGAAGTTTTCTTTGAAACAGATTTAGAACTCTGGGTTTACTGGTGACCGCCTCATTATTTCATTCTTCTGCAGATGGGGGTTTAGTCCCCACAGTGACATTAGGGAGAGGTAGGAAGCTTTCAGTGCCTGTTGGGTGAATAACTTAGAGGGTTGTCTTGAATCCTCATGAATGCGAAAGGTGAAGTTCGGGTTTTCAGTGTCTATATAGCCCACCTCTGTAGTGGGATAGACACAAAGGTAGATAAACTATAGAACTACTCTCAGTAAAAGCCAACAATGTATCAAAAAATAAATTTTATTACCTGATCTAAAAAATTGTCATTGGCATGTCCACTGTACTCATGAGTTTTGAACAAAAGTGGATAAAAGCTAACCCTTTGTGTGAACTGTGAGGGTAGATAAACAAAGATCTATATTACATATACTAACATTACATTCCTGTGTTTTCTAATCCACTTACAGGGAGTTTAGTTTTTCTGGTTTAAACCCTATTCAGATACTGCTGATTTGAATTGTTCTTAAAATATATACATGGTTTCCTTCCTGAAGATCAATTTTTTATATTTCAAGGAAGTTATCAAACGTTTTCCTTTGATTTGCCCTCATACTGATTAGTTATTGTTGCTCTTTAATTTATTTAGCAGAAACGCCCCAAGCAGTGTATATGGGATCTCATGTCTGTCTTTGAGAAATGTAGGTCTGCTGCCTTAGACTAGAAAATATTAAAAAGTTATCATAAAAATAGAGCTATTTTTTAAATATTTTGTAGATGGTACATTGATTTGTATTACACTCATATTGGCATGCCAAATTTTGAAATCAGTAAGTATAAAAATTCAGTTTTCAGAGGAAAAAAGATTAAATATCTGTGTTTATAGCCTATGGAAAACCATACAATATTTTACAGTAATAGTTTGTCTATGATTTTTTCTTATCTTTGTTTTTCAAATGGAATACTTATTATATGTGTAACTTCTTGTTCCTGCCAGGGAATATTTTAACCTTATTCTCCCACTGAATGTTTCAAGAACTGTCAAAACAGCCTTCACTGTTAGTAACCTTTTTGCTTAACATCTGTTTTGGATCTTCCTTCATGTGTTTTAAACCTAAAGCTTCTTGTCTAGTCCAATGTGTAGAATGGGTTCTCCTGTTCCTCTCCAGCTCTCCTGAATTTTTTTTAGAACAGGTAGCCATTTTGTCTTCTTCCTTTAGATTAATCAACACTAATTTGTTTGGCCATTTATCACTGTCATTGCTTGGATGCATTGTTTCAGCTGAGACCTTAGTAAAGCTGAACAAATCGTCTTCTCACTAAACTGAAATTCAGAACATATGGGAGATGTTTCTTTCCTATGAACCGTTTGCCCACAGCCACTAGAAGGCAACAGACTTCAATGTGAGTAGAAAATATGAAAGTCGATTTTTAGTACAAAAGGAGTCTTAAAGCTTGTAATCCCAAAATAAAAAGCTGTGTGCTGCTTCCGTGTGATGATTCTTGTACTGTGAAAATGTTCTTGTTCCAAGAAACTACCAACACTAAGCTCAGAGTTTAATAATCCTTGGGACACTGAGCCTTTTATCATGATTTGGTAGATACTTCTGTAAACTTGATACCCTGTGGTACACTCAGAACAATTTATCCCAAAGGAAATCAGGATAAACGCACCAACAAAATACATTTAGAATGTTAGTGTTGTAAAAGGTGGAACAACCACCTCTATTCAGGCAACCATTTCAAACTTCCAGCAATTTTACCACTTAGAATAAAATTTTCCCTTTTCTTACAGCAATCTACCCTGTACACTGAACCTACATTACACACCTGTGTTTAATACTGAACTTAAAAGTCAGAAAATAAATACATGCTGGAATAGAATCTGGAAAGTGCTTGGGGATTAAGACTTAAAAAGAATAGCATCATTCCAGATTCTGAAGGATCCCTATAGTGCATTGATTCTGGAAAACTAAGTCTGATTAACTAAATTATTAACTGGAAAATGCAACTGAACTTCTGCTGGTTTTATTCAGAAGCCTTTGTTTGTAGCAATTGTTATCCATTATTTAATTTAATATGTATATTCATACATTTAATCTCTCTTAACTTTTCTGATGTCTCTATACTGTTACTTGAACAGACAAGCTCTAACAGAAAACTGTGAGAATAATTGGATTCAGAAATCCTGGTTGCTTCCATTTTCTCCTCTTAACACTATTCAAGTAACTCCATTTCAAACAACATCCTTTATGTTAGCGGTGGGCTGTTTTGTTGGTACTTATGCTGGAGGAAACAAAACCCTTCCTAGACTTTGAGAATTTCACATCCTATCTAATGCATATTTTCAGTGGACAGCTATATGAATTCCTTTTGTTAGCTTCAGAAAGTGGTGTGCTTTAGTCGGAAAGTTGATAATTTGCTCACAATGAACAATTGAATAAAAGAAAATTTGTTTTTAGTAAAGGCCAAAACATTGTTTGCTACAACTTGAATAGTACGCTAGGAGGCTGAAGACAGCTCCCCTTTCACCAACGCCAGCAAACTATACCACTGTAGCTTTTATTTGCCATCTCTTCTGAGTGTGCTTGATGACAAATCTCGGGGTTGCTGGAAAGGTTAAAATATTCAAACCTGAGAACTGATTATAATAACTTTTTATGACAGTACTTTCTCCACCTGCTTTGATGGTTTCTGATTTTAACAGTGCCACAGTATTTGGTGATTCAGAAAAACCCTGGACTTAATTGCACAGTCCCTTGAATTGCATTATTCCCCCTATTCAAAGGAAGAATAGGGAATAGAAAGAACAGGAAGAATAATAGACTCCCTTTATTAGCCAGTTGTTTTTCTACTTCTGTCTTTGCTCATTACTTTTCTCTGACACTGGAAAGATGTAATAAAACAGCATTTTAGAAATGCTAAACTTTGTGGTATTTTGGGTAAATAAAGACAAAATACAAAATAGCATGTACACATACACATGTGCAAAGAGGTTTTGATTCTGTGTGACAACCCAATCATTTGCATTGTTGTTTAAAATGTCAAAAGGCAATCTTTTGATCAAAATATATCAGAGGTTGCAGATGAAATCTTCTATGATTTTTTATCTCATGTAACTTGGAAAAAAGGCTGTGCAATACAGTATGGTTTTCTCTTTGGGGCAACTTGGAAGGGAATAGTTAGCTGCAGAGTTACTGCATAGTGACAGCAAGTATTTAGAAAGCCTAGTTCAACATCTACCTCTTAATGTAGGTTTAATTTTAGTATGCTTAAGATGTTTCATGCTTTAAATACAAATTTAAGCTAAACTGCAAAATGTTTCTGTTTTTCAAAAATATTTACTCTGTTACAAAATATATTTGGCCTGGCAGAAAATCGCATTTGTTTTCTTTGAATTATACTTGAAGAAACAAAGTAAAGCAGGATACATTCCTGGTGAAGAGGTAATCTGTGACACAACCAGAACTAAGCTCAGGTGTTCTGACACACAGTCCCAAAATCTGTCCCATTAACTATTCCTCCTACAGCAGGTCCTTGTTACAGACTGTACACAGATTTCTTTCAATCCCTCAGCTTTGTCTGCCTTTCAGAAATATTGACTCCACTGAATTGCCTCACAGAGCTGCCTGCCTTCTCTTAGCTCAAGCTGACATCTGTCTTACACTCGCTTGGGTTTTAGATATCAGTTCCAGAATTAGATGCATTTTACTTTGTGAAAAACCTAAAGTATACAAAACTGCCATGTTATCAGCTCCATCAAGAGCATTGCTGCCTATTATAAAAAATTCTGTCATCGGAGGTGAATTTTGCGATCTTTGGCCCAGCCAGGATGACTTCAAGAATAGATTCTGGGAAAGGAGCACGTACCCAGCACCCCCAGGCTAGCTCAGGCACTGTTCTCTTTGTCTATCATTGTACCGTAGTTAAGTGGATTCTTAGTCTTACTTCTTGCTAGCCTGGTAGAAGCTGTTGCTTTCTTTGAATTTCTCAGAGCCATTTGCCACTAGCAGAAATTCAGATGTTACCTTTCCGGTGCCTGACAGAATGTGGTCTAACCCCGCTAGGTAATTTTCTTTAGAAACTGTGGCCCATTGGTGCAATGGATGCTGAATTGGAGAGGAAATTAAACATTATCATCAGTAACTGTGGCCTGCCAAAAGTGCTTGGTGCTAGGTTACCCCTTTGATTGGCTGTCTCTTGGTTCAAGCATTCAGAGCACTGCCTGTTTTACAGGGAGCATTTTAGTTCTGTTGTTCAGTAATTCTGTTCTTAGATTATTCGTCTCCTAAAACATAAAAGCAACTTTACTGAAGCAGAATGTCCAGGATGTCACATGACTGGCACAGGGACTTGAGACTTGGAGAAATGTGACTTTATCACTCCACTGCTTACATATATCAAAACACCATTACAATGCCAGTAAAAACTGGTGTTATTTTGCACTGACTCAGTTGATTTCTTTTTTA
>JAWWMO010000175.1:9792632-9823980 GCA_035047845.1 Dendrocincla fuliginosa | reverse complement strand
CCCCCCCCCCCCCCCCCCCCCCCCCTTCCAATAGTTTTCTTGTTCTGGAGAGGCTGCAACCTTTTAGCCCATGCTGAGAGGTGCTCTGGTCTGGCCTAAACAGTGTTCTATAAAGTGGAATTAACCATGTACCTTGTATATGATCTTTCCATTATCATGAAAAGCAGTATCTGCTTACTTCTAGATATTCAATGTTTTTCACCAAAACAGTAATTTTTAAAAAAATGTTTCTATGCCTTGCAGCCATTAAAACGTTTAATGAGAGCATTATTCAGTGTCTCTTCCTATGAAGTTCTGTGGTTTTGTCCAGAGACTTCAGCACTGTGTTCTGCTGCAGTGTTTGCTTCAAAGTCTACCCTTGGTGCATGTATCTGCCAGGAATTTGAATGATAGTTTCCCAACAGCTGTGGATGTGTTTTTGGGCTCACACAATTCTGATCCAACCCAGCAATATAACTACTACTGTGTCTGCTTGCCAAAAGCAGGGCTCTTTAATTTTATACACTGTTACATCCTGTATATGCAGTAGGGCTGAGAAATTTTTACTAGCTGCTATTGCGATTAGATCCAATACCTAAAGCAAGACTGTAGCACTGAGTTCTTAGCTAGAGGGAGTGTTTAGTGAAGGAGAAAAAAAATTACAGTATTTACTATTTCCCCTCCCCATTTGCTGCTGTTTCATTACTGCATTCTCTCTTCTCTTTCTCTCTTGCTCTAAACCATAAATTGTAATAATTTTAAGTACTAGAAATCAGACCCTACCTTATTTTAAATCATATGTGAAACCTACTGACTTGTTTTTCTGTAAGATACACCCTTCTATGGATTGAATGCTGTCACTCATAGTTGAGCTTTTGATTTAAAAATTCTGGATGCAGTTTCCCAGAGTTGATCAGGAATTCTAGTTTCCTACATAATACACATACGTGTATTCAGATAACTTCTATAACTTGGATAAAATTTTGCCTTTTCCCTCCCCCCCACCTCCTGATTCTTCTGAGATCCTTTAAGAGCATTTGGAAAGAAAAGAACATTGACTGCCTTTGTTACTGTGTGACCTGGTCACTGTGACCATTAGAGCAAACATGGCAATTTGCAGGAAAAGGAAAATGAAAAATGTGAGATGGTGCCTTATATTTTGTGTCCTACAGAATGGGCCAATAATGTTTCTGAAAAGTAACCAACAGTCACTATTTTGAAGATGGGAGGTAGCACCTTAGGAAATCTCAGGCTATTGAAACTGAACGTTGGCTTGATATACATTTTTTGTAGTGTATAGATGACATATTCTATACAGTGTGGAGCAGCTTTGAAAGGGTGATCAACAAAGGACTTATTATTTTTTTTTTCTTTAATGAGTTCCTTAACGACTTACTTTTCAACTGAAGAGTTTTTGAAAATGTTTATTAAGAAGATAAAGCCACATTTGACCATGACAACTCCTTTAATCTGTTGTCTATTGGATTTTTTTTTTTTTTTTCCCCCAGAAATGAGGCTTTTCCATTACTCTGGGGACTAGAGGGATTTGGTGCTTGAAAAAAAAATCCAAAAAAAACTTTGGCTTTTATCTTCCTGCACAACATGAATATACTGTTATTATTTGCAAAATGGAAATAATATAACATACAGCTCAGATTTTTGCAGTAGTTTTCAGTAAGCGTTTAAACACAGAAACACCCACTCAAACATTTGTGGGTCTAATCCATCCATGATTTATTTCTGTTCTCATTTTGGTTTTGTATGACTAACTCCACTACTTTGAATGATTTTGTGCACAGAAAATATTATAATTGATACTGGCAAGGCATGTCCACATGTAGATTTAACTGCCTGAATTTAGCTGTTCAAAGTAAAAACTGTTTGCTTTTTCTTCTCTGGTTCATGAAATGACATCTTCCTAGATAGATATGAATAATTCTTCTTCATTAACACTGTAGAAAAGATATTTTCTAAATATTGGGAGTTTGTTAGGGTTTTTTTTTCATTTGTTTGGGTTTTTTTGTGGGCTTGTTTTTTGTTGTTGTGGGTGGTTGATTTTTTTTTTTATTATTGTTGTTTGTTTGGTTGGTTTGATTGTGAAAAAGTTAGAATACAGCTTTCTTTATAAAGGACTTCTCTTTGTTTGGAGTCTTCTTTTTATTCTCAGAGCTCAGTAACAGTCACAATTTTGAATTTTCCAGTATTGCCAAAACATGACACTTTACAGGACTTACCAGAGCTCAGAAATTCCACGTCCATATTTACAGAAAAGTCAGTTTGGGCCCATGTTATGACATGGTATAAAATAGCTTATATGCATCAATTGGGAACATCATCCTTACTTTTTGAGTTTTCCTGTAAAGATGACCGGTCTTTGAAAATCACAAGAGATGATACATATACATCTTATAAACACTCTATACTAAATAGGAGATACTTTCTGTTTTTTTTTTTTTTTTCTTTTCTCCACGTATTAATGTAGACACTCTGCTCTGAGACAAATTTCTTGAACTTAACAAGATCATAGACAGAATAAGCTTCAAAAGGCTCCTAGCTTAGTAGCCTGATTGAGACCTCTGCTTTGTAACTCTTTTTTGACAAGAAAACCAGCTATTTGACTAAACATCTGTGTCACATAATGAGACATAGAAAAATCTTAAACTGATTCTCTTCTGATTTGTAACCATGTTAGCTTGTGAGTAACTCCACTGGTGCATCAAGAGAGGAGTCAGAGACAGGGAAGGGACATCTGCTGTAATAGTTTGTGAATACTCCTGTTAACAAATATTCATATGAGTTTTATCTTGGGACTCCCCTGAGTTGGATAGTTTCCCTTGCAGTGGAGTCAAATTGCAGCTTATCACCTGCTACCAAAAGTCTTAAAGGTTGAATATTTCTTTGTAGAAATATAGCTGTCTGAAAGTAAATTGAAGCTGTTACTGTTCCGGAACCCACATTTACAAGATCCTGTGTATGACCATAGGGACATATAGGCTTATGTAAACATTTGTTTCTCCAGTGCACACCATATTTTATCCTTAGCAGTGCAAATAAAAGCAACATACCCAAGAATCAGAGTCCTGTTGAGAGGGGAATTGGCTCCACTGAAGACATTTGTCACTTCTGTCTAAGTGCCTGGTATATTCTGTAATGTTGGTACATATGCAATAGGCAAAATAACCAGAAAAATATCTAATGGGCCAGTATATAGGACTGGTGAGCTAAAACACGTAATCTAATTATAGGGAGTTAAGTTGTAGCCCCTAATTTAGCTGCCTGTTTCTCTAGGATTTCCTTTTAATGTTTTTCTTCAGTTATATGGGATCATAAATACCAATGCTGAACCTCAGGTTGTTTTGGATTTCCAACAAAAATATTTGTTTTTGTTTTTTTTTTTTTCTGTTTTAATCTTCAAGTGAAATTACAGCTTTTGGGAACAATTAAATAAATGGCGTGGACTGAGCCATTGGGTCCAGTTTTGTGCATTATTTTTTTCTTACATTTGAGGAAGGGTTATAAAACTGAGATACTCATAGGGAAAAAAAAAATCAAAATCAACATATGGACATCTTGATTGGAAAATTTCTGGCCAGCACTATTTCAGAAAGTTATTAGTTTGTTATCATGGATTGCCAAACTGCTTCTCATCTACATAATGGAGCCATTTCATTCCAGTTGTAAAACAGTAATCAGAAATTAAGAAGACTAAATATTTTGCATGAGTCCTGAAGTTCATTTATTGTGTATCCTTGTCTGGCTTGCTGTAGACAATGTTACTGTTTCTGCTGTGAGAGAACACAAGACCTGTGATAACCTTCAGTGTGGCTGGAAAGGAAAATGAAATGAGGTTACTTGCCAGCTTTGCTGTCGTTCATTTGCTACTGTCTGTGTTCCCTGTCAAATCCTCTGTGTCATGCAGATATTCGGCTAGGATGTGATTTTCTAAAAGAGTAACTAAGTCTTTGCTCTCCTCAGTGGCTCGTAATTTATCATTGTCAAAAATATGCAAGCCTTTCTTTTTGTTAGATGGATGAGAACAGAATATAAATGCAAGTGTATGAGTGACACTTTCAGCACTGATGCCTATGGTGGCAATCAATCACAAGCGGTTCAGCAAAGCAAGGTTACTGAAATGATGTGCTACAAAACAAGCAATATTGCAGTAGGTTTGGGTAACTGGGACTTTTATTAGTGGTGTTACCGTGATGCTCAAGCAGTGCATAGCTTGCCTTAAATGCTCTGTGATAGGAATGATTCTGGGAATGTACCTCTGCTTTCCAGGCACACGTACAACACACGAATTAAAAGAGATTTACGCATTGATTGTACAAGTTAAATTTTGAAACTGATGAAGTTTAAGAAGAAGGATTCAGAAAACATTCCATAAGTGGTAGTAGACTGCCTTCAAGGATGACTGTAAGGGAACCACTTTCCCAGTAGCTGTAAAATGGGAAAAGACTAGGGAAAGAATATATTCTTTCTTTTTTTTTTTTTTTCTCCCCTAAAGGGCTTTTATTTTTTCTTGTTCTGAATGTTTATATGTAAAGGCAAAGGCATGCAACTCCCCTCTAAATACCACTGGGTCACTGTGGCTTCATGAGGAAACGTAATTGCAAGAGACAAAAGAGATATATTTTTAAGCTGGTAACAGGCTGATGCTTTTCAGTCCAAAATTTTTCCCTGTCCTTCATAGCTGGGAGGGATGTGAGCTGTGTTCTGATTGCAAGGCAGCCAGAAAAGCTTATGTGTAACTGCATTGCTTCAAAAGCAATGGGGAACACTGGCATGTGCTCGCAGGAAGGTCACACTACTGGAATCAAAGCAGTAAATTTCTGTGTAAGTGGGAGTGATTTATTGTGCACCCTAATTATGGATGGGAGGAGATTTGCTGAGGAGTGCAGGGGAGCAAAAACTAGGAGCTTGAGTGCAAAGGAGTCACCCTCTCAAAGGAGCAAAGGAGTTCCGTATCTTCGTAACCAGAAGGCTTGTGATGTACATGGTGATGATACAGTTGCCATGCTGACTCCAAGGTGATTACCTGCCTGCAGTATTTAAAGGTAGTTTTACTCTATGTTAAAGTGGAAAAAGTCCCTAATCCTTCATATGAAAAAGGTGAAGCTAAGTGTATCCATGCATATGCTATCGAGTTTGTGTTCTGATAAGAGTATATACTAAGTATTACACAGCGATTACAAAATCCTCAGAATTTGAAAAGAATACATTTACTGAGTCAAATAACCTTCATTCCCATATAAATGCACATGACAAAGGATGCTCCAAAACCAGAGTGTCATTGCAAAAAATAGCCCTTTTTGATAAGCAAACAGTATTCTCCCTTATAGCAGAAAGCTAGAATTATGGAATGTATAAGAATATGATCTCCTGCAAATGACAGGAGATCCGACTGCTTTTCAGAATATTGTGCAAAGGAGACTGAACTAACAGAGACCCCAGTTAAAATGTCCAGACTGTCCACTTTGCTTCATAACTAGTTTGTTGTGGCATGTTACAGAATGCAGTTTCTCATTGCCTTTGAGACTGACAAATTCAATGCAGCATTGTGTTATTCTTTGTGAATGAGTCACTCTGAGCTTCTTTTCAACACGTTCTGGTTTCCAGTGAGTCAATATCTCAATGAGCTCTTTCTTTGCTGCTTCTCTCTGTGCTATTTAGTACAGCACCATGGAACCAGAAGCCATGCAAGGGTGGTTACCATGACACACAGGCACGGTGGCTCAGACTTGATACTTTTTCTACACAATAAAACACTCTCTGGACTTCCTAATTCCTAGTTCAGGGAGGCTAATGTCAGAAAGTAGGATTCCATCTGGCCAGTTCAGCTTGTCTTTCATTTATTATATTGGTTTGGATTTGGTCCTTTATGAAGCTATGGTGAGTCAATAGCATGAAACCAGAGCAAGAAAGGCAGAGAACAGTAATAAGGTAGATAAATATGTATGTCTTATTGGTGCTTGCTAGTCACAAAATTTACAATGCTATTTCATTTACATGAGAGCTGTGAATATCTAGAATAAGTGCATTTAAAATATTTCACTTTATAATGACTGTCACTATGATGAGCACTTAGCTTTCAAAGCGAATCTTTACTTTTGCATAGAGGGCAAAAATACTGTTCATTGCTGTGAAGGACACACCATGAAAGAAGGTGACATGAAAGAAGGCTCTGACTAGATCCTGCCTGCCATTCCTGCAAAAAATATAGTAGACATAATTGTATTTCTCTGGATAGTAACCTTCAGACATTACTGGAGGAACAGGAGAGTTACATTTTGCTTTAACAGGTAACGGAATGGTCACCATAAATTTAGCATAGCAAATTCAAGTACATGTGACTTTTTTCCATTTTTTTCATAAATATGTGTGTATAATGATGGAGTACAGGTAAGTGTCAAGCATATAGGGACTGTTCTCACTTGAATGATATAAAACAGAAGGTACGTAAGTAAGGAAACATCTGAATTATATTTATTTTTCTCTTTAATAATTACTTGTAAACATATTTTTAAAAAGCAATTATTTTTTTCTTTCTCTTTTTTTTTTTTTTTTCAATGATACTAAAAGGTTGCATTTTCCCTGGAGGGCACTTACATATGATTCAGTATTTACATTCACTATTAATGCAGTTCTCTATAAAGATTGAATTTTGTTTATTTTGTCCACTGATGAATAGAAAATGAAGGCTAATATTATCAGGGAACACCACCACTACAGTACTAAGAAAATTAAGTGGGAGGTTTCCCAGAACACATGAGCCAAATATGTCATATGACAGCAATAGAAGTAAAATGACAAGCAATGTATTGTCCACATTAGCGCATACATTCAATCGACTGTAGGATGAGACTAATGAAGGCGTGCAGTATAATAAACTACAGAAGCTATTCATGTATCCCGAGACAGTCTTTCTGTATTTTGAGGCTGTCTTCCCCAAATGTTGCCAAGTGTAATGGAGTATAAAAAATTGGCTTAGAGTGCTCTGGCCAGGGAAGCACAGATGAAGCCTGAAACAGCAGCATGCTTGTTAACAGATTTAATCCCTGCCACAGGCATCATGAAGTCTGTCTTCATTATGTTACAGATACAGACATATATCTGTTCTTCATACCTTGTTTGTCCTGGCCAAGGGCTAACTAGTGCCTCCCTGCTCCTCTCAGTGGTGCATGAGCTCCACACTGGGTAAAGGGGTGCAGCAAATCACTGGACAGACTACTTTGTAAGTGACCATCAAGTGAAACAGTGTTGTGGTACAGCAGTTCTGGAGGTATATATTGACATTTTGTTAATGGCCAATGGATACCTGGATTATTTTATTACAAAAATAGTAAATGAGAGGAATTCCACTAGTAGCTACAGCAGATTTTGATATAAGTTGGAGTAGCTGGGATAGCTACACAACCTCATAGATGAACTGTCTCAGGCTTTGTTCTTGGACCCGGTGCACAAAATCCCCACACCAAGTATCCCTAACCCTGGCAAAGAAGTTCTCTTGTCAGCCTGGACATGAAGCAAACTCTTCATTTCTAGCAAGGATGGTATCCAGTCCTCAATTTTTGTGTAACACTATTGTCATTACCAGAATTATAGGATGTTTTATGTTCCAGATCATTTCAGCTAATGTATATTTCAGATCAAATATCTATTAGCAAAAACAAAACAAAACAAAAATTAGGGGTTTAAATATATGACATATGAAATAGTACAAATATTTCTAATTTTATCCTCTTGCCTGATAAACTGAATATAAATCCTATCACTTTATTCTGTTTTGACTTTCAATATATGTATGAACTTCTGATGTTTTCAGAGAAAATCTTCTCATTTCTTTTAGATCTACAGAATGAGAAACTAATGTCTAAAACATTTTCTAGAAGAACTATTAGAAAAAAATAAACAGATATTTACCTTGAGTTAAAAAAAAAAAAAAGGAGATAGGCATTTATTATTTACCTATTTTTACTTCTAAATGTCTCTTGCACTAATTCCATGTTGGTTTTGACTGACTGCTGATACAATTGGTATTGTAGCAAGTATTTTACAAGGAGGAAAAAGTTATATTGTGTTTGCAATGTAATTTTTCTATGGAATTCATTGCAATGCATTACGGTTGAGACGAGGCTTGTTGAAAGCTTAGTAAAAATAATGGGAGTTTCCAAGTAAAAGGAGGTTGTTCAGAGTTGCTATTACAGCTTAACAAAAAAAACAAACAAGCAAACAAAACCCCAACTGAAAACAAATAAACCAAACAACAAACAAACAAACTAACCAAAACACCCCCTCCCCAGCAAAAACCTAAAGACAAACACCCCCCTGCCCTCCCAAAATAGGTAGACTTATATAATAATTAGGACTTTAGGCTCTTTTCTTTGAAGCAGCAGAGTACATAGGTGACTGACACTGATGGAATAACTCTTTGAAACTGAGTATTGATCTTAGTTGAGTACAGTGGGCATAATGCTCGTCAGAATTTCAGCCATGAAATTCTGATAGTATAAGAGATAAGGTACTGTACAAAAAAAGAAAAGAGAAAATAAAGCTTAGTAGAAATGATTTTTACTCAGTCTCTCAGGGTTTAAAGTAGTCTGAAAATGAATTAGACTCTGACATGAGACTATGTAGAAGAAATCAGCTGCATTTGTGGACACTTGTTTTCTAGATAAAAATTCACATCCAGCACAATGATTCAGAAAATGCTTTTGGGAGTTAGACACTCAATTTACAAAACCTCCATTTTTACCTTAACGTACAGTATTTCCATCTTCATCACTGTAACTCTCCTGTATGGCTTTTTGTGGGTATTGGTTTTAGTCTTTCTAATCAGCTTGCATCTATGCCGGTGCTTTGCTGTTAAAAAATATCTGAGTAGGTTGATTTTGTTCCTTCTTCTGGAGGACCTTTGAGAATAACACAGTTGGTGATGTGAGACAGTTTGGTTTTTTTTTCCCCAACTCAGAAATTATTATCTTTTTTTGCAGGTACATTGTGAACACAGAGCTCAGTTCAATCATTCCTCAGATAAATCTCATGCAGAGAATTAATGTGCCACTAGCTTGATAGTATGCATCTTCAATACGCCAATTTCTTTTGGATATGATGAATAGGTAGAAACTGAAATTCTCAGAACTATTATAGTTTGCTTTGTTCTTAAAAAGTTACTGGAACTCCCTATCAGAGAACTAAATTCTGTTATCTTGAGAATCAAACCATTAGTAAACTCTTAGTCTCCTGAAAACTCAGAGTGTAGTTTCAAGTGGCAAACCCAAATGATTACCTAAATACCCCAGTGGTGTGCACCATGTTGTGAACTTTCAGTCTGAAAGTCATGATTAGCTTAAAAAATATGAGATAAAAAAAATCATATCACCTTTGGGCCTTTAAATTCTTTTATATAAACACCTAATTCTTAATACTGAACTTTGTTCACATTTTTCAGGCTTTTCTCCACGATCATAAGGGCTAGAAATACAATTTTTCTCTCAATTTACTCCAGAAGCAAATTACAATGTCTAAAACAAGTAATAAAACTTGAAACACTCCCATAAGAGGCTACAGAAAAGCAGGATAAGTCTCAAACTTGTACAACAGAGACAAATCAAAAACTTAGTTATAAAGGCAAAAGAATGTCATACATGAACCAAACTATTAAAAGAATCAAGTACAGTACATAGATATGCTGGAGGACTTGGAGTTTAGATATATGTTCATCAACTCTTAAGTGTCAGCTCAGTGAAATATTAAACAATTAACAAATTTTCACTAAATAACTTCAATTAAAAATTTAAGGAAAAGCTCAATCATCCCCTCTCCATCTCAGAAGGCTTCCAAGGTTGTACAGCAGCAGAATAGCAAATGATTGTCTCCTTTCTGTGTAAGAGGAAGTCAGGGAGCAACCATAGCCTGCAATGCACGTCCCCTTTGATACATGTCTGTCTGGTGTACAGAGTGGACATGCAGAAAAAAACTATTGCAATCAGTGGTGCTGTGTAAGTCATGGAACAGTAAGACTAGCTAGTGTGCTTGCTCTTGTAGGATTGTAAGTGCAGGCAGGCTTGTTTCAACTCACTGGTTTGGTTAGTGGCTTTTGCTACTATAGAACAGGCTTGGATATGTCATGCAAAAAGTGGGAGTCCTTCCTTTTCCATCCAGCTCTCTGTCTTTTAGACAGTTTCCAATATGCATGGGACCAATATGTAAGAGCTACATGACAAATTTATAATCACCGTGATTCTTTCCTGGAAAAGAAGTAACAGGAAAAACTAAAAAACTAAAAATGGAAAAAAAAAAGCTACACAATACAAACTACCAAATTCTGATAATAAAAATGAGATCAGAAAGTTGTGCCTTTTTTTTTTAACTCAAGAACTTTATGTAAATTTAGCCAAGTCATCTATGTTTCATATCACAAGTTTAATTAGGAATAATAATTAAAAAAAAAAAAAAGAAAAAGAAAGCTTGAAGTTGTTCTGTAGAAGTGCATTTTAGAATTGTTAAGTAGGTTTTGTTTAGGATTCCTTTAAGACTGATGTAATTTAACTGATATCTTACAAACGGCTTAGCCAATGTAGTCTGAATTTGGCAGTTTTGACTAATTTTACAGACTTCCACTGTGAAGAACTATAAACCCTAATTTATGTTAATCACATACTGAAGTATAAGCCAATGTGTACCACGTTATGCAGTACACCAATGATTCTGTGACTTAATTCCAGTTAATTCTGTGTCTATTTATATTTCCGTTGATTGAAGGATGTGCTCTACTTCATGGTGTATTTCGTAGCTCTCACTAGTTTTGATTCTTTGTGGTATACACGCAAGGCAGGAAAGTCACACCTGAACAGAGGGCAGAGGTGTTTTTCTTTAATCCTAGCTTTAGAAAGGAAAAAGAACAACCACAAACATATAACTGCTGAGATATAATAAGAATTTCCATGAAGGGAAGAGGAACAAATTATACAAACTAGAAGACTTTCCCAGCAGAACAAGTTAATCAGACCACGATTAACAGACACACGAAATGAAGAGGCGTCTCCTGACATGTCAGCCACCAAATGAGGTGGATTCTCTTCAGGGGAGAAACCTTTTTTTCTGTGGGGGAGATGGAATGTTCATGCTGAAGTATGATGATATGAGCCACAGGTACTGTCCAAGAGATAGGATGATGCATCACTCCTTCCAGTTTCAGCTTCACAAGAAGCTACTGCTATTTAAATACTATGGTAATTAGGGGATAAATTGGCAGGAACTCCAATCCATTCTGCTTCATGTATAGGCACTGCATCAGGGTTTGAGCTTGGCAGCTTAAATCTTCAAATTGCTTATGCCTCAGTTTTCCCCCTGTAAAACAAGTACAATATAGTTTTCTATTTTAAAAGGGGAGGGCAGGGAGGGGGTATTCATGAGGTTGCTTAAAGTAGGTTGAAAATACACAGTAGTCTAGATTAGGCTATGATGGGAATGTTCTTGCCCTGGAGCCAGTGACAGCTACCCTGTGGGTTATACATACTCTCCTGCATACACAGTATTCTTTGTGAAAAGAATTCATACATGAAATAAAATAAACCAACCCCAACTCTACATGAATGTTAACAGTAGACAATTACTTCCTCTAATAAAAATTTTAAGATATCTGATGAATAATCTGTATTCTTGTGTTTGAACTTGTACATGTGTGGACACATACATGTGTGCCTATGTTTATAGTTGATTTCTATAAATATATATATACTGTGCTCTAAAAAGGTATCAAGGTGAATATTTTCCCTCTGTATGTAAGGAATACTTAGAATTCTAATAAATTTATGGTTAAGGATATCCTACCTGATGTCAAAACAGCCTGAAACACCAGAGGTCATGTGTGTATTAATGTAGCACTAAAAATTGAATCAAAGTGATAATTGTCATTGGTGTTTTGAAGAACTACAGAATTTCACATTGTGAGAATTGTCCTCTGGATATCCCTGTGACAAAGATTTTCGCATAAATAAGTAAGAGAAGGAAATACCTGTCAACCATATCTCTTGTCTCATGTGAAATACAGGAAGACAGTTGTTTATATTTGGAGTGGAAATATTAATAAAAAATATACTCTTCCCTGGCATCCTTCCAGGCATGTAATTATCAGCAGAGTCAGTGATGGAGAGGTATGTTAGGTTATGTCTGACTGGGCTAAAATGTTATAATTTATTGCATTACACCATGAAAGAAAATCAACATGAAGTATGATTTCTGCAAGTCTGCAGGACACTTAATGAAAATTATAACACGTTTTTATATTATGTTTTGATGGCTAGAAAATATTTAAAAAGCAACTTCACTGAAAGCGTCTAAACTGCTTTTCCATACTTGATTAACATAACATACAACAGCATATAAGAAATGTCCCTTACTTTTTCACTTTGAAATTGATTGTCACTGTCTCAATACTAACCAACGATGTTTAGATTCCTGTGGCTGTGAAATGCACTAGATGGCAGGTTATGTAAAGAACTAGATCCTCATCTGCCATAAATCAGTGTAACTGATGTGGATTGCATACCATCTTCATCTTGGTGGCCTAGTAGTATTCATGCCACTTAGAACTTTCATGTGAGAGACTCAGGTTTCATTTTATCCATGTGCTAGGAAAAGCTGAATTGTGATAGGAAAGTAGTTTGGGAGAAGTGTTGTAAGGTGGAGATGTGCTGAGACCCTCCCACCATTTTATTGTTTCACTACAGTCACAATCTCCACCAGTTCTGCATAGTCACAGCCATTTCCTCATTTCCATTATTCACTTGAGGTCCATGAGCTGATTTTAGGCTGTAACATGAGTAAGTGAATTTCTAGAGCCTGTTTGTTTTAGCCATTTTCCAATAGTGACATCAAGTAATATTAAATAAAATGCTGCAAGTGTAACAGAGCCTAGCAGAGTGCTGCCACCTCCTCTTCAAGTAAAAGCACCAATGTAGTTGCTAGCTCACATCCATTGAGTAGATTTATTATAGTGGGCACTCAACATAGTAATCTTATGGTTCAAACAGCTAAATAGACAGCCAGATTGTGTGGGGTTGGGAAACAGCTATGAGAAGCAGTATCTATATGTAGTAGCTTACATGAGAGATTTTTATGCTTTTATGGAGTTAATGCCAGTACTCCAGTCTCTGCTTTCAAGAGCAGCAGTTTCCACAGCCGATACTTTCTTTAAAAATAATTTAGACACAGTAAGGATCTATTTCTGCAGTCCCAGCCTGTAAACCTAAGGCATAGAACACAGCACAAAAGAACCATTGTTCAAATACGAGTGAGAAAGAGGAGTTGGGGTTGCACTGCCTTATGGTCATTTTACTGCTGAAGAATTCTGGTTTGCTGGTATCTGCACTTCTCTAACTCCTTTTCCTCTGTACTAAAAGCAACATACCAAAAATTAAAGTAATCAGCCATGTATGTTTATACAGCAGTGTCTCTGCAAATGTCTTGGAGTTTTTAACAGTCATTAAGATCAAATTAAAATACTATCTCAATAAATGGAAGAATGTGCATAGTAATTCTCATCTGAATATTAACCTACCCTAAGTAATGGCTTCTTTCTAGAAAATTCTAGTAAAGAAAACAACTGCATATCAATGTATTTTCTCTTTGAACTATTCTGTAAAGAGCAGCATCCTCACACTGGATTCTGCACCAGCACTCATA
The DNA here is from genome assembly GCA_035047845.1 of Dendrocincla fuliginosa. NCBI lineage: Eukaryota > Metazoa > Chordata > Aves > Passeriformes > Dendrocolaptidae > Dendrocincla > Dendrocincla fuliginosa. Next base: position 9,810,312 of record JAWWMO010000175.1, on the reverse strand, counting down.
ATTGGATATAATCATTACAGTCAGTAGAGCTACTCAGGGACTTAGAGTTATGTTTAAACTTAACTAATGTCTCACGTGGGCTTTACTGCTGCAAAGACGCTCTTGAAATAATGTGAGCAAAATCTAAATAATTTATCCACTATGCACAGAACACAGCTTTATTAATGATTGCTTACTGTATTGCACGTGCTGAGAAACAGTCCCCAAATGTTTCTCTTCCTTCTCTCCATTCTAAGGCATTTGGTGTATTTGTTGCCTGGCAATAGCAAATCACATCAGAACTGTGGGTCCCCTTATTTTCTTTGATCTGTTTCTGCACTGTCACACAGAATATGCAGTAGTACTCACCCTGGGCAACTCAGAGGAGCCCAGCTCGTCCAACCAGTTGTGGCCCATGTGGCCATCTCTTTTGTTACTGCAACATCTCCTTCACTGATACTTTTAAATAAGGTTGGCTGTCAGTCTGATTCTTATTTGTTGGTGACAACATGTGGAAACTAGAAAGCAACAGCTAACTTTCTAATTTACATCAGTAAAATTATCAATCATTTTGCAGAATACTATTTTCCATAGTTGCTGAGCTGTTCTGCGAGCAAGCAGGTAACATTTGACTGCACTTGGCTGCAAGTAGGAAGCCTTCATGTTCTCTGAACTGTGCTCCTTTATTTACTATTTGCATTATGTATTAAATTATTGGCATGCGTTCATCCATGACCTCTACTAGGTTGACTGAGGGGTTTTTTTTCCCTTCTATTTCTCTCCAACTCTATATTAAAACTTTTTTTGAGCAGCAATCAATCAAATAAGGAATGTATTTTTCAGTGGATTTCCATTGATACCCATGGGTGAAAAAATTTGCAAAGTAGTGATTATGTGTGCTCACTTAATTTTTTTTTTCTTGAGATTCATCAGATTAGAAGATTCACACTGTCAATTTTATTTTTTTTTTTTAAATGAGATTATGAGGTTAACTCTTTTCAGTGGGTTTTGCTTTCAACTCCAAAACCCTGTCCCTGGAGTCTACACCCTAATCATAGTTTTAATGAAACAAAACCAAACCCAGCAGCTAACAATTAGTTATGGGGGGGGAGGAGGGAAGAGACTAGAAATTAAAAACGGATCCTTTGAACAAAGGAATGAAATTACAAATTCATCATGAATCAGTCATCTGAATAGAAAGTGATAGCATCCGAGGATAAATAGCATGGTTGTGTGGTTTATTGCTATGTGTTTATTTTCTCTGCAAAGCTTCTTCTTGAGCTCTCCTTACAGAAACACCATTGTGGTGTAACTGGGATTCTTTTCACCCATGAAGTAGCATTGGGTGAGGTGAGATTCTGGGGCATTATAGTGTTTTGGCTATGAAACTCTAAACAGTGGAGAAAGGAAGAATGAACCACTCCTTTAGGATCCATTAGCAGTGTAAAACAATATTCTCACACGACAGGAGATTGGAGCTAATACTTCATAATTAATGGAAGGTAATGTAGTTCTTGGGGGGCCTCCTGTATGGAATTGATACATAGTGACTGGATTGAGTTTGCTCCCTCTATTTCATATTCATCGTTCAGGAGCACATTTGGTATTGTGATATGATCTCCTCAGTAATTCCCTCATAGTCAACAGTCTGCATGTGCATGCAGACATGTCCTGCTCCTAACAGACCTAACTTCAGGGGCTTTGAAATGTTTTTATTTTTGGTTGAACTGAGGGATATTCTAAACTTAGAAGTGATATTTGGCAGGTTTCAGAATAATTTTTAAGAGACTAATATTTTCAAGGCTAAAATACAGTATCTTAGTTGTTTTACATAAAAGCAGAACTTGAGTGTAAAGAAATTGCTAGTGACAATAGCTAATAATTTGTTCATGATGATGAAGAAAGGGAAAAAAAAAATCACCTTGCATCATTCCAGTTCAGGTCTAGTGGATAGCGACCATATTGTGAATGTTAATGAAGTCTGGCTTTTTTGGTTACTCACATTAACAAAAAGTTCACCTCTATTGAATGCTGCCATGGGATTGCAGATTACTGAGAGTCCTGCTAGGTGACACTTTATAAATTTTCTAGTAGGCAATCAAGCACACTTAACATTTCTTGCTGTTTTGAAACTGTGAAGAACTTGTGACAGTTTTTTTTTTAACGCAAATACAAACTGGGACAAACAGAATGACTCATAATATTTTATGTCTGCACACAATAGGTTTTGTAATGTCAAGGTTGCTGCACCTTGTTTAAAATGGAGGAAAAGTTTGTCCAAATAAACTTAAAATTTCTCCTTCAAGTGATGCATACCAAATACAGCTGAGCTTACCAGTTTTCAAGAATAGGATGCAGCCTTGTCTATGAGTTAAGTACAGATACACCATGGAAATACATGGTGGAATGTGTTTCAGTTTATTTCTTCCCATTTTCCCAGGGTTTATATTTTCTCCCCTTTTTCATCCTTTTCCTCCTGTCTACCTTTTAGTTTTCATTCTTCAGACCTTAAAATAATTGTCATCTTCTTTCTATTCAAATCAGCATCTTCTAACTGCTTGTCTCATCAGTTGAACTAAGATTGTCTAGAGCTATATGATTTTCTTTGTGTTGCTATGACTGCTTTTTCAATTGAATCCTGCTTTTCTCTGTTTATATCACAGCTTTTAATTTTTTTTAAATTCAGTTTCAAAGGAGCCAGCAGCCTCAGAATTCATATTATCCCTTCCTCTTAAAATGATCCATTGAGAAAATCAAAGGAGGACATCGATAACCCAGTTAAAAGATCAGAAAGAGAAAAAAATATTCTAACCAGCTAATTCACTGCTTTCTGCTGAGAGAGAGAGAGATGAAAACACACTGATGTTTCTGGGCTAAGTCTGTCTCTTTTCTTGATTCTTGCATGTTTTGGGTCACAGTGTTGATTAGCATGCAGCAGAAGCTGGGGAGAGGGTGGTGGAACCCTAAAGAAAATGTTCATAACTGCTTTTCGGTTCCTTTGTTTTAGTTTTGGATCCTTTGTTTCTACTAGGCTGTGGAGCAAGATGTGCAGAATGCTGTCCAATTAATAGTGAACTGAATGAAACCTTGGTAGGAACAGGACTGAAATGCATCATTCTGCCCCTATGGATAGTTGAGGTAATGAGCTATTTTGACAATGCAGTGGCTCTGGGAGCCAAAACATAGATTTCAGAATAGAAGAGAAATGACTGAAAGTGACCTAGGAGGATTCATTCCTTATCACACATCTGTCAGTATTAATGTTTTGATGCTTATCAAGCAGTGAAAAGGGAAGAAACATCTGTTGCCTAATAATTCCTATGTTTTTCCCTCCTTCTTATAGATTTAAATTTTAAAGTACTTATTTCTCTATTCATGTTTAGAAGAAGAATAAACAAAATATCAGTTGATCAAAATAGCTTTGTCTCTTTTCTCACAACTGCGACATTGTCAAGGAAGTGAGGCATGAAACAGGAATTGTCAGCTTTAGAGTTGCTTGTGGATGGATAGGATGAATATATTAAAATTTGCATCTGTGCTTGAAACATAAATATAGAACTTCAGGCAATACATGATGGACTTCTTCAGCTATGTGTTGCCAATGGCCACAGAAAGAGGCTAAGGGAACTTCACTGGTCTTATTCTTGCCTTGGTCTACTACAATGTTCCATTTGTCACGGCTTTGATTTTCTCTTTGGAAATTGATTTTCACAATGTTATCATTGTAAGTTACAAATAAGGTTTACACAGTTAATGGAAAGCACATTATTTAGAGAGTACCACAGGCTGAAAGAACAACCCAGTAATACATTTTAGCAACTGAGAAACTGAGCTAAGAAATGGATGGTCTAACAAAGATTAAGTGCAAATAATGCTTTTTAGCTAAATGGCATGGACACAATTTGAAGATCACAACAAGCAGGATGGAAGTGACATGAAAGTTGTCTGAGGCAAAGGTACTGAAATCTGTGACTGGACAAAAAGAATAGTTCTGTTCAAGATCCAGTAGTTTATAGAAAGTCAAAATGAGGTAGTCAGATGTCATAAACCAAGAGAAAGAAGTTCCTGATCCAACACTGCCAAGGAACAACAAGGAAATAAACAACTGCACAAGAATGTGTTCTCCCAAATAACAAAACTGAGGACTTGATCAAATCTCACTTAACTGTGGCTGCAGTCATTTGTATTGCCTGTAGAGCTAATTTAGCAAGTATGGTAGCTGTTGATAATATTCATCACATGTTGATAATATTCATCATGTTTTCCTATGCTGAACAGTGACTTGTAGAGTTTTAGAGGATACAGTTCAGCAAGCAATGCCATACAATGCAGATGGATTGAAGTATATAAATATATACAGTCTTAGAATAAGGCATCCAGCAACTTGATCATGAAACACACACACAGATCTAAATCTTCTTGTATTAGTAATTTATTTTTTTAATAGCTGTAGGGTCTGATTTAGAGTTCTCTTCAGACATTAAACCAGACACCACCTGAAGCCTATAAGGACTTGGGATGGGGAGCAGGGGTGAACCTACAAGAAACAGCTGAGAATAACGACCAGCCCATTCATGGTGTGCTTACTGTAAGTCACCTCATCAAGGAGTACCTGCCAGCTAAAAATTTCCAAAAGCTATGGAATAAGGTTCATCCACTGTCTCCAAAGCAACCTAGGTGAAAGAAAGGTGGATCTCAGTATAGTGTGAGTAATGAGGGGACACAAATGCAGAGGGGCAGAGAGGACATTTTGCCCTCTCCAGCAGCCCTTCCAGCTGCTGCACTGTAGTTTCTTCAGAGGTCTTGGCTTCAGAGAAATCTCGTAGTTATGGTGATACAGAAGGTTTGTACATTTTTCTGTATGTTTTCAATCTCATGGCAGTTTTTATTAATGTATCATTTTCACTAAGGACAACAAGGAAAAGCACAAATTCAGTACTCACGTAGCAGAATGTTGCGTTCTAGAGGATTCCTTTGACTCTACCTTAGGAGTTTTCAGGAAATATTATTTTAGCATGTTAAGCGCTCTTACATTTTTTAAGCTGAACTGTTCCAACTTAATCTTATTTTTTTTTTTGTACACTTTGAGAAAAGGCTGAATGTTAATTCTAATTTATGCTTCTAAATTCCAGCTCTGTAAAGTGTTGAAATCGGTTTGAATTATGTGCAACAAATTATATAAAATAATATCATTATCATTGTTTGGGATAGTACTTGGCTTTGCCATTTTTGCATGGTATTTGGTTGCTTTGCTGCTGTTTAAATAGTAAAGGAGTCACTTTACTGCAGAAGCAGTGTCCATACAAATGTACTTTTGAACAATATTTGTGAGAACATTTCTGTTTAGGCATACCTTAGACAGGGTATCCTTACAGATGTTCTAGAATAAAACTAGTACCTTTTCATACAGTCAAAAGCCTTAAGACATCTAGTGGTAGCCAGAGTAATGCAGATTTTAAACAAGATTAATTATAGAAAAGCACTCTGGAAATTTTGGCTATTTGTACTTGTTCTTTCAGTTTGCACCTCTTAGTGGAATTTTAGAGGGCCGTTTTTGAAGAAGTACAATGTTCTACTGCCATTTTCAAACACCACCGATTGTCTCACTACTTTGGGGACAAGGTAGGTGTCTTGCAGGGCAAAGCGATAAGAGCAAAGGCTGTTTTTAAGAGAACAGGAAATGGTTGGTATAGTTACTTGCTTAGGAAACCAGCAAGGGATAGTCACTCCTGAAAAGCATTGCGCATTTTTTAAACTTTTGGCAATTACCTTGTGGCATCCATTGTACCTGTCATCAGGTGTCTCCTTAGATCACATCAGTTTATTATCCAATGGGCTAGGACAGATGTAACCTGCTATGACACTTAAAGGAAATGCTAAAAATACATCTGCTCCAGGGCTGGATGTTTATAGTTTCTAGAGGAAAACAAAGCACCTTTGAAGAACTCAAGACTTTGGAAAATTAAATAGAAGCTGAGACTAAAAGAATAAAGAAAAAAACCCTCCATGATGTGCTGCTGATGAGAATATAGTATACAAATTGCAAGGAAAAAATATTGATAAAGGTAGTCAGAAAGATGCCAAACATGTTCAGGGACTATATATAGATGGCTGTAATGCATGACCTCCCTGTAACAGAGAAAATTACATAATAGCAGATCTTGCATACTAATCATACTATCAACACAATTGTATCAGATTAGAGAAACTCTCAATGCAGTCAGGCATACTGACATCCGGCAGTGGAAAATTCATGTCTCAGAAAAAAATGTGAAACCTTTATAGTCTTGAACTGTACAGGGTTATTATTTGAGACAAATAACACCTCCTGACCTGAGGCAAAATTCATGTTATGACCTAACCCCAAAAGCAAAGCTTTTAATAGTTTTGTATTCTCTAGGAAATACTCAACTGCAAAGTGTCTCATCTTTCCTTTGACCTCTACTAAACCACTTGTCTCAATGATATATTGTGATAGCAATTTTCACTGTATCCCTGTTTCATTGTGGCTGCCTTCAGTTTGTTTCCTGACATGTCTACAATGTATCACACTTGGTTGGAGTTTTTTTAACACTTATCGTGTCATAATCAGATTTTCCCTTACACACCTTCTTCTCAAACTAGGGAATACTGGTCAGTGTATTCACCACTACTATTCTCATTTTGTGAAACATTTTTAATGGACAATATCTGTCAAAGTAGAACTGTTTTATGAACACAAATATAAAAAAAGGTAAGAAAATTTAAAAGCAAATAGCATGATCATTAACACAAAATAACAGAATGTAGATATGTATTAGTCTCACCCTACTCTTTCTGGGTTTGTGCATTATGCAGCATCAAGGATATTATACAAATAAAAAATATATATAAAAATATTAAATGAAAATAGATGCAAGGGGAGACTGAAAAAAATGAAACTAAAAGAAGGTTAGAACTATATCTACATTAGAGGTGTACAAGGAGGTACACTGAAGGTATTCAAGTAAATCAGTAGTACAGATAAGCTAGTCATATGGTGCATCAACAAAGAAATAGGGAAAATGGAAAGAAACTAAATTTAAACCAAGGCACTGTATGTTCTTTACAAATGAACATCCATTGTCACACAAAATATGAAGAAAAAGATTTAGAGAGTTTCAAGAGAGAAGCCAATGTGTATACAGAGAACAAAATCAGTAGCTAAAACAGTATTGTAGAAAAGGAATGCATGTGATACAGAGATGGAACTTATGAGTCAAATTAGCAATGATGGCTTCCCCAGAAGCCACTTTGATATTCCACAATACTTTCTGAAATGTGTGTCACTTCTCTGTTAGACAAAGCATAATGGGCTGCGCAGGCTGCTGGCCAGGATGGAACATGTTGATTCCCATATTTATCAACTCTGAAGTTCCGTTATAACTTTCCTTGTAAGATCCTATTCATATTTTTAATGTTTTGTAAAGTGGGATTATATATTTGGTTTGTAAACTGAGCAAGTGGGCAATTCAATTACCAACATTTGTAGTGCTTAAATTTTTTTCTATATGAGATCTGATTTGGGCTGTTGTTTGTTTGTTTGTTTGTTTTTTAATGGAATGCAGACTTTCTGTGAGAATTTGCTAATGAGGTCCATACCAGCTGCTGCTTTCTTTGTGTCTCAGTTTATGAAGTGTTTTATTTATGATGTAGTCTCTTCTTGAGCTGTGCAGAAAACTACTCTTTAAATAATACTGTGGATTGGTTCAGTCCATTGCAAACTAAAATTTCAGGCAAAAGCATTAGAAAAAGAGCCATTAAAGTAGTTGCAGGACTTCATGGAAAAATTTCTTACCCATTTTTGTAGACAATAGATCAAATGTGAAATGTTAGATTTCTCTAAAATTGTCACAGAGAAAAATATTGAAAGTGTTCAAATATTTGCCAAATTACTCAACATAAATTATAGTGTGCTTTTTCAGGGACCAAATGAAAATTAATTAAAAGCTGACTTCAAATCCTTTGACTAGCAAATTGTCCATGTGCACCATTAACATACATTTTTATATATGTCAATGAGAGTTTTATCTCATTATTTTTAAGGCTATGCTGTGGTTTTCATTTAGCCATAGTGACACAGTAGATGACAATCTTGTTGTTTACTTTGATGTTTCATTAGTAGAGTATCAAGTCTAGCAATCAGGCCTTTTCCTAGACAGTGGAGTGAGATGGTGCTCTTTGTGGACTATTAATCCCAGCTCTTTTAAATGTCTTCCGTAACATATGGGGAATCACATCCTGGAAGTAACTCATTTGAGTCAAAGCATTGACTAGTTTTGTCAGATGCCAAAATTTTAGAAGCCAGAATGGTGAGAGGTGAATCACATTCTTAAATAACAAGAGTTTTGTTACAGGTGTGATTGTACGTCTGTGTTCCACTTTAAATTAACCCTCTGGAAAAGAGCCAATGTTCTAATGAAATATTAAATTAATTATATTGTGATTTGTTTGTCTTGTGAGAAATTAGTTTATGGCTGAAATGACACCTGTAGTCAGCTAAATTTCCCCCATTAGCAGCCAAGTAGGCATTTCAATAATAAAAGGTGAAATGAAAAATCATCCAACCTACATTAACGTAACATAATTGTGACAGTAAATTTCAACTAACTAATATGTTCTGGCCATTGAAGAGCTATTCTTTAAGGGTAATAAGAACAAAAATCTCGAAGTGAAGTAAAGTAATGAAAGGTTATGCATCATAGGACATATTATTACTGCAAGAATGCCTGCGCTGTGCACCATTAAACAGAAAACGTAGAAGACTATGAAGTGATGCTGCTATTGAGCTAGGTGATAGCCAAAGGAAAAAAAAAAAAAAAAAACATAAAAAACATAAGGAGAATTATTTTTGCCTTAAATCCATTCTTTCTCCAACACTTCCTTGACTCTTGCTGACAGCCTTTTGGTAGTACACTCAGTGAAGCTGATTTCCCTACACTCAGAAGAATGAGGTTGTTGCTGCCAGTAAAGATGCAAATAGTAAATTCATTGTGGTTTATGACTTTTTTCCCTATCCCTGATGGGAGAAAGCATGTATTCTTATTTTTTTATTTATATGAGAAATAGATATATATTTAAATGTCTAGGGAGAGAGAGAGAGGAAGTATATAGAAAACCCTTAGTCTTTCTGGTTACAGGACTATATTCCTCATGGTCATTTTAGGATTCAGGACCCACATTTAACTTTCTGCATACCCTAGCACATGATAGTAGATGTGGGTACTGTTCACAGCTTTAGCCTAGTGGCTAAAACTTTTTCTACAAGTGCTTAGTGTATTTCATGTCCAATAAATGGTTAGTAGACAGATAGATAGAATTTTAGAAAAAGCATCTACCATTTTAATGAAGTTAGGCAAATTTTACGTTAGCTCTGAGCACTTGCCATTACTTTGACAAGGATTATGGAATCACTATGTTTATATTTTCTCTATCAAGAAAGGGCTTTATTATCAGAACATTTATGCTATTCTGGGTTTTGCAATAAGAAAAGTCTGCTTTCTTATCTCATCTTCTGATGTTGTAGTAGGGATATGATTAAAGCTAAAAGAAAGCTGTCTGTCCAGAGTGATTAATGTCAGTCTCAATTTGCCACATGCCATTTTGAAGTCAGATTTTGTTTTACTTCAAAATTTAAGGAGTTCTATGTTGTTCTGACCTCATCATGAATTGCTTCAATAAGAGATTCTTTGACTAGAAGTACTTCACATTGAAATGCATGAACTGAGTCACCATGTAGGAGAAGTTTAATGACAGTGAATTGTGATAGTAGGCTAGTCAGCTACTGGAGGTGGGACCTGACCTGCTAAAATGGCATTTGCATCTTCAAGGAGGTGAGACACTATAATTTAGTGGGAGAAATGTCTTAACTAACTCCTGAATAGCTTAGAGTTAGCCAAACTTCAGGAGAAGTAACAGAGTTCTAATGGATATCATGAATCACTCCTAAAAATGAAATGGTATAAATACTTCACTAAGAAAGACTTGTCTCTGATAAGGCAGCTACTGCTGGTAAAAGAGCCAGCTGATGAACCAACAGGCACCTTTGAATCATCCACAAGTATGAAGAATTTGAAGAAGTATGAAGAATTTCAGTACCTTGCCACATTAGGCTCCAGTTTTTTAAAGTAAGTCAGCACTTTATTTATAACAGCTAGAATTATTTATAACAACTAGACCTGTATTGGGTAACAAGCACATTTTCTACTCACATGTATGTATAGAGTAGGCTAATTGCCTATAGTATGCACATTTTTGGCAGTATCACCTATGGTGACAAGTGCTATAAATTCTTATCCTCAGAATAATTCTTTTAAGGTTTGACACAGTTTAACACAGCCATCGTGTTCTGGGGGAAGGGCTTGCATGCAATGTGTCACAAGTTCAGAAGTCCTGTGCTGCTGCGTCTAGATTTGCAAGAAGGATGTTGGCTATCCATGAGCCTGACAGTCTTTTTTTCAATTTCAGTGAATACAAGTTGGCTGGGAATAACTTGCAGCTGGTACAGCTCTATTTTTAAATAGATTTATTAAAAGAAATTAAAATTAGCTTTTCTGCTTCCCCTCAAAATTCCATCTGCTACAATTAATATTAACATGATTTCTAACTCATCCTTTTAGCTAAATATATTTTTAGAGAGACTCCATAAAAAGTTGGTGTGAAGAATTTACATTTTGCATTTTTGTCAATCTGCTTGCAGAAAATGTGAACCTCCATAATTACATGTAGGTCAAAATGAATTTTATTTAAAACTTTCCAAATAATACACAGTACAAGAAGCACCCTCAAGCATGTAGGTGTTTTTGAGATATTGTTCAAGCCTTCATCACCATCACACAGTGGATTCCATGCCAGCACTTATGAAGAGACTGGAAAAATTCAAAGGTAGCTGAAATAGTGAGATCAGAAAAAAAGTCTCCTACCCTTTGTCAGTAGTACGTCTTCATCATCTGTGAGTGCTGTAAATGTAAAATGACAATTGGAGGTACAGAGTAGTCTTTCAAAGATATTGTTGCTCTCTGTTCCTAATACTTTAGTGGGTATTAAAGGCCCTTCCTAAGTTAGGTCATGACTTTTGTTATATTTTCCTATTTGGAAAATGTTGGTCTTAACTCCATCAGGAATTTTATCTAGAGACTGCTAGTGAATTGTAGTAATATATTTGTAGGTGAAATTACTCTTGACTAAATTTTCACCCAGAAGTGATCCAGAGGGGCAGTTAACCATGTAATTGGCTGTATTTGGTCTATTTTATGAGAACTTTGTACTGGATAGCTTTTAAAATGCTCTTCATTGCAAAAATTACTTTGTATCTACTATGTTGATCTTAAGGACATGTAGATGATTGTAGGACTTCAGTTATAGTGTACTTCTGAATGCTGAATAAGCCAGTATTTGCTGTATTTGAAAATAGCAGTGAGCCTGATCATGCTCTTTTGTCCCACTTGAGTCTCATCAATATGGATTTTACTGTTCATTTTTAGGAGAGGATTCATAGGACAAGTGCTATGGTTTTTATTCACACTGTTGCTTAACTCAGAGATCTCAGTGCTAATGCAGCATTAAAACCTCCATAAGAGGTGTTGTGTGTTTTGTACAGATGACTGTGCAGGCACACACATAAAGCAACATCCATTTGGCACTCAGCTGCACCATTCTACACTTGTTTGGGGGCCAGTTTTATAGAGAACACTGCTGATGCTCAATACACTGTCAGCAGTAATTCTCTGAAATATCCACCATACCTAAAAAACCAGTACTGAGAATTACCTTTTTACTTTTTTTTTGTGGAATCTAAAAAAATCTCCCCAACTTTCACTATTTATTCTGCAATCTTTTCCTTCTGTTGACATTTTCATTAATGTCTAACCTCAAGAATGATAGTAGGAGATGGAGGAATTGGTACTTAAGCTGTGTGGGTATCGGTATTGCTGCTGCTGCTTGGGCAGTAGAGAAAGAACATGAGCCAGGGTGAGAGTCCTCACTATCACGGAACATGGAATGGTTGAGGAAGAGGCCCTGAGCCATGTGATATTTGCATCTGTAAATTGAGATAAATGGAAGAAACCAGATCTTCCTCTTTAATAGTTTAGATGTAGTCAGAAAATTAAATTTGTAAGCTCTCCATTGTTCTCTTTGCTGCTGTTCAACTCCTGCATTTTGCCGTGTATAGAAGCAATTCAAGTAAATACCTTAGGTATTGCTGAGTAAATAAGTGAGTAAACACAATTACTGCTATAATGAGCTCGGATTGTAGTTTCTGGTTTGAAAATATTTCAATAAAGGACAAATTCATTAGCACTTAATGACTATTTTCCTTTGTCTGTAGTACGGTAAGAGGAGGGCTAGAAAAGGAAGCAGAGGCATTTTTAGTTGGTGGGAGTTTCCTAAACAAAAGCACCAATGAAGTTAGGCTGATAGTATAATTTTGGTGACATTTATGTAACGGTGCATTTAAAAAATAATTATTTAAATTGTTAAAGTTAGATTCTTCATTGGATATTTGTAGATTTATATAGTGTTTGGTCTGTCTGGCACAAAATAGCGATGTTGGCTCTGATTCAGAAATTCATATATGTAATATTTAACTTTAAAAATATACCTAACTGGTAATTAATTAAATGCTAATTAATAATAATGGAGAAATCAGAATTAATTTTTTTTCCAGATAAAAAGAATGTGAAGTAGACAGCTAAAGAAAATTTGGAGGGTAAAAAAAGAGAAAAGTTGTCCCTGTAGTGAACTGAAGTCCAACTGTCTTTTTCAAGTGGTGAATAAATTGAGTTGACCCAGAGTTTCTGTTTCTGTTTTATATAAACAAGGGCTGCCAGTTTCAGTTAGAGAAGTAAATATAGCCTGTCTTTATGCAGGTGTGCAAGACTAATAAAGTTATTACTTTAAACTGTCAAGTGCATAGTCTTATTGTAGCATCCTCAGGTAACAGAAGCACTTGCTGGGTTCTGAAAATGACGAGAATCAGTTATTGGAGTGCTGGCAAAGCTTCTCTGCAGATGTGAATTTAATACAAGAGTCCTGGGTGCTGCAAAGGGATTGGGCTAGATTGCTGTAAATTCCTGCAGCAACCTAGGCTCCACATCTCTCTAGAATGCCCTAGGTATAAAGAGGTTAGAGCTATCAGAAACTTCAGGGCACCAATGATAGCTTTTTCTGTTTTGTCCTAGAGACAGCTTCTTTTAAAGTGGATTTAGCGCTCAAATTTGCTTACTAATTGGAAACACTGTGCAAACCCCTCACTGCTCTGTCCCTCCTATGCTTTTATACTCTGAAGATTTACATGTCTGAGTCTTCCACAGTCCCTGTAGTGAAATAATCTAGTATCTTCCTGCTGGTCACCACTTTTCTATGAGGCATTTTAAAAGAATAATTAAATTTTATTACAGCTACAAGACAAATTACTCTTTATGGATTTAGGCAAGTGCAGTCCTAGTTTCTCTGGAGCTTTGGGGGCAAATGCTCTCTGAAGAGGCTTGACAAAATATGTATCTTGCAATCCATTGTCTCTGCCTCATGGGACAATATTAAGGAAGTCTGACTGCAGCCTTGCCTCTGTCATGCCCAAACTTACTTACATGGCCTTCTTCAGGAAGCCAGTTCTTCTGGTCATACCTATACACCCCACATATCCAAAATTTAGCATACCACAGTACTTTTAATCAAATTTCCAGAATCCCAATACCTGACAAAGGGTCTGGTGTTATAATAACAATCTCAGGAGCCTTTAAGAACATTATAAAATGCATCTATTTCTGTCAGGATCTGAGTGCTTTTGGTGAATAATTGTCAGTGACTGTAAACTTGTTTCCTGTAGCCAAGTAGTCTGCAAATACATTTTCATTTCAGTGAAATACTTCTTCAATGTTAAAATTGTGGGAGAGTCTGTTTAATCTGGTGTTTGTTTTTGACTTTTTGCTATGGCTATTTTCTCCCTTAAGAATTTGTTGCTTATGTATCATTCACTCATCTTGGTAGTGTAGATTTTGAAGCTGGGTGGCCAAACGGGGTCCTGAAATTCCTATTTAAGTTTCACTCTCTCTGAATAGCACCATCCTTCTTGATTAGGCCTTGTTTTTAATGATGTCACTTGTGAAACTCTTCAAAGTACCATTGGTCTGCATGAGCAACAGTGTTATCAGTGTTTTTTCCCCAGGGAAAAGATGTGGATAAGGGCCCAAGGAATTCAAGATGTCAGGAGAAGACGCTTTGTCCGTGAGCACACCATATCATCAGGGGTAGGCAAGGGCACAGCAACAACACAGGCAGGCCGAAGTGCATGTCCACAGGTCTCTCATGCAGGAAGAGTGCAAGGGTTTGCACTGACATCAGAAGGGAAATAATTGACGTCCATAACTTTGTCATGTGTTGGGTATTTTCAAATATGTATTTTCTTATGCATACGGCTGATTATTGAGAGCTGTACAGCACTGCTGTGGTCTCATATCCATTATTCCAGGCTTCTTTGTGTCAGTGACACAGCTTTTCTCCATATGTTTGACAAATACAATATTTGTCAAGTTCATATTCATTTTGAAACCATATAAAGGTTATTTACAGACCAAAAAACTCACAGCCCTTAAGTGTTCTGTCAATGCATAAGTCAACGCTTCAAACATTGATTCACTCCCTATGAACGAACCTGTAAAGCAAGCCCTAAGAGGCAGAACTTTCTGTGCTACATCAGAAGTGTTCTGTGAGGCAACCAAGCAAAGAGACATGAAAATAAAGGTATTGGGGGCGGTGGACAGGAAGGAAAAAAGACTTCTTTTTAAAGCCAGCAAAATTATCTTTCCTGTGTGACAGTAAAAGTCTGTTTGAATTTGGAAACATATTTCTGAAGTTTGTACTCTTGTGTTTGATTTCAAAGTCCTGTTAAGGTAGCACCTTTCAGAGCTCAGTAATACTGAATCTTCCTTACTCTATTCTTATCAAGAGACATATCCTTACTGTATTTAATTTGCATTACATTGTTGCTGATTGTTACAATTTTTCCGATGTTATTTTTGCTCAGGTTATTGCATGTTACAACAGATTTCTCATGAGCAACTATTCAGGTGTCTCATAGGAAATTACATAAGTCTTTGTGATAGCTGGAAACTTAAGTCACCCCAGTAACTTCTAAAGTAGTTCTCAAGTTGATGTGAATTAAAAGTGACTTATGGAACACACTGTGCTATGTCATCTCTCAGTGTGCAGTAATGAAGTATGTAGTTACTTTGGTAGTAAATCAGAAGATGAAACATTCTCTCCAGTTAATGTAATCCATACCAGTATGTTTATTTCCATCTCTTTCTTTAGCACATTAAAATAGGTTTCCAAGAAACAATCACTGATGTGCAAAATACACTCTTTTCTACTATTTCAGTATCATGAGAGACTGAACTATACAAGACAGCAATTGGGTTTTGGATGTCTAAGCCATTTATGTGCATCTTCTTGTGAGACTGATGGATCAGTAGCCTTTTGTCTCCATGTAACCCCTAATGAAGAAATAATATCAGTGAATTTAGTTAGAGCAGTAGTACAAAGAGGCTGGAGAACTGAGTTAGAACTGCCTGGATGTTACATGTGTGGAAAACTATTACATACCAGCTTGAGGGAAAAATTTAATTTTCCCAAAACTGAAAAGAAAAGAATTCCTGTAATTTCAGGGGAGACTGGTTCATGTTTGAATTAGGTATGTATTATTTAGAGGCCCGTGTAAGCACGTTGTCAATTTATCAGATTCATTCTGCTTAGCTAAATTCTGCCCTTTATCTCCACACACCAGTAACCGCTGTCTACCTTTCCATGGCAATGCTTTCCAGGAGTGCTCAGTCCCAAACCTCAGCATCAGGAAGACCACATAGACTCTTTCAATAAGGTTCAGATTATGTCTTTATCCACTCCAAAGTTTTCAATTGGTCAAGGCTAATATCCTGAGATTGTGCTATCAATAAAATCTCTTGTGTGTGCCAGTGTGTTAATTGTTCTTGAGTGCAAATACAAGCTCTGTAAAGAGCTGTAAAATCTTGTACAAATACTTGCACCTCATCAGGTTTTTTTTGTTCACTGAATAAATAAAAGATGAGATCATTAAAACATGTTAATAATGTTTAGTGAATAATAATGTTTACTGAGGCAATCGAAAATAAATAATATTAATGAGCATTCTCATACCATGATATTAGTACAAATATTATCATCAACTTACCCTCTTTATACTTTTTATGTTGTTGTTAAGCATTCAATAATGTGCTTTTAATGAACTCTTATTTACTGAACAATGAAATAGCTGTGCTGATAAATTTAATTAGCCATGCAAAAATGTTAATTAAAAGAAGAAAAAAAAAACAAAACAAAGAAAAATTGCATCTATCTGAAATACTGCTGTTGCTGCAGAAGTGGGTCACAGACACTCAGAGGGATGCCTAAATGGTCCAGGTCCCAGAACCTGAGGCTCAGTGTGGCTCTCTGGGTCTCTGCAACATGCAGGAGCTGCAGCGGCTTCGTGCTCCCAGCACACCTTGGAAGAGTTTTAAAAGTTTTATCAAACTAGGGCCTGAGAGATTGTTGCTAGGTTTGTCTTTAAAGGAAGAATTCTCAAAGGCTGGCCTCAAGATTAAGTATTTATAAGCCCACACTACTTCTTAAGATAATGCTTTTCAAAAATCTGTGAGATTTGTTGTCCATAGGATTTATTCCACTAGATTGTCCAAACCATTTGTGTAAATTATTAGAAGACACAATATAAGCACAATTTCTACATGTCATTCACTAGAAAACACAAATTAATCTTCTTTTAAATTAGGAGAATTGGATCAGGCAGCTGGCTACGTGAGTGACAATACTCACCATGTTATAAAGTATATTTTCTGAGGCTGTTGCCTAAGACACTGTATCATTGGATTTATCAAGGAACATTCAATGTTATAGACTGTAGGAAACTTTTCTTCTTGTTTGACAAATGCCAATAGACTGCATGCAATTTTTTTCTGCATTATCTGCATGCATATAGATAGGATTTTTAATTTTTCCCTGTCCTCAGAAAAGAATGGTTTCTCCATGAGAAAATCTTCACATAGTAAAGCCTATACTGGATGGATTGAAAGTTTATTACTATTAATGGAGAGATTTCAGAGTCTAGGTCAGGATAAAGATGAGCCATTTTTTGGGAAATACAAAAAAAATAAAAGAATCAAAATTTTTACATAAATACAAAACCTTATTATGTATTAGTCATATAGTTATTAGTTATAATAGTTATATATTAGTAAATTCTGCAAGGTGGAATCCACTATTTTCACATGGATGTAATCCATGTTTTCATGTTCTCTCACTTCAAGGTTATATTTGCCACTTTTACCACCTTTTTTTTAAGTCTTCACTTAAGACATAAACATCTAAATTCAATTCATTGACTTCCAGATGGCAGCAGTGACTCACTTTGGAGAATGGTCTTGCTCAGGACAACCATATTAATGCTCAAAGAAATGTATTATCAATCATATTTGTCACACAATGCTTGAAAAATGGAATGTTGTAGCCTACAAATTCACATGAGAAAGTGAGTTTCTCTATATTTTCTTTAACAGTCATCTTTGAAAAACTTTCCTTCCATTTACAGTATCAAAAATCAATGGGGTGGGGTTTGGCAGTTTTTTTTTTTAAAAAAAGCTCTTTTTAATTA
>JAWWMO010000175.1:9760087-9792532 GCA_035047845.1 Dendrocincla fuliginosa | reverse complement strand
TACTTTAATTATTTTATTATTAAATATTAATTAAATTAAAATAAAATCACTAATTATTTTTAAATAGAATATTTAATCCTTGACATATGTACATTTATAGCTGCAAGAACAGCAGCAATTTTGTAGAGGGAGGAAATAATTAGAACTTTGTGATTTCAACTACTTATCATGATCATATATGCCTGCATGTTTCCAGTTTCAAAATTTAAATTTTACTATCTTGTTAGAATATTTTTCAGTTTGAAATCTGAGCTTTTTAAAAAAGGGGGGTTTTAATAACGGTATCTTTTTATTCCTCAAAGGGATTGTAGACCTGAAGTCAGATTTACATTAACTCATTCTAGGACTGTGATTCTAAGTTGAAGACCTGAGATTTAGAAGCCAGGATGTGGTTAAACTATGTTAAATGCAAGAACGTGATTCTGTACAGACTTTTACCTTGTGTTTTTAAAATGGAAAACACAAAAGGTATTTATAGTCTACAGGGGCCTCTGAGTGTTAAGCGTTCAACATATATAAATCAATCCAATCAATATAGAGAACTGAAAATAACGTTATTAGTGATTACTAATATCAGACTGACCGGCTCTTTTTATAACATGAGGAGAATGAAACTGCTTGTGTCCCACAGCCTGCCCATGGGCACAGGCCCAGGTGAAGCAGGGATGTGAGTGACAGCAGGTAGGTATCACTACTCTGTGTGCATTTCAGTCTGTAGAACAGTTCATAGGGAGCACAGAAAATATATATTAGAGTACCTTTTGTGTAGCTGAGTAGCTACTTGGTAATTTATAAAGAGTATGTTCTCTTTCATCTGGCTTGCTAACTTTCTGCACTCAGGAGAATATAAAAGGGTTTTGTCGTTTCTGAAACTGTATGGAAGAAAAAGAGATGTTGTTTAGCCATGGCAGTTAAGGGATGTCATACTAACTTTGAATAATATGATTCACATTAAAGTGAATTTTAAAAATGGACCTGAAATGGAGCAACTTAAATTTCTTTATATTTTATATGTCCTGGTGTTCTGAAGAAAGAACCATATGACCTGTGCTCTAAGGCAAACAAATAAATCAAACCCAAACAAACAAAAAGCACACCTAAAACCAAAAAAGAGACCATCCCACAGCTGATTTCACTTTAGTTTGGGGAGAGGGAGGGGTGGGGGGTCTTGCTTGCTTTTTGAGGGTTTTGGCTACTTGTGAGTTTTTTGTACATTTGATTAGGGATGAACTTTTAGAGTTCTCTGTAGATTTCTTGTGCATAACATTTAATTTCTAAAAGATGGTGTGTAGTATACCCATGCAGTTAATATAATAACTTGGCTACTAATGATAATCATCAACCCCCTTAAAAAATGAGGATAATGCAAATGTATGTAAAAGTAAATTCACATTATGTGAGACTTTTATAACATTTATAATTAGGATTCACTTTAAAAGTGCATGAAAATGCTGTGAGGAAATGTAAAGTGACATGTATTACTATTATGCCAATCTAACACTTACTAAACTCCTTATTCTCATACTAAATTCTGCTATCTAAATAATTGCTTCACAACTGGAAATTATCGCCAGCAGCCAAATTCTCCTCTCCCTTCCAACCCTTCCCTTGATCCTGTTTATTCAGTAATACAACAGCATTCAGCAGTGTTGATAAACATGCTTAGTGTTCATTTGGTTAAGCTTCAGTAAACTGAGCTTCTGGAATTAGCAATCGGTGGTTACAAGACTGCAATACACAGTGTAGTATATTTAACTACTCTACCAGAACCTTAGTTAAAAGAGCATGGAATATTTCCAAGCTCAGTTGACATTTGTTACTTTTCCCTTGGAAGTGGCTTTTACATCTGTTCATAAATCATTTGTAGCCCAAGGTAGTTTTGAGCCTTCTTGTTTTGCAATAACAGCCAGGATGTTGCCCAGCAGGAGGAACACAAACAGGAACGCAGAGTTAATTTTTAGAGCAGGTAATGTTGACTTCACTTCCTCAGGAAGGGAAAAAAAGTCATCAGAATCTGATAACGGAAAAAGATTCATTTAAAAGATAATTATAGATGGAGAAAGATAAGTAGAGGATAAACTTCCAAAACATATTTCATATGAAACATGGTGGGAAATTAAGAATGGTCTAATAACAAATGCTACTCAGCAAATTAATATTTAGGATTTTAAAATATATGATGGTGATTTACTTCCTGAGATATGGGTCTGTTTCAGGTTTCTGTAGTGAGGTCTTGAAGTTTACCATTTAATCTTTAGAGGCAATCGAGATCCGAATTCATTTGATATGGAGTTTGAATTCAATTTGCTTGACTCTCTTGCTGGCATTTACACAGTTTTTATCAGAATGCATGCAAGATTGAACAGTAATGATATATTTTTACAAACTACCAGTGGGCATTTCATTGGAACAAGTATTTCTAGCAAAGTAATTAAAGAGCAAATTTTACTCCCCAAACAGCCGTAGGTGAATATTCCCAATAATGAACTGCCTGAATTATTTTAGTTATGTCAACAGCAAGACTGATTTCAAAATGTATTTACAAAACATGAGATCATATTTCCATATGACTGGCCCGGTACTCGTCCCATTGGTACCAACGTAGAGACCACTGAGACAAACCCTTTGTATTTTACTGTAGTCTGCACTCACCATTTCTGAATATAGCTCCGATGCTGTAGCTGCTATATCTGTAGAAGCACAGCACATCTGCTGTATGAATCTGGAATGAAAAACTGTACACTTGTAACTTCACAGAAAACCCTAGCACTTCTCCCTCCTCTACGTGGAAAAATGCCACAGATCTGGATTAAGCTCACTTAATGTTAGCTAAATGTAAAAAGACTGTGAAACCAGTCTACATCAGACATTTATGTTTTGTCTATAGCCATGGAGAAAGGGGAAGAGAGAGAACTCATCCTATTACATCTTGGTACTCAAAGCTTTTTGGCTGCAGTATCTGTTCTAGGTAGTCTGTTCCCTTTAAACAAAGTGGAGCCCCAGCTCTTAGAAAAGGAAGTACTGATGGTGATAGGTGGATGGCCTGGCTGTTGGCCTTTCTCTCTGTAGAGTGCCATGGACTCCAGTTAGGACTGGCAAGAGTAAGAGGTCACTCACTCCTTGTAAAATAAGGGTGAACTTGTGTTTTAAGCAGTATACACGTTAGAGGGAAGACACTTTTCTTGTAACAGTTTTGTCAAGCCTATTTTTAGAGGAATAGCATGTAGCATATGTTTATTACTAAATTCTTTCCCCACAAGCAGAAGGCAATTTCATAATTGCTTAAAAAAACATTAAGAAAACATTTTTGCTATCTACTTATTGTATGTTAGAACTGTACTGGGATAAGGGACCTAAAAGACAAGCCATAGCCTTTGTCACCCCTCCTGCAAAGGGTAACACTAAATGTTAAATAAAAAACATGACAGAAAAGGATGTTCAAAACTGTCTGTTTGGGAGTTTTGAAGAAAAGTACATGACAAGAAAAAAATTAAAAATCTGCAGCTCAATGTTTCTTCTCAGTTGCAACAAAGCTTATCCTCCTTTCCAAACAGTATAAATAGTAAGTATTCACTGACAGAAGGGAATTTCAGAAGCTAACAACTTCAAGACAGTTGATTCCTTAATGGCACCAAATGGAGCTCCAGTACAAGTTGGTTTGCCAGTTCAGAAACGTCACATGATATAAACCTTTCATTTTCTCACAAGAAATAAAGGATGAATCATTGACTTCTGTTAGGAATCAGATTTTGAAATATCAACGCAGCATGCAACCTCAATAGAAG
This sequence comes from Dendrocincla fuliginosa, assembly GCA_035047845.1. Lineage (NCBI taxonomy): Eukaryota > Metazoa > Chordata > Aves > Passeriformes > Dendrocolaptidae > Dendrocincla > Dendrocincla fuliginosa. Next base: position 9,788,747 of record JAWWMO010000175.1, on the reverse strand, counting down.
CTCAAGTGGTTTTTGTACGTTTTAGCTTTTAATTTCACTCTGCATGGTTTGAAATCAAATGTATGTGCTGATACAATTTAACTTTTAACCTGACTTGCTAAATAATAATTTATAATGTGTGTATGTATGTGCATATATATCTGCCTGTCATTTTTTCTTCCAATCACTTTTAAAGGTGCTATCCAATTTTAGTTCAATTGGATAGAAAGATACAAGTCTGAGATATATTTAACTCCTGAAAGACTTAGCAGGCTAACTAGCTGGAATAGAGTGGAAGGGAGAGAGGAGGGCCAGATCTTTGTGGTAGTTCACTCCTGGGGACACAAAACATTTACAGAACTGTGTGTAATAATGAGCTGGCCAGAGTGCCAATTCAATGACATTTACCCAGAAAGTAAGACATTCTAATAATTCATCATGACCTGGGTACTTGGAAAGAGGAACAAGGAGAGGGACAGATCAGTCTGTATTCATTATTCACCTCCTAAGAGTATAAATACAATTCTGCTTCATATTGATGCATGTGAGAGTTCCTTCAAATTCCCACAGTAAATATGCACAGTGGACTATGGTACATATAATATTTCTTATTTAACAAGGAAATTTCCAGAAAGAAAATCAACTCAGCTCCCTGAAAAATCATAACTGAGGTCCTTTTCTCTTTTTTATTTTTAAAAGTTATATGCTGGATACATTACTAGGAAGAGTCAGACATGAGGTAAAGTGACCTCTTTGAGCTGGAAAGTAATTTTAAAGAAAGGACAGTGTTACCATCTTACAGAAGTCTGTCAGCAGCTGGGCACTTGCAAATTAGAGGCCCCTAAGAACCACATGAAAATTCTTAATGTGCATGTATGTAGGAGGCAGTTACTTATAGATGTGTATGTGGAAGGCAGAAGCCTGGTATTTCCAAAGGCATAAAGATTAAAGGTAGACTATTAACTAGAAAATGGAATAAATAAAACTGTGAGTGACTATTCCTTGGCAGATAAATGAGGGTGCTTAAAAATATATATTGATAAGACTTGGAAGAATGTGACAGTGTTCTGTAGCTGATGGTAATGCACAGTGTAAGAAATCATTATTTCACAACTCAGTGCAATCCTAAGCATGATACTTGTGTAAGGAATGTAAAAGTATTTTTATTGTATAGCAAGAAAAAAAAAAAGGTGCATAAACTATGTTAAGCTTGCTAGGGGTTTATGCTACCCACCCATTATGATAGGACTTCATGTCCTTTCTTTAAATAAAAAAACTGCTCTTACTAAAAAATTAATTTCAAAAAATATACTAAGTTACATAACCTGTATTTTCTTTCTTCATTGAAAGCAACCAATGAAGACTGAAAAAATACCAGTTTTATTGACAAATTTATGAGTCCAAGACAAAAAAGGAGTCAAATGTACCTTGAAAGAGAACATTTCTTAATAGTCAATAGACTGACATAAAAACATACCCTTTTATGCTACATATTTTTCACTGCACCCTCAGAAAACGTTGAACTCCTCTTTTTACAATCCACAAAGTAATGACAGTATATGAAATAGTGAAGAGAGACGCAGTAGTTTGACTGAGAGCTGTAGTTATTCCCTGGAACAGGTGTGCTCCCTTAATTTCCTGAAAGGCTGACATGTTTAGCTACGTTAGGACCTCTTTGTGTTACTCGGATTCAAGAACGCCAACTCTCTTTCAGAGGTTTCAGGAGTGAATCTGGAGAAGATTCACTCCATATCTGCAGTTCTCAATGGGTCTGTTGATCTTGACCGATGGAGTCATCCCAGGTGAGGCAATCCCGAGTGAGGCAGGCAGGGGCAGCTCTGAGGGGCCCTGAAGATTCTCTCACTAATGCTGGCTGCATAAAATATTTGAATCACATGTTGGAAAAGTGCCAGGAACTTTGATCGATGCTCATTCCTGAGCATCCTGCCTAGTCCCGAGACAGTCTGGGAAGATAAGAAAACAATGTGACTTACCATATGTCTTTAAAAAGTTGCAGAACTGTAAGGGGTTGTCTGTCCCAGAGCTGTTTCCGCTGCTGCCTAGATGGAGGCTGGAGCACTAGTTATTTCACAGCATTGCTGAATACTGATTGTTCTCACAGTTTCTCTACCGATACCACAGAGAACTTTTTAAAAGTACTGGTGGGGAAAGTTGCTAAAAAATATGTAATAATTATTATAGCATTAATAATTAGGTACATACATAAAAAGATAAAACTTGATTTCCTGGCTTTGCATTTCTTTCATCACCTGTTTTTCTTTAAACATACAATCCGATTTTCATAAAGACGATTAATTACGATATCGCCTAATAACTCTGCTTGGTATTTTTCAAGCACACAGGCAATAAGCTTAGTAGAGTTTCAAACATGAGTTAAATTAACTTCTTTATCAGCTAAGCAGTTATTCCTGTGAGCTGTTGCTTCTATATCAATTAAAAGTTTTCATTTATAGAAGTTAAAACTAACAAACACATTGAGAAATTTTCATAGAGACTATGTTGCTTCCTAAAGAGACAAGGAAGTTCTTAGGAAGAAACTTCATTTCTCATAATCAAAAAGACAGTTTTTATATAATTATTTTCAGATAAATAAATACATTTAAAATTTTATTAACTTATTGGTCTGGGGAGGAATTGTCAAGGATATATTCTTACGTGTCCCTGTAACCATGTAACAGTGTAATGGCATAAAAGCTGACTAAATTTGAGTTTGGTTGTATAACAACATATCAGGAGAAAGATCTAATGGAATAATATTAACGTATCTGTATATATATTGTGACAACTGTAGCCTCAAGGATGCATTTCTGCCACATTAACTCATTTCAGATTTCATTCACAAGGTGGAGAGCCTGCAACTTGTGCTGTGAAAGAAATGTCCTAGAGCTATCAGTCTGGATAGCTCACCTTTTTCTTCATGAGTTAAACAAGGATAAACAATGAAAATAAAATATCTGAAATATGGAAGAAGGCTCTGCAAAAGTAACGTGGTTTCTCACTCTATCTCTCTGGATCTCTTTCTTTCTCCCCCTTATTATCTTGCCTTAGAAAATTACTGAGGCATCATTTAATAATAATACATCTATTTAAATAATTGGATATCAAATACTTTCATTAAAAAAGTTCCTCTTCTAAGAAAATTTATATTATGTGCCAGAAAATCAAAATCACTATCCTTTAGCACTGTATGAATGCTGTTGTCACAGTTGTGCCATTACATTTGTGGTGTGATAGTATCTGGTTCAGAAAAATGAACAGAAAGGAGGAATACAGTGAGCTGGCTCTTGAGTAGTATAACTCAATGCAATCTGAATAAAACCAGTTTAACATCACAGGTGGTATGTTCTGTATCAGATCTGGAAATCATACATCCATCTTTACTTTGGAAAGAAAGAAAAGTAGTGGAAATTGACAATGAGGGCCTCTGACAATATTGACTTTTTCTAGTAGTAATAACTGCAGACACTGTTTAAACCATCCGAAGGAAGGATCTGAACATGAAATGCTGCCAAGAGTTGATAATGTAGCATGTCTTTAGTAGCTGTAAGTAACTGTGACTGGTGTGGACCTGCACTAGGAGCTCTTGAGTTTTAAAGGAGATGTTGTGCAAAGAACAAAATAGGTAACTGAATCTTGCAGGGTACTCCTATTGTAATTTATTCCCACTTAAAACAATTCAGAAAATTCTGGCTTCTGCTTATGGAAATGTCTATACTGAAGTAGGAATTTATTTCATTTATTTTATTGTCAATGAAATAGTACCAGGGGAGGTTTAGGTTTGATGTTAGGAAAATTTTCTTCACTGGAAGCCACACTGAGTGGTCAGACACTAAAAGAGGCTGTCTATGGAAGTTATGGAATCACCCTGGAAGTGTTCAAAAGGCATGTGGATGTGGCACTTGGGGACATTGCTTAGTTGTGAAGAGGGCAGTGTGTGTATTAACAGTTGGACTTGATCTTAGAGGGCTTTTTCAAACTTAGTGACTCTGAAGTACTGCAGAATGGCTTTACTGCTGGAAAAGGATCCCAAACAAAGCTGCAGTTAACAAAGAGTAATGGATACCCCTGAATTGCAGGGGACTGGCCTTTTGCACATGTACCCAGCAATGACTTATAAGGTCCTTACAGGCCAATGTTTAACAAACAGTGCATCTGGAATGGAAGGAACAGTGCCCTGTTTCCTTCATGGACTTGTGATACCTCATCTGTATCGGCGTTTTTCACTAAGCTGCTTCATTTGCAGTTCATATCTGACTTCTGCAGCTCAAATGGAACAACAGGGACATTTGAGAACACGTGCAGGTTCAGTACCTGAAAAACTACAAATACATCCCAGTAAAGGACTGAGTAGCCACTTGAATATCTTTAGAGTTTCTATAGCAGTTCGGGGGGAGGAGGGATGTCGGTATGGAAGCACTTTTACTATATGATTTTGCATCTTAAGATAGGAGGTTTATGTATTGCATAAAAGTGGTCCTTTGGGACTGAGCAGTAAACACCTAAAATGGAAAAGAGCTGAGAGTAGATGGGGAGGGTGATGTGTGTCTGATGCTCGGGACTAATGCTGGTGTGAGCAAGCACAAGTGCTGCACAGGTGCTACTGGTGGGGCAGGGCCACCTTTGTTTAAGATAAGCAAATGTCAACAGCCCAGTGCATCAGCTGGTGCTGGAAATGTTTCTCCTCAAGCTCCTTAAAAGAGTGGATGTGTCCCTGGACTAGCCAGGCTAACCTGGCTGGGCTGAATAGGTGGCTCAACCCAGCAATGGGTAAAACCCCTGAACTGTTAAAAGCATTTCAAAGAGTGCAAGGACTTGGGCTGACTGCAAACCTCCTGCAGTTTCCCAGCATGGTGACAGTCAGTATACTCCAGGAACTGGCACTGGAATTTGCCCTGATATTGTTATTATTTATTCTAATTGAGAGATAGATATATATATATTGCTAGGTGTACCTTACAGCCTTATTCAATCTAGATGTTGTATTGCCTCGCTAAAGCAGAAACCGTGGATAATATTTACTGTCTTTATATATGTAAATTTGATATTAAATATAACCCCTTCCATGTGTGGAATAGCTAAAATCCTTGTCAGAGAGTATTGATCTCTGACACCTTCACATAACAAGTATCAGTTTACTAATAGCTGACAGGGATGGAGAAGTGTGTGAATTGATCTGTACCGGATGCCAGGGAGGAAAAAGGATTCGATAGCGTCTTTGTACACCACTGAGCTTTTCAAGTAGCAGAATTTTTCACAAAGTTTTAAGATAATAGTCTTCTGAGTCACTGACCAAAAATTCCCTTGTCTAAATGAGCTAATAAAGCAAGCCTGGCATCAAAGGTTGCAATTATTGTTTTGGTGAATGAAGGGGAAAGTGAAGCAGATTTAACATGTTAAAATGTACTTCATGGTAAAGCACTAAACTTTCCAAGTGTGAAATGGAGGATTAAATTCAGCATTAAATCTCAAAAATATGAAATTTTATCAAATTATTCCTTCCATCTAAAGAGTCAAGTAAATGCAGTTTTATTTGATTTCTGAACTATTTTAAGATTTATATGGATTTTGATGCATTAGGATACTGGTTAGGTAGAAGGATGGTGCTATCATTTTGTTTCTTACGTAAATGTTGACATTTTTATGGTGACCACTGTTGCAATAACATGGCTGTTCTGAACGTACATTGAAATTCATATATAGGAACTCAGTTTAAGTATGTGCAAAGACTGTTAACTCCAAGTAAAGAAAGAAAAAGCTTTTGAGACAAATAGGTTAAGCTGATATATTCAAAACCACTCATTTGATAAAATTAGGAACAAACTACAGCATATACTCTTATATCTAAGTATGGAATACATAATGTAAGTCACTGTTTACAATATAGTGTGACAGTATTTTCTTGAGAGATGTAAATCTTATTCTGCTACTGTTAGTACTGGGGTTTTGTTTGTGTGGGGTTTTGTTTGTTTCTGTGGGTTTTTGTTTTGCTTTGGGGTTTTTTTGTTTGTTTGTTTTAACTGAAAGTAATCACACTATAACACTACTGTTGCTCTTATCAAAGTCAGAAAATTATGTGTCATGATTACCAGGACAAAGAAACATAAAGGCCTGCATTTTGCAGAACTGGCATTGCTCTAAAAAGTCAGTGTTGATAACTTTGCTAAATAAGTTGCAACCTGCATTTGTGAGCATATCACATCTTAGAGACTCCCAGATTCGGAAGTGTATGGTTTTGCTTCTAGAGTCCGTCATCTAAACTTGTATTAATAAAAAAATTAGGAATTACACATATGCACTGCTTTTTATTCATTGTGACTTTTATTAGAACTTTGTTTATAAATGCAAATAGATATAAAGCACAGCTTACAGTTTTACTGTTCCCTAAAACAGCTTGGCAGTTTTTGCCTGTTCCGAGTTGCTCCTTAGTGCCAGATTGTAAATACACCAACACTGTCATCCTCCAGTACCCCATCTCACGTCCTGGTCAATGGGATAGATACTCCAGGTGCAAAAGCTGAGCTGTTTACATTGCTCATCTGATTTATCTTCTCTGTATGTGGCTGTGCCACTGTTAAAAGTGTCTTTTCTTGTGCTTTACTCTTTTGAGATAAGCATTGTGTGCAAGAGAATAAGGTACCTGTGTCCCCTGTCAGGCACTGCCTATTTCTGCAGGGACAGAATGCATAATCTAAATCTTTTTGCCATATATCAGTAAATCTAGATCCTTTTTCAGTTGTTAAAATGTGGCAGGTAGCACACAATACACACAATAAATATTTTTAGCATATCAGGTCAGATGTTTTACAGTAAATAACACATTTGTCTTTTGTTCGTTTTGTTTACATACTGCGGTGCTGATTTGTTTGCTTGCTCTTCACTAAAGGGTTATGTTTCAATAAGTTTGTGCCCAAGTATAACTTTGAAGTTTTTTCTTAAGAGTGTTATTTCTCCAGCCTGAATATCAACTGTGTGATTGGTCTAAATCCGTTTATTTTCTCTGACTGGATGATTAATATTCCTGAGGTTAGTATCGCCTCTGCCAGAATCATGTTCTAGTTTGCACTGATTTTTTTGTTTCATTTCTTTAACTGGCTAGAATTCAAGTCTCACAGGATGGATAGTATTGGAAGTATTATTCATTACTTGTTTTGAGAAACTTTCATAAAACATGTTAGGCATGAGATATAATAATGTGCATTTATTATTTAAAATAATTTCATAATTCAATCTGTGTGTTTATGTATAAATATATGCTCAATAAGAAAAGTAATGATCTAGTGTATAACTTAGAATTTAAGTATCAAAGGGAAGACACTTTGTAGTGGATTGCTTTTCCATGTTCTGAGTATCAGGCAGCTTTTTGGTCTGATGGTATCCCAGGAAAAGGAGAATTCTTAATACCAGCCTCTGTTGAAAACCCAGGTTTAGTCAGCTAAAAGCACTAAAAATAATAATTGCAGGGGTCACACTCTGAGTAGAAATCATTTAAAGGTGTCTAGTTTTCTAACTCTTATGCAGTATTTAAAAAGCAGAAAAAATCTGTTATATGAACATCCCTGTAGCAATCTGTGCTATTCCTGTATTATCCCGGGAATAGTTCCCCACCATGAGTGTAGGCAATGTTGTTTTCTTTATGCCACATGGGGAGCAAGGACTGCAGAAGCAGCAAAAACATTCTTGTAGTGGAAGTTGTCTTTTAATTCAGATGAAAACAAGTTTTCTTCCATTGTGATGAAGAGTTGGAGAGAAAAATTTCTCGGAAGTACATCAGTGACTGTACCTGTGTCCTTTCCAGATGTAGGCAGGAGTACCATGGTGCTTTCCTGGGACAAACAGCCTTTACATTCAAAAACACAAGCAGTGGTACTCTTCTATCCCTTTCTTTTGTCTTTCTAGAAGTAGAATTGAAGGTAAAAGGACATTGTGTCAGAAAAATGTGTACTCTAAATATATATACGAAAGGGCATGAATAGTAAATAACAACTTAAAACAAGTAGGAAAAAAGCCCTGCTTGGTGTTCAAACTAATAGACTAGAAACTCTGCTTAAATTTAACATTTTAACATCTATGCAAGTTATAAATAATTTTTTAATGCAATATATTTTCTGCAGACCACTCGAGTTAGTCTTTGCTTGATATTACCTTGTAAATTATTGAGGCAGTTTCATACAATGCATCACCTTTATTCATTATTAAGAAGGCGAGCCACAGAACTCCCATATTTTCACTTGGGTGCTATTAATAACAAGAGAGGAACCAAGGCAGGACGAGAACACGATTGTACAGAGAGAAAACATTTCAGTTAAATTTTCTTCTTCACTGGATAAAAGAAGAAAAATATTTAGGTGAACCTAACTAAAATACTGAAATGGAATAACCAAAGCTGACTTCAGTTTTAATTGACCTGTTGATTATTTTCCTATTTTTAACTAACGCTTTTAAAAAATAGAACTGAAAATGTTTCTGTTACCCTCTATTATAAAGCATAGATAATTTTTTTTTTAAAACAGGTGAGATGGGAAAATAATTTCAAATATTCAGAGTTTCACATACATTGGATTGCACATCATGTTTGTAGAACTTTTATTTATTTATTCATACTTAGCAGATGAGAAAGATAAATGTTTGCTTATCAATTGTAATGGACAGCATGTGCTTGAAAGACAGTATACGAAGCTGTGTCCCCTGGCACTAGGGGGAAATCTGGAGAAAGAGTAATGCTATTTTAAATAGTTGAACCTGACATGAAATGTGTGAAACTTTCTTTGAACGTTTTAGAACACCTGTGGAACCCTCTTGTTCTCACAGTGAGCTCTAATTTTGTACAGCAAATTGAATCTCCAGCTCCAAGTAGTGTTCCTGTTACCATTTGAGATGTCCTAGATGCTGCTGACACAGGATGTGTTCTCTGACTCGCCCCTTTCTCCAGGGATGCTCTGACAGTTAACACTTTGCTGAAATTCTGTAACAGGTTATAATTGAACACAGACAAAATCGGTCAAGTCATATATGTATTTTAATATTATATCTTAAGTGTTTTAATACAAACTGTATATATATATATGATATCTAAAAGATACTAATCAAATCAACCCTCAGTACCCCAGAGTCTGCATTTGCATTGTCTTTTGTAAAATGTCTCTATTCAAGAAGTCCCAATGGGAATATGATGTTATAAACGTTATAGTTTTTAGAAACCTTCCCTTTTTATATACTGTTAGCCTTTTGTTTAATGAGTGAGTCGCAGTTCTGCACTGATGTCAAAAATAGAAAACATATTTACAAGGGATTTTTTTTTTTTTAGAAATTAGTTTTTGCTTTTCATTTCCTCTATGTTCTTAATATTTTTTGCTTGCTTTGTCATGAACATCCATGCAGTATTTTTTTTTAAATGAAAATGTATTCTTCCACATGGATAAGAACACTTCCCATGTAGCTACTAAGATTCATTATTCACTCAAGGAGTGCTGGCTCCTTTTAAGTAAACATCACTTTAACCCAACCAAGCAGCAGAAGCAGAGCAATGGAATTTTGATGTTTGAACATGAGGAACCAGAGTAATAAGTTTCTCAAAACATAATGGAAGCTAAATCTTTTAAAAAACTTAAGCTGAATTATACCTTAATATTTCATTTGTCATAATGAAGAAATCTATAAAAGTCCAAATCTGAATGTGAAATTACTTCAGAGAGAAAATGAGAAATACTAATACCCAAATCCATGTCTCCTGAGGAAAAAAAAAAAGTCAGTGGTGGATTTCTTGTAAAAATTGCCTTATTTCCTACCTCAGCTATGGTTATAACTCTAGTATTAATATCTAATACCTTATTAACCAGTTCAGATTGTGCATTTACTGTAAAAATTCTTTAGGGAGCTAATACAGGACTTGTTACTTGACTGAAACTAGAACATGACTTTGGCTGAAAGGTAAATTGTGATTGTTGCATGATGGGGAGTCAGCATGAGCTGCCGAGTCTCAGATAAGCTTTTCCATGATTGCTTATGTAACATGTTGACCTTGGAATAATTTCCTGGCAGCCACAGAGAGATTGTTGATTTGACAGGTTTTAAACAGTAGGTTTTGCATGAAGTTATTGAAGTGTGTCTGAATGCCCAATTGCTTTAATTTTATATTGCTGATTAAATAATGAGCATTTTAGGTAATTCATGTCTTTAGTAACTGCATCTCTTCTTTGTAGAATTTCACATTAGAAAACTGTGTTGCTTTTCAGCTAATCTAAAACTGCCAGCTCTCTATAACTAAAGTCTGTTGAAGTTATCAATGTGTAGGCATTTCCTACACATTTTGCTTATGTAGCAAGGATTGATACTAGAGATAAGAGAAAAATTATGGGATCCTTCTGTCCTGTGTGTCCTTCATGAGTTTTGCAAGTTGCTAAGCACTTTTGTGGCTTTTTTCTGGAAGAAAAAAAAGAACAAAATGAAAACCTTCTTTTCACTCCCTCCCTCCAACCCCACAAATAACTTTCAGACACATCCTTTGAGATCAACGTTCAATTACTGTCATATTTTTTCTTGAACTACCACAATGATTTTATGGTGTTATTTAGGGTTTTGTTTGGTTTGGGGTTTTTTTATGGTATTACCCATTAATACATTTAATTGGGTCTGAATTTACATGACCTTCTGTTTAGTTTAGTTAGGTTTTAGGGCTTGGTGCTATGCTGGAGAATCCCAGGATTAGAAGTTTAAGACTTAAATAGTTGGGAAAAATGCATGGATGCAGATCCTAGACAAGACTATTTACAAACCATTAGATGAAATGATTCTGAATTCCTTTCTCAGTTTTATTGACATCAGTGAAGCTTGTTTCTAAGAAGTAAACCCCTAGATCAGACCAGGTCGAGTGATTAGGAAAATATCCATAATATAGTGGAAGGATATCTATTTGTCCTTGTTGGGATACTGATACTCACATTCATATGATTCTGGGAATAAATACAGGCAGACTAGTATAACTCAGCCTATTACAAAATCATCCCCTGACACTGCTGCTGGATCTGCTGTGGGCAGTAATTGATGATTAACACAAGGGGCCTCTAATATCTTATTTTCAAGTGTCATCCTGGAAAAAATGGTGTTCTGTACTAAAGCTGACTACAAAGACTATGACAGCAGAGTAATGGAATATTATGAATAATAAAATAAGGACACAGAAATGACAACAAAAGTCTAAAGTACTCCTAGAAGTGCTGTTTATATTTATTCATAATTGGAGGAGGTTCTGCTGAGCATTTAAATCTCTTGGCTTCTTCCTCTCCATTAAAATATATAAGAAGTAACTATAAATGTATTATCACTTCTTTATAATATCACAGAAGTGAAGAACAAGAAAGTACTAAATGAAGTAAGAAAAATTTGTGATGAGCACCAAAACTGAAAAAATATTGGATGTGCACAAATTATGGGGACTTACTTCAATCATGTACAATAACACATGTCAGGAATTGCTCAGTGTTTCCACTCAGATAATTTCGTCTTATTCCCCATGTCCAAAAGCCAAATCTCTTTCCTTTTAGATGGTGTTAAAAGATGGACATCAGTGGCACAAAAAAGGCAGCGAAGTCTGTATCTCTCCATGAACTGTGTCTGACAGGACTCCTTAAAAGTAAAATATAGTTTAATCTTAGCAGCATCATGAGACCAATATACTATAAAAATGAAAGTCTGGCTTTTGCTTTCTCCTTCCTGGCACGGGGAACACCAGGTTTTGTGACGCAGAACAAATGCTGCTTTTTTAGTAAAGGAAGAAAGGAAAAAATTGGAGTGGGGTGAGGAGAGGAGGTTGGGGAGGGTTCATCTTCAAGTCTGCACATCTAACACAGAACAAACATTGTTTGTAGATCTCTTGAGGCAGAAAACATCATTTCCATAGCCTTTTACTAAGTCAAACCCTGCTGTCAGAAGTAGTAGAATTTTAAATTTCAAATCCATGATTCATCCAATCATTCTAGTTTTCCAATCTGTTCAATTCTCTGCAACCTTCCATCTCTTATGGAAAGTCCTTCACTTACACACCCAGTTGGAACTGTTTTTCTTTCACTTCCTTCCTTGTGTCACTGAATTACTTGATTCCCTGGGGTCTCACTGACACCTGTCTGCTTGTTGTGAACACACACATTCCTTTCACCACCCTGGTGGCTCAACACCCTCTATCTGCATCTGCACTTCCAGACTCCACCTTCCTTTTCTTATGCTTATTTGTTGCAACTTTCTGAATATATCCAGCTTTCTGTTCCTTCCCCCCACGCCCCTTTATAGGACTTTAGAATACTTTTTTACATGGTATTATACCATGTACTACTTGGTCTGTTGTGCAACCCTTTCATTTCTCAGTCTTCAGAGACAGTCACCTGGTACAAAATTGTCTTATCCAAAGGGGAGGAAAAATTTCCAGCAGTCCACCTTCATTTTACTGTTTGCGTCAGGCAACAGGGGCTGCTACAGGTTGGAATGGCTTTGAAGGAGCAGTCTCTAATTCTGTCTGGTGTGGAAACTTAGTATTTCAATTTGATTAGCAAGTAAAATCCAGGGGGATTATTTTCCAGCAACAAGACATGTCTAGTTTGGTGCTGTAATAAAGAATTCCAGAGTCCAAAAATGAAACAGCAAAAGGCAGTTTTGTAGCGTTTCACTCAGTCAAAAATGTGACTGTCTGCTTATAACTAATGTGTTTGAACCATTAGAACACATCTTAGCATTTCCATTAATTGAAGTAGATTTTGTAGTCATGGTTTTGAAAATTTCTAATGATTTTTATATAACATTCCAGTATAGCCAAACCAGGGAGCTTGCTATTTGTTGAGTCATGGCTGAAACAAATCACAAATGCCTTTAATGAGACCTGCTGCCACTGAGAATACAAATTGAGATCCCTGTTGGAAATTCAGGCTTAAGTCTAAGGAACCACTTTCTAAGCAGGCAGCCTGTCAAAACAAACTGGACTGGTGGAACACCAAGCCTGAGAAAATTAATACCCAAGCTTTTTGCCATTAATTTGAGCTGCGCTTTCTAAACAAGCTTAAGAGACTCTGACACACAGTTCCCAGTGAAAGTGAACACCTGAGTTCCTTAAGCTTTATTGAAAAATCTCAGCATGAGGCCATTTAAAGTCTGGCCTTTGACTGTCCTCAGTTTGTGCAGATACGAGCTACACGTTCTTCCTCACTACCTTGTACTCTTGTACTTTCTCTAGGTTGTGCTAGAGAAAGTAGGATGGAAATGACCGAACTCTGATCATAGCTACCTCATGGAAGAACACCTTAAATAAAGATATAGTTTAAATGGCATGTGAATTTCTGATTTCAAATTATTCATTTTAGAGGGGGATTTAGATAATACTACACATGCTTTTGCTCCATTTCAGTGGAATATTTGTCATGAAAACTGTCACACTGACAACTTTCGGCTACATTTTCTGTGTCCACCCTAGAGTGCAGGAGTGTCTTTTAAAGGAGAGCAGCTGTCAGAAGGGATGTCAATTAGTGCCTGTTGATGGAGTGGGGTTTGTTGTTGACATCTGTTTAGGAGAAAGTCCCCTCATCTCATTTGCCCCCAGGCAATAAGCAATCATTAGATTTCTTTTGATACCTGCTACCCTGAAGTGAATTTCCATTGGCACCTGCAATCTTGGGCTGATCTTTTCTTGTTGTATGGGAGACTGATTCAAGTTAATGGAGACCTGAGAAGGATGCTAATGGTCAATAAGCCTTGCAATTGAATTGCCTTTCAGTCTTTGGATTAAGATACTGCTTTTATATTTTGTGATAACACATACTGGGTTTATTCTTATGGAGTAGAATAAACCAGAAGTTCTTATATTCCAACTCTTTTATCTTTATTACCACATAAGCCTGAGGACAGATACATTATTTATATGTTTCCAAGGGTCACAGTTAATATTTTAATACATATCTCTGTAGGGAGGAGTTATACAAAAAATATTAGAGGGTTAACTAGCTTCAAAATCATGGATTGCTTATTCAAAGACTAGGATGTGTTGATAAAACAACTGCCAAAATATGTGAGGTTGCTTGTTTTGATGAGAGGCAGGGAACAATAAGTACACAACTTAGTTTTTTTTCAGAATGTTGTAGGAACATTTTCCTTCACAGAAAGAAAAAAAAAAAGAAAAAAAATAATATTTCAAGACTGCTTGACAGGCTCCTGATCAGTGCCAAATTAGTTTAACGAAGTGCAGTACCACTAATCCATTTTCTAAACTTCCATTCATTCCCTTGAAGCCTTTACCTTTCAGTATGTCTGGTTATGCAAAAGCATACAAGATAGGGAAATGGAAACAGTAAGGTACTCAAAAACCTGCATAAACCCAAGCAGTGCTCAGTTTTGAGTTGCTCCAGAGGTGCAAAGGTTGTCTCAGCTGCTGCATGTTAATACATGCAGGGCATGTATTCACATCTTTCTGATTTTTAAATTTAGGACAGTGCATTCAGTTTGAAGAAGTTTAGAGATGCAAGTGAAGGTTCTTTCATAATTAGAGGAGGATTCATGAGATGAAAAATTACTTCATCAGAATTTTCATAGTATCTGGATTTTTATAATAATATGACGTCTCCATAAATCTTCTCTCATTTTGCACTTCTTCTCGTATTGTTTGAAATTGAGAATGAAATTAATATATTGGTCTGCTAAAAGCTGTCTGTGTTATACCAACTGCACAAAGCTCTGTCTCTTTCAGAATTGAACCCTCTTGCACCAGAGATTTTCTCTCTTGGGCTGTAGAGAAGTGCACTGAGATAACGATACATTTCTCATCAATATGTGTGCTCTGTGATGTGTATGCACAGGTTTCGGGTATGTCAGAATATTTAGGACTTTATCTTTCTCTTTGTGAATACTTTCATGTTGACGCTGTGGAGAAAAATATAATATGAAATCTTTTTTCCAAATGTGATTGAAAGTACTTTGGTCAAATACTGTGTTACTGAATAAAATCACAGCTTTATTAACTGAGTGCTCCATACGTATTTACACCAAATGAAGGTCTGATGTTACGTGTTAAATCTGAAGCCTAAAGAAACAAAAACATAAGTTATTTAAAGGAGTTTCTAACATTCAATGCATATATACTCCAGCACGTCACTTTCTTTATTGGTTAAATTTCTATTATAGAAAAAAAAAAAAAAAGAAAATTCTACCCCCCAAAAATTGCAAAGGTATTAGCATAATAATTAGCAGTGATATTATAGGTGTTGATCTATGGAGACTTGTTCTTTTTTTAGAAATGCATGGTGAGAAAATGTAAGTTCAAGAGATTGGCTTGACATAACTGAACTGCATTGTAGATGTGTTGGTTAGAATCCACTAAATGGTAAAGTTTTTGTGACATGTGCTGCTCACAAATCAAAAACGGAAGACATGGTATTTTTAATGAGGCTAAATGTGCAGCCTATGACCATTTTGAATGAGCAGTGAAGAATGATGTTACTACAGTACTTACCATAACAAATATATCCAGTAAAACAAATGAGCTGTGTTGTACTTAGAGTAGCTAATAAGAGCTTAACTCTGAAGTGTTAACCAGTAGAGCTACATTATACACTAGAAAATGCATATATATATATATAATATATATAAAACTATTTGGACACTATTTCATCTCTTTAATAGTGTATTCAACAGTAGTAAAGAGCCCCGGCGAGTACTTGGGCTGTATTTAACTATGCAGTCTACACCAGAAGTCATACTTCCTGGTCTGTAACCAGTATCATCCTATGGATCAGAAATGATAACTGAACACTTGCCAAGTGTTGTCTACTTGCCAAGTAGACAAAAAGTCATGAGTTTTCACAGGGATATGATTTCTCTTAGGCTCTGTGCAGGTGGCAGGAGAGATGTCTGCTGAGTCTGCAGCACAGTAACCTGTCTGCAACACCCAGTGTCTTCCTGCCAGCCCACAAGCCCAGAATAAACAAAGGACTTACTTCAAGACCAAGTGTCCGCTTTGGTTCCTGCAATTCAGACACAGCTTAAATGTCTTCGCTTGCTCCACTTTGGAAATCTTTGCAGTAGTGTAATCCTGCTTCTAGCTTTGTTCTTTCCTCTCAGCTTGCAAAAGAATAATGAAAGACTTGTTGTGGGGCACAAGAGCATTGAAGTAAATCTAAGAGTAACCTGAATATAATGCAGCAGGAGTACTGAACATCATTCGTGTACTTATTACAATTTCTGGATGAAAGCTTCCAACCAGAATCAATTACATCCCAATTTATCTTGGCACATGCTCTTGCCATCAGCACAGGGAATACTGAATTTTATCTTGTTAGACTTGCTCATCACTTTTCAGGTACTACATTTTCTCAGAAAAAAACGCCATGAAAATAAAAGTATTGCCAGTGTAAAGGCTTCTTATTATCTTATTGCCACCCACATATTTTCAAGTCTAACACAGTGCAGGCCATCAGCAGATCAGTCTCTGCTCTTGCGATATCTAAATGCTAAATGGAGGGCAAGATTTTCACTGAGCATCAGCTGCTGTGGGAGCTGCCTTGTTTATCCTGTTACCCCACACACTACTTCAACGTTAGACTGAATTCAGCCAGTTGAAGGACAGCTTTGCATTGCTCCTGCTTGAAAAATTTTATTTGTACCAGGAATTATAGCAGCTTTAATAAGAGAACTTTAAATGGTACTGATCTGTTTCAGTAGAGGCTCTTTTTTGGTTTGTTTTAGCAATTACTGCAGGTCTAAAACATTGAAAATCACATAGTTGGGTATGGCAAGTGAAAAGGTAGTGATCTAGCAAATGTTAGATGGTAGTAACCTATACGTTGTGGGAAGAAGGAGATTGATGCTACTTACTTATACATTATATATTTATAGAAATTGTTTTTGCTTAATTAAGTCTATATTATTTAATTAGTATTGAGACATGAAGGAGGAATAGATACGTATCTCCTCTGAGATCTAATTTTGTGAAAACAAAAGGAGCCAGAGGAAGTGGACAGTAATAGAAATTTAATAACAGATTTCCAGTGTGGCATCTGTTAAGTAGACAAAAAATTCTATTCACTAGAGGAAAAGCATCAGCCAAGGGCTCAGAACATACTTCATAGTGACAGGTATTTAAAATTTGGCAAGCAAGGCAGACTTGGACTGAAAAGAGGACCTAGAAATATAAGGAGAGAAACAGTTTC
The DNA here is from genome assembly GCA_035047845.1 of Dendrocincla fuliginosa. Classification (NCBI taxonomy): domain Eukaryota; kingdom Metazoa; phylum Chordata; class Aves; order Passeriformes; family Dendrocolaptidae; genus Dendrocincla; species Dendrocincla fuliginosa. Next base: position 9,771,570 of record JAWWMO010000175.1, on the reverse strand, counting down.
AATTTATTTACACTACATAAAAAGCCTTGATTTAGCACTTCCCGTTATAAAAAGAGTGTTAGAAGCATGTCCTCACAATATCACTCTTCACTACCAGAACCACTCAAGATAGATCTCTTATTAGTGGAAAACAGAATCGTACTTGACTTCCTTTTTGAAAGCACTCATCTCTTTTTGGATAAAAAAGTTTTACTACACAGACAGGGGCCAGTACCAGAAAAAACCCAACATGTTAAACCCACTTATTTTTATTGCTCCAATATCCAGTCAGTATCTCTATCAATCTGATTCAAATAAAATAAACATAAGACATTTCTTTAGTATGGTGTTTAGATTATTTTCAATTAATTTTCTAGTTTTACTCTTCTCTATATGTGGAGCATTGCTACTACAGCCTCCTGTAATGGCTCTTTTCTTATCATCTTTACTAGTATATAGGGAAATACAATGATGTTGCAATTCCTTTTTCTTTGCTCGTGGAGCAGGCACACCCACAGACACCCACACATTTACACTAAGCTAGATATTTTAATTTTGTACTGAAATCCCTTTAAACTGCTCCCAACCTGCAGTGAGAACTTCATCGGGGGTGGGGAAGGGGGGAGGGAAGCAAAAACTGAATATGCAGCTAATTAAATTTAGAGAAGCAGATTGGAACTCTTCTTTGGACAACTATTTGTAGCTAAATTTCACACTGATTATTTCTGGAGGTAGACAGCAGAGGCTGCATAATGACACCCTTAAGATTAGCAAGTGAATAGACTGCAAACTGTAGTTTTACTGTTATAGGGTAAATGATTAGAAATTAACCAACATGCTGATCTGGGTTTCATTTCAGTAAGTAGTATTTCATCAAGTTGCAGTAAGATTTTAATTAGAACTCATCGAGAGTGCTGTTGCTCTAGGAATAGAAAAGTGGAGGTGTTAAACTATTCATCAAATAGTTTAGTTCAGTCTTCTATCTCAGAAATAACGTTTTTGTGTTAGGAAAAGCTGTTTGGTTACTATTCTGGTACTGAAATTTAGGTGGTGATTTATTTTGACAGGCATAATATCAATTCAAGAAACTGTCATACGGACTTAAAAAAAGCTCCTCACCACAAACCCAAACCCTAACCCAAAATTAATGTTCCCCATAGATAAGCTACTCTGACTGCATTTTTCTCTAATAATGATAATGACCCAGTGAAGCCATTAATTTTATTAAAATTTCTCCAAATATAGACACAACAAATAGCTTCCCTGCATTTTTCATGTTTTCATATCATAAGAATCAGTGTAAGATAGGAAAACACATGGCACCATGACAACAGAAATCTGTGATTTTCAAAATAGCCTAATATCAGAATTTCTTCTACTGGTACTGAAGACAAAATAATGTGAATGAAATAAACATCATTGTTGGCAGTGTTAGTGAGAAATGCATATATAAAAAATATCCTGTTAGAAGCTTAACATTTAAACCTTAAAGGTTACCCATCTTTTTAAACATAACTCCTCTAGGTATGTGTGCTCAAGATGCTGTGTAAATCAGTACCAGGAACACAACTGCACACCGTTACAAACACAAATAAAGGGAATATGAACTAGGAAACTCTGGGTTTTGAGCTGTGTAACATCACACACCTTCTCCTGTCTGATGTCCCACCCTCTGTCCCTTCCTGGGGCAGGGACACTGAGTCACTTTTTTACCTAATAACTCTTTTCTGAATGAAATTACTGACTGAAGGAATGAGTGGGTGAATGAACTATTTCTGAATGGAACAATGCTTTACTAAGGAAGTAGAGGTTTAGGGTCAGAGGCAAGTTGAGGTTGTAGAGTTAATACCTACTATGTGACATTTGGAAACAGAGACAGCCTTCTGTTTGCTCTAGTTCTTCCTGAAGTCTGAAATAGTTGCAGATTTTACAGCTAAATAAGAACTGAGGATCTACCAATCTGTTTAACCAGGCAATTTGTTCTGTAAATTATATAAAAGTCAGAAAAATATCCCCACTCCTTCCCTCAACTAATTTAATTATTCAACTTTGACTATAATAGAAAGTGTTAACTCTGTCTTATTTAGTTTAAAATAATTCTATAGGAATAGGTCTATAAATATGCAAAGTATATTCTTTGCAAGGACATCCAATTTTTAAGCAGCCAAGTTCAAACTACTTCGAGTGGTTTTGCTTTGTGAAAATATCTTAGAAATGAAGCATGAGGCCAAGAAAAGAATGAAAGGAAGCAGGAGTAAAATTATAATATGCATAATAGAGACTAAATTCTTTTCACAACACATAAATGTAATTGTTAGCATATGATATTCCTCCCATTGTTACTAAAGACAATCACTCCCATTCCAGATAGGTTTTCAAAATTTTTTTCCTTTTCATTCATCCTCTCTAAGAGAAAACTCCAATGCAGGGGGGATAAAGCAGGATTAGCTTCACCATACCCTGTCCTGGCTCCACATGGAGTTGAGGGCAATGTGCAGTTCTTGGAGCCCTGGCCCAGCAGCTCCGTGGAGCCTCACAGAGTGCAGGTCTGCAGACCTGGTGCTTTGGTGCCTTGCAGGATGTTTCAGGTGTCACCCGCCTGCTTCAGAGGGTGTTCATCAGCTACCTCAGTTAAGCATTCATTTTCCACAGGTTTTTTGTGTTTTTTTGTTTGTTTGTTTGGGTTTTTTTTGTGGGATTGTTTGTTTGTTTTTTTCCCTAACTTACGTTCACATTAATATATTTTGATTCAGATTCAGTTCTTATTTTTCTCCTCTGACTTGTTCAGGTGCAAACCCTACTGCTTCTTCCCTGCCTCTGCCTTATGATGTATCTTATGATGTACTCATTTGGTCTTTTCTGGGTGAATTTTGGATCTTGTCATCCAAACTTCATTTTGCTCACAAAATGAGTCAGAGTTTGCTGTTTACCAGGTCCTTTGGGGTGTATGCTTTTTCCTGTTGGTTTGGTTTTTGTTTTTTCTTGGTTTTTTTTTCCACAATACAATATGGAAATCCTAAACCTGTTTTTAGCATACAACTCTGGTGAAAAACAAGAATGATAAAAACCTCTTTGGTTCATGATTCCCAAGCAATTTTGTCTCAAGAAAATTTCAACTGAGGTGTTGTATATTGGTTGATCAGAATAATTCAATCAGATATCACAGATCACATTTTGAAGAGAGTTGAGTAAAATGGGTGTAAAGCAAAGTTTATTTGCGTGAAGGACAGTCTTTGATTTGAGTAGGTAGATAACTGATAAATATTTCTTTTGAAAATAAGTGCTTTTTCATGCTTGTTTCTCTTGTTTTGAAAAGAGAAGATTTCATTTCTTGTTTATATTTATTTACTATAAAATATGTGTATCTTTCAGTTTCTGCCTAAAAGGGAGAAAGAGAATTTATATACTAGTTTTTATATAGTAATTCAACATATGCATCCTGGAGAACTGCACACTGTGCTATCAGCCTCTCTGAGTTTATTAGTGTGCAAGATTATTTTCTGTAATGCAACGTCAGTTTGAAAAAAAGACGGATCACTGTGTTGGAAAAAAAATGGTCCTTGATTTTGTTAATTAATTATTGTTGAATAGTTTTGGTATAGCAAGTAATGTTAACATTTTCTTGTGGTTTGAAGGTATATATACATTCATACGGCACAACCCAGAGTAAGGAAGTTAAAAGAATAATGCTGACCAGCAATTGAATGTGCTGGTTGATTTAAGTGTGAAGAAATTAGATCACACATTAGCATGTGATCCTATGACATCATAAGTAATGGGGCAACAATGATCCAGATGCAATAACAGAGGGCCTGAGCTGAAGTCAGTGCAATCAGCTAATAAAAGAGTTCAATAAATTTTAATGACCTTCAGATCAAACACAGTAAATTGAGTGTTCTATGCTGAATAAAACATACTGCTTCCCCTAAATCCTTCTTTGGGTCAGCACTGAAAGCCTCTCTCTTTAAGGAACCAAGTATGAGCACACTAAATTACAAAATAGCTGAGATTAAGATATAAATTTTGAAGGACCTTATTTGGGGTAGTTCTGAAGCACATTATTAGTAAGGACTGACATTTGAATATGTGAGCTCCCTCTAAAGCAAGGCACATGATACAAAAGCTTTTTACTAATGAAATTAAGTATTAGTGGAACCAATCAATATTTAACAAAATATTTCAGGGTTTTTTACTACTTGTGAAAACATGATGATCTAAATTGTAGATTTATTCTACCTTTGGAAACACAGAGTAATTTAAAGTTAATGTACTCATAGAGATGAAAAAATCACTAACTATAGTCAAAAAAGCATGGCAGGGAAGCTCAGCTATTTCAGAAGAAACACACAGAATAGTAGATTGAGCTAACACTAATTTGTATTTCTCTTTCCAATTTTCTTGTCAGTGACTTATCACCTTATGCTGCAATTTTACACTTTTTCTACTGTCAGTCACATTCACTGGTGTGAATCCAAACTAAGTCTACAGGCTTCAGTGGCATCACTCTGCATTTACCAGGGTATATCCAAAATGAAAATCCTTCACTGTTTTAATATGCCTTCCTCCCAGTGAAGCCTTTCTTCTCTACCAATGAAGTTCCCAGAGTGCACTTTCTCCAGACTGATGCTTATGGTGTATAAATAATTTGGCAGGTGCATTGTATTAATATAAATGATCTGTCACTGCGCTGATTTCCTTGCAGCCCAAGTGAAGTGTGCAGCCACAGATGAAGTGGCAAGTGTGCCTGTTTAACTCTTCCTGATAGTGCTGTTCAAAGTAGGACTACATTTATTTGCAGCTTGTGGGGATTTTGATCCTTTCTTGATACTTTTTGGATGTGGCATTTTTTGTTGCTGTTTTGGTTGTTGGGTTGGTTTTTTTCTCTTATAAACTGAGCAACCCTTTCTGCAGGTTGATATGGAGGCCTGAAGGATTTTGTTCTTGTCGTCTCTCTTTTCTTTAGAAAACTTCATAGTTACAACAGGCTAAAATGAAGGCTGAAGTGAAAGAGAAAATACAAGGTAATACAAGATAAGTACAAGAGAAAATACTGTACTGATGAGCCAATAAAATAGTGTTGCCCTTATGCTTGTAGTACCTTGTGGGAATAGAGACTGGCCCTACCAGGTAATATAGGTCTTGAGGTAGATACAATTCATTGTATCTACCCCCACCTTGAGGGAGAATTTGGGGAATGGTTTCAAAACCTTTGGATCATGGTTCAGCACTATCCTGCTTATCTAGATGTAAATATCAGCAATAAGCTGCAAGTTCCTATACTGTTCGCTATCTCAGTACAGGTTTCTGAAGTGCTCCTACTGCTATAGCATTACTTGTTTGCGTCAGAAACTTCTCATCATCACAATTCCATCAGTTGCCTCATTGCTGTTTTTCAGAAGGAAGGACAGACACAAAAAAAAATCTTGCTCAAGGTCGTACAGAAACCTGTGGCAGAAAATAGAATTGAAATGCTCTGACAATTATGGTTGCTTAGATATAAGTAATTGAATTCTACAGTGTGAGTAAATATTGAAACTGGATAAATTATTCACAGCAAGCATGTTATTCTGAATGCTTAACTCCCATGTAGGTGATTTTTAGGTTGTTATAAATATGTTTGTTTTTCCAAAATGCTCAAGCAACAGTCTCATTCATAATATTTGCTGAGCTTATTTTCTGTATTCACTATTCAGCAGTTATCTTTAACCTGAATTTTCCAGATGGTATCACTGATTTGATGTGTTTGAATCCTCCCAGTATTTTCAACACTTCTGTGATATCTTTTTATTTAAGCAAAAAAGACCACACGTACTTATGAGAATTGAGAATTTTTATAATTTCACTGACTTTATTGGAAGAGGACACTTGAATATACTATCATGAAAAAAAGAAGATATTCAATAGCATCATAGACAAATCATGAATTTTACTCATACACTCACAACTGTTAAAATTTGCTGTCTGATATCCAGAATGCATTTATATTCTAATATTTTGCAACTCCCTGTGACAAAAATACAGTTAATTAGATATGCTGAAAGGAGAACTTTAGCTACTTTAATATGCATTGCTTCTGTCACAGAATGTTCAAACAGTGGTGGTGAATCAATTTGAAAACTCCAAGTAGTCTGGTTGATATAAATTAAATTAAAAGCTCAAGGTTGCTTGATATGCACTTTTTCAGACATTGGCTGAAATCCTGCTTCAAAAGCCCCTGCCAGACTCAGCCACAATTTAAAAAATTATCATATTTCAACTAACTTCCATTTAACTGTCGCGAACATTTCTGTATTTGCTTTCCCATCATTACTGATTCCTGAGACACCTGTGTACAAATACAAGCTCTCCCTTCTCTTAGCATGTCCCCGATTCACTCATTGATAAAACATTCCTCTGCTATAAGATCATATTAGTTTTTTTAAGAAACATAGTGAAACAAAATTCTCCACTGTTGTTTCTGTTGGCTGGAATCCATCCTCTCATCCTGCTCTGCCGATAGCAGGAACTTTGGCCCTGGGCTTTAGCTTCCTGGTGAGGAGGAAATACAACAAGGAGTTCTCCACTAGCTTTGGATCCTGCTTCTGTAGGAGCACTCCTGAACAGAGGACAGAGTTCAAAAGCAGCAGAGAGCATGATCACTTTTCCTTAGAATTTTAAACTTTCCTTTTTAAACTTTTTCTCAGGATACCGATATCAGTAATGTTTCTACTTGCTGTTTTTCTTTTACTGCTCAAAAAAAATATGTGTATTGATTCTGGTACATTTTTGCATACAAGTTGAAACCCACTTCTGAAAGTCATCATTCAACTGCACTTAATGTGTCATCTTGGCATGTGTATAATTTTCATAATATTACTAAGCCTATTATGAAAAAATAGATTTGAGAGGACCTTAAGATGTTCCTTTTACTCAGAATGGGATTAGAAGAACACATGGCATCCTTGACAGGAACGCATTAAACCTTTTTGTGTGTACAGAGATTACAAACTTTACAGGAGACAATCTATTCTGAATAGATCTCTGTCCTTACTAAAAGTGAGTTTGGGTGTCTAACCTGAACTTTTCTTCTTGCAATTGAATCCACCTATGCTATAGAAACAGTCCTCCTTTAGAATTGTAAACCATAATTCACAGTGCTATGTCTGTATCTAGATCACATTCAAAACAGAGGACAAAATTACTCTCAGCAATCCTCTTTTCTTTGCCTTTCCATTTGAAATATGGTATGATTGCATGAGCAAACATTGAAACATTAGACTGTGTCAGTGCAATATTAATTTGGCCCTTGTGAATATGCTTTTCACACAGTCCTTAGTCATATGATTGCATTTTTTCCCTCTCATCAAAATCCTATCTCATTCTGTGCAGAATTAATATCGTTCTTATGTTTTCACAACCTGCTATTACTTGGATTGTTCCCCATCCACTTCTTGAGTCGTCTTAGTCCTCTTTTAAAAAAAAAGCTTATCCTTGTAAACAGTTGTTTTATCCATGAACCAAAAAAAGAATTTCTGTGTCTCTTGCCCACTCTTATTTGCCAAGTGCTGCAGTTTAAAATTATCACTAACGCAGGTGAACACATAGAGGAAGTATCCCCATCTATCCTCAAAGTGTCTCATTACAATACAAATGCCTGTGGAAAAATATGTTTTTCTGCTTTTTATTTTTCCCCCCCATACAGAAAATGGTAATGAAGCAAGGGCAGCAGTGTATGATCTCTGCTAAACACACTGGAATCCCCTGCAATTCTTCCACGGGAGGTGGTTTCCCAACAGGACTCAACAATAACCCACTGCACATCAGAGCTCATCCAACAGATGTGTACAGACTACAGCACTTGCAGGAAGCACCAACTTCACAGGACTTCAGTCAATTAGGCAACTCTGAAATCAAACTGGAGTCCCCTCATTCTCCCTCTGAAGGCTTGATATTAAAGCAGAGGGCATTGAGTGGGTGGGACACAAATACCCCTGTGCCTCTTTACTAGCTCTGAAACAGCTGTGGCGGGTAATTAAGGGAATATAAAGCTCAGGGTTAAGAGGGGTGCTTTATTCCTGATTGGCTTGTGCTTGTGGTAAGTGAACTTAACTTTAAATGTATTCATTTTCAACATTTGCATTGACTGTCCTTGTTTTTTGGTAAAGTGTTTGAGATGGTGTTTTTTGAATGCAGGGAGGAATTTCAGTGTTTTGGGTAACTTGAATGCAGTTATGTTGTTAGATTTTGGGGATGTAAGCAGAAAAATCTCTTAAAATAGTTGCTAGGTGTTTTGGGCTTGTTAATGCTAGAAAAACTAAAATGCTATTAATAAAGTAGGACTCTATGGCCTGATTCTAGAAATTCATCTATCTTGCTTTGTCTTCTAAGTAGGTTCAGGTTATGTTCTCACTTTATGATATGTAATAATGAGTTTAAAATCCTCACATATTCCTGCACTTTGTTTGGTGGTATTAGTTTCCAAATTTGGCCTTTTTTATTGATTTTCTCTACACTGTTTCTTGCTGCTTAAACAAAGATCACAAAAGCTTACATAAGGTATTTCCTGTACTCTGAGTGGCACAGCATCTTGAATTAAGGCAAAAAGGACACTAAACATATATAGCACAGTGTCCCTGTGGTCTTGCTCTTGTTGCATGGGCTGCCAGACCCTTATTGTTGTAATTAGATAAGACAGGAGAAAAAGTGTATGCTTCCCTTTGTTGGGAAGGAAGAAAGGACTGGTTTCTGAAAACTAGGCAAGGCAGCGTTTTCACATTAAACAGGCTGAGGCTCACAGATGAGGCTTGAGCACCCGTGACTGTACCTGGCTGGGGGCTGCAGCAACTTGGTGTGATGTTGGGAGCAGGGCTGTTACAGGAGATGTGTAATACAGTGCTCAGATGAGCTCCTTTCTCTATCTATTGGTATGTTGTCTGAGGAATTAAGCTTGAGCTGTTTCATCAATATGTGTCAGGCTTTCAAAATTTCCCAGGCATATATGACAGCTTTGATTCTAAAATAATTTGTGTGATTTTAAAAACTAGATAGATCTGGGAAAAAACAAATGTTATTCTTTCCTATCTATCTGCACAGTGTTCAAAGAATATTATCGTTACGTATTTTCCCTACGGCGCATGTAACATCCCTCTCTTTGTACTATTGAAAGTGTTTTGCTTTCCAGTGTTATGCTGATGCAATTCAACTAACTTATTTTCCATTGCCAACATAAAACCCATTGAAATATGTGTTTATAAAGTCTGTAAAGCATTTCCAGGTAGATTTTCAGAAGTTATTTTACTTATTCTTTATTTGTAAGCTGCCTTCTTAATTTTTCAATTAAATGCTCCTTCATATAGAGTCAAACCACTGCCTTTTTTGTGTGTGAAGCTGAACCTAAATGCTTGTTACTCTTTGAGTTGTGTTCTTCTTCATTATGGTAGGCATTCCATGTATGTAGGACGTAACTAGGAACATGTCTGAATCGCTTTTGCCACTTGCAAATTATTTGTGAAGCCCTTTTTAAAAAGCCTGTTTCCCAGTGTTTTGGGTAACAAATAGTTTTGCTGAGTCTTGTTTAGTGATTCTGTTTCAGAAATCTTTTGTCACAGAGAGTGAAGAGATATTTTTTTTGTGGATTTAGTTTCCAGAATAAATTTTAATTTTCCCAGAGAGAAAGCAAGTCTACTGATTAGCTTGGAAATTTGCACAATGGTGATAGGTCTGTGACGTTTGTTGAAAGATTTCAGAACATTGTAGATGTTCTTCATGAACACTGGTGTAACATCACCTTTTCTGTGGAGTTGTGACAATTTTTCTTTGGCCTCAGAAGAGACCAAGACTGGTTTTCCAATGAAAACACTGAACAGGAGGCCTTACTACCACTGCCAAGGAGCTTGGCTGACTTGCTGAGGATCAATCAGCTGCAACAATTTTTATAATATCAAACACAACCAATGAGAATGTCTCAAATGAAAACAAGTCAAGGATGTAGAATCTGTCCTTTAGCTTTCCCACCCCTCACTTCTCATTTGAGAAAAAAGCATATACTTTTCTGCCTTTATAGGGTTTTGAGGTAAGGATACACATATATATTTATACCCCACCTGCTCTGGCGTGGTCATATGTTCTAGCTGCATTTGCCTCCTTGCATGTTTGTTCTCTGAAGCTTGCTTGAGGTAACTACAGATGAGCTTTAGGTTCATAACCAAAATGAGCCTTTATGGATGTTTCTACACTTAGAGGTTGTGTTGGGTGGGTTTTTTTCCAGAAATGCAATGACAGTATACAGATAAAGAGGGTGCAGCCATTTAGAAAAGCTCCGCTGCAAAGGGTAGGTGGCACTTGTACCAGTCTCTTTGCACTGGGGACCTGGTTTGTATCAAATGGCAAAAGAGTAATGTCAGGTTAGTACAAAACTAGTGAACAGACAAGCCTCTGGTTACTACAGAGGTGTTCTTTTTGTGTCAGATTGTGTCTTATGCAAACCTAATTAGTTCTCAGTATGGAGTGGGTATCTGTTCTGTGAAGTTGATTGCCATTTTATTGTGAAGGCCTGATAATGGCTTAGTTTAACTGCACATGTGTGGCATACATGAAATGGAATTGACTGGAATCCTGCCTCCTCAGGGTGGCAGAAATAGCTGTAAAATTGTATTGACCAGTGAAAGAATGGGTCAGAAGCTCAAATCAACATGGTGTTCTTGGGAGTCAGAAAAGCACCATTGGTGTATGCCAGCCATCGCACTTCAGTTGTCCAGGAACTCTTCTAATGTGGTAGCTGGAAACTTGGGTTGCCTTACTTTTTTTCCTCCCCTGTATTCACTGTTACAGTGTCTGTAGATGCCTACAGTACTTTCTGAAGTTGTGAAACTGAAATGGTTGTGAAAGTTAGTGCATTAAATCTATGTGGAAATGAAGCAATGCACTAATTCAGAGCTGTATTTTGCATAAAAAATGGGGTGATGGTGAAAGAAAAGCAGAAGTGAGTCAAACTGGAAAAAGAAAAATGATTGCTGTTTGCAAAGGCGTCAAAGTCAAATTCATCAGATGAAAGACCTACATTTCATCAAAAGTCTGAGTTTTTCAAAGAATAACTTTGATTTAAGTGTTTTGATTGGGATAGTCCATTTTCAAGGGCTTTCCATTTCTGTTAGAATAATGTAAATTCCCTTTCAGTGTCACACAGTCATGCTGCTAATTGCTTATAAAGGTACTTAGCCATTAACAAAGCAAAACTATCTTCAAATTAAATTCTTGTTTTAAAAACATTGGACCAATTTTATTCCTCTGGTCATTACAACAGCTCCTTGGTAGGACTTGCCCTGTTTTGCTCACTTACCTGTGACATGTGACAAAAGTCAGGCACTGTTATTACAAGCAACTGTTAGGCAGCAGCACTTATTTCTATTCATGCAAATTGAAACTGAGGGAATGACAAAAGCCCTGAAATGTATTTTTCTTAATCATCAGCTACCAATCATATTGTATGTAAGTTCTCCTATAGGGATCTTTGCATATCTATGAGC
>JAWWMO010000175.1:9738993-9759987 GCA_035047845.1 Dendrocincla fuliginosa | reverse complement strand
TGCCTCCTCAGGGTGGCAGAAATAGCTGTAAAATTGTATTGACCAGTGAAAGAATGGGTCAGAAGCTCAAATCAACACGGTGTTCTTGGAAGTCAGAAAAGCACCATGGGTGTATGCCAGCTATCCCACTTCAGTTGTCCAGGAACTCTTCTAATGTGGTAGCTGGAAACTTGGGTTGCCTTACTTTTTTCCTCTCCTGTATTCAGTTACAGTGTCTGTAGGTGCCTACAGTACTTTCTGAAGTTGTGAAAGTTAGTGCATTAAATCTATGTAGAAATGAAGCAATGCACAAATTCAGAGCTGTATTTTGCATAAAAAATGGGGTGATGAAAGAAAAGCAGAAGTGAGTCAAATTGGAAGAAGAAAAACTATTGATGTTTGCAAAGGCCTCAAAGTCAAATTCATCAGATGAAAGACCTACACTTCCTCAAAAGTCTGGGTTTTTCAAAGAATAACATTTATTTAAGTGTTTTGATTGGGATAGTCCATTTTCAAGGGCTTTCCATTTCTGAATAATGTAAATTCCCTTTCAGTGTCACACAGTCATGCTGCTAACTGCTTATAAAGGTACTTAGCCATTAACAAAGGAAAAATATCTTCAAATTGAATTCTTGTTTTAAAAACATTGGACCAATTTTATTCCTCTGGTCATTACAACAGCTCCTTGGTAGGACTTGCCCTACCTTGCTTACTTATTTGTGACATGTGACAAAAGTCAGGCACTGTTATTACAAGCAACTGTTAGGCAGCAGCACTTATTCCTATTCATGCAAATTGAAACTGAGGGAATGACAAAAGCCCTGAAATGTATTTTTCTTAACCATCAGCTACCAGTCATATTGTATGTAAGTTCTCCTATAGAGATCTTTGCATATCTCTGAGCTTTTAAAATCTTTCAGTGAGCTTTAGGAGTAAGCTTTGGTCTTATAGATGGTCTGCTGCTTAATACTTTGACCGTTTTAAACTTCAGTTAATGCGTCCATATTTTTTTTTTTCTTTTAAATCTGATTGATTTCAACATAGGATTTCAAGGTCTAACCTTAGAAATGAAAATACCTTGTTATGAAATTGTCCTTGAAAGACTATCAGTTAGATGCATTTCTTAGAAGTAGTTTAATGAAAAATTCAAGGAACCTGAGAGTTTAGATGAATGAATGTTGGCAATTTTGGAACAATACTTAGCAGGTCTTCCCTTTTGGTTCTTGAAAAGTGTTTTTCATGGCTGAGATGACTTAGCTTCTGTAGTAGCCTGTGAACTCCTACAAGTACAGACTTTGACAGTGATGCTCAACTTATTCCAAAACTTTCACCTCAAAAAACAGTGCTGTAAGATATACCAAGAGCTCGTAATATCAGAATACACAAAAATTAAAGGATAAACCACATGCCACAGTGGAAAATGGATAGGTCAGGATGAGCAGGAAGAGTTCAACTTTGTATGGATGGCAGGCGCCCCAGTTTTTCCCACTTATTCCAATGAAGTTCTAAGCCTGTTAAATTCAACATCTACACCCTAACATGTGCTCCCTATTCCTTGTTAAAATAGTTTTTCAAAGCAACAGTATAACGACTTCCACACTTTTCTCCCAGAAAATTTTAACTGACTCAAATCCCCATTTAGAAGTTTAAAAAACTCTGTACTTGCAAAATGGCATCCAAACATGCAAATGCTGTCTATGGTTCTGGAGTGATCTCTTATTTTATTTTTTTGTCAGCACTAACATCAGCTTAATATATTAGACTACACAGAAGTCTTATTTATTGTGACAAATCAAAGTGCCACCAGGGTTCTCAGCTGCCATGGAACTAATTTTTCATGTTGTCTGTTTTGAGAATGGGAAATTAAAAAAACTTTAGCTGTAGATCTGATTTGTGTGTGGAAGGAAATGTATGGGCTGAGTTCTATAAGAGAAATTCATTTTCAAAGAGTTTCAGAGCTGTGCATATGCAGATATATGGATGGGGTGAACTTCTGGTATTGTGTTTTCTACACCTGACATCAGAGCACCGGAGTCTGGCAACAGAGCTGTTCCTAAGCTTTCTGAAGTCAGGTTTTATTAGAGAGAAGTACATACCTATCTTTTAGAAAAAAAACCAAAAACAAACAAACAAGCAGGAAAAACCTCCACAAACCAAACCCACAAATAGATGAGCTTTTAATTTTCATAAAAAATAATGCCATTATAATCCTTTTCCTACTAGATGGAGCGATCTGTAGTATTTTTAGAGGTTGTTTGTTTTGTTGGTTGGCTTGTTCCAGTTGGTTTTGGGGGGTGTTTTTTCTATTATGGCCAAGGTCTGGATTGAATCCCTTATGGTCTCCTTAGTTATAATGAGTTTGATATAGCTGTGCACCTGATAAGTGAACAACATGAGGGTATCTCAGAACAGCAGTGTCTTACTTTAGTCTTTCTGCATTCCAGAACCTTGAAATTCCCTCTGGTTTGTCCCCTAAATGCATGCTAAATTTTTTAGAGTATAAAATTTTTTAATAATCCTTTTCTTGTAATGTCATTCATTGAGATGCTCTCTTGAGGTTTCCCTTTGGCACGCAATTTCAGGGCCCCCTGTGGTAACCAGCAGGCAAAATGCCACACCCTGGAAGTGGACAGGCCCTGCATCCCTTCACTGTGATACAGAGCCAGCCCTCCGACATGCTGAAGTAGAGGATACAACTGTGCAAGGATTTAATTTGCATGGTAAAAAGATGTGAAATGTAACATGACTTACTACAGTAGTGAAGGTAAACTTGGGGTTACTGAAAGGCAGAGTGCACTCTACTAGAAGTATTACTCTTTCCCCTTTAGTGTTCTACCTTTTCTTAAAAAGGCTAGCACCTCCTTCAAACTGTCATTTCTTGCAGCTTGGACATATAAATGAGGGTTGTTCACCCCCATTGAGACATTTGTTCCTAAATTTTAGCAAAGATTACATTCAAACCCTCAAGTTTGGAATGGTTTGCTAGCAAACCTCAAAGTCATAAGAAGGATTTCTGCAAATATGTGTAATTACTTGAAAACATGCAATGTAAGCTCTTAGCTTGGTAAGATGTCTTCTCTCTCACATCTTATTACAGACTGAAACTGTGTTGTTCAGTACAACTCTTGAGGAACTAATCAAAAGACAAAATTTCTGTCTTTTTACCTGCCAAGGAAAAAGAACCCAGATAAACCTACATTACTGCTGGGGTATATTGAATCTTTACAGGCGAGGCTGTTAACAAAGCTCCAGGGAGAGCAAGAGTTATTTTCATCTCTTAATCCACTATGTACATTTTCTGTGTTTTATTAGTTTGAAATTACTTGGCAGTTGAATCAGAACAAGAAAAAGGATCTATTCCTTCATAGGAGTAACTAATTAAAAAAAAACAAAACTAGTGAAATTCAGTATTGGAGGATGTCAAACTATTCAATGTGTTAAAAATTATTAAATTCATGAGAAAGACAAGTCTATCAAGAGCCATACACTTGGAAATAATAATCACAGGTTAACAATTCTGGACTACTCATTATGTTATGCTTTCTCCTCATATCAAGTCCACTAAGACTAAAGTCTGGCTCTTGTCCATGATCGCTTTCATATAGTGCCTGTTACTCAGCTCTTAACTGGTAAGAGTCACATTGTGTTGCAAAGTTGAGGACTATTTTGTATTATCATATTGTTGTCTAACAGCTCACTGTAGAAAAACTTGCAATTACTTCCATTTTGAGTGAAATTTTAAACTTTTGTAGTAAACAGGTGAAGAAATACCTGGACATGTCCTAACCATGGGAAAATAATTTCCATGATTTCAGTATAACACATTAATTTTTGCATTGGAGTTGGAAGCTTCATTTCATCACTAACTTCTGAGGATTCTGTCTATATGGACTACATAGAAGACCTTGAGGCTTTTGTGGGGTTTTTGTTTGTTTTGATATTGTGAATACATTTATGTAATGTATTAAAGGAAGTCTTTATTTGCCTCATTGTCTTCTAGCTTCTATAAAACATAAATCATTATCTTGGCATGTTCAGGTTTGGTTCATTCCTTTTGCTTTAGGAGGGGACTGTTATCCTATGGAAGGTCCTTTGGTGCTATTGTGTTCTTTATTTTTTTTTTTTTTAAGAAGCAGACCTAAGTGAGTGTGAGGGGTAATAGCTCAGTTGCTCAGTGATGTGAGACAGTATTTGCTAGTAAATTTAAGCACCTATTGGCCAACCACTATGATGCCTTAGGGAGGAATTTCAGCACTCAGCTGAAGTTTCAGCTGGTTTGTAAATCTATTAAAGTCACAGAAGAGTCAGAAATGAATAAAGGTTGAGACTTCCCTGGATTTTTT
Source organism: Dendrocincla fuliginosa (assembly GCA_035047845.1). Taxonomy (NCBI): domain Eukaryota; kingdom Metazoa; phylum Chordata; class Aves; order Passeriformes; family Dendrocolaptidae; genus Dendrocincla; species Dendrocincla fuliginosa. The sequence goes on along the minus strand of JAWWMO010000175.1, from coordinate 9,755,665 downwards.
TTTTTTTTTTCTCTCTTTGCTCTACTGCCTTAGTGCCTCTTGCTGTAACAATGCAGTTCCCTGAGAGATGACACATTTATTTTGGACTTTTAAGAATCCTTTTTTTTAAGCAAAGTGCTTGTCTACATGAAGATCCCCAAAAGTTAATGACAATGATCAGCTATGTCCATTCCTAAGGGAAAATTCTCAGTACAAAGTCATTGTTTCAAGAAGACTGTCATCTTGCCTCTAGAATTTCTGTGTTTTCTTTTAAGTTTTCCAATCAATGGACATCATACTTCTGTGTGCAAGAAATCTTGCCACACAGGCCTGCTCTGAGCCTGGTGTTGCTCTGACCTTTACAGATGTATTAATGTGTCAGACACAGGTAATTCAAGGACTGCTGATGGAAATAGTATCTTAATAGAAGTAGACAAGTATTAAGGAATGAGAAATACTTCCTTCAATTGTGAAAGATCACTTGAGTTGGTTCTGAACTTGAGAAAGGCATTGTTTGTCCAGAATTGTTTTCTTTTTTCCCATTCTGCCAGTTCTTGTAACAAATGCTACTTGCAAATCTATTTTATTGTGTCCTTCAGTCACCAGTACCCACAGTCCTACAACTGCTCGGTGTACCAGTGCAATGACATTTTGTGGAGTAGACACCTCTATTTTTTAATTAGTCTCAAGGCCTGGGTTGCTTTGGTTGTTCTAATGTCTTAGTAGTAGTCCATGAAAAATTTCAAACCTCAGTGAAATAGGTAGCAGTCAAAATTTGAACTTCACAAGGCTTTCTCACCTCTGTGTGTCTGCTTGGAATTTGCTACAGAATACTTGGACATTATTTTCTTGTTAACTGATTATTTTTTTTTTCTTGAAGACAGTGGTGGTTTTTTGTTATTGTTTAAAGTTCTAAATTGCTTTCAGTATTTTAAGCAAGGCATGCTGTTTTAAAGTGTTAAACAAGTAAATATTATGGCTGTAGGTTGTTGAGTGATTGTTTGTTTTGGAAATACTACGACTTCACTTCTCTGTAAGGAAAGAGGAAAACGATGGATAAAAAAACATAATGCTGGTGACAATAATGTTTACTGCTGTAGCCTGGTTGAGGGAACAGAGTAAATATTTTCTTTTACATTTTAATTTCAGTGTGCACTTGGATATTATTTGCATGAAATGCCAAACTGAATCAAATCTGTTTGAAGAGATGAGTGGAGAACCCTGCATTTAGTGATTTGGGTGCCCTTTAGTGGATAACTGTATGACATTTGAAGGTTGGATTTCATGTTTAGAGATGGTGCTACAAATAACAATGAAAAGAGCAGTGTGGGTAAAATGTAGATGCATAACAACTCTGGAAATGCTGCTTGGCAGCTAGTAGGTAGAAAATAAACATTGATGCTGACAGCTGGAGGACAGTAAATACCAGTAAATGAAATGAGGTGGCACATAACAAATCTGCCATCATGCTGCAGATAATTGAAAAAAAAATTGGGCTCTCCTGTAGAATGTCTTGTTTTAGCCCAATATGGAGGTACATTTTCAAGGGCTAGAAACATTGTGTAGAGTGGCATGCAAGTGGAAACTTGATGGCGGTGGGCTTTGAAATTCCATTCTAAAACTCACTCAACAAAGAAAGAGGATAACATGCATATTTTCAGCTGTTGTGCCCATACTGAAAATAAGATATTTTTCACCAGTTAAAATTCATATATCAGCATTTGGCCTCAGATGTTTCGTGTTTCAGCAGCTCTGAAGAGTGTGTCCATCTCATCCCTCACACTCACTAGTGCTTTAACACATTTGTATATGCCCAACCAATCTTCTGGGATATACTGCAGCATGAGAAGTTATATTGCAAAATGAGGTAGAGTTGTTGGAAAATGTCAGTTTTGAACTTAGTAAATAGTTGGACAAATTCCATTGGAATAATCCTTGGGACATACAACTGCATAAAAACTGTGGCTACTAGAGATGGTAGGTTTCCTGCAAGCTCTGTGCAGAAGGATAGCAAGTCACATCCATGTTTGGAGTTGCACTGTTCCACAGTTCTTCAGTAAAGTTGCCTTCTGCCATTTCTGTGGAGCAGTGGCAAATAGCTGCTCTCCTGCAGGTGATAACTGTGCCTGCGTGTGTCGGTGTCAGGCAGGAGAGGGTCAGCCTTGCCTGGAGCCACTTTCTCTCCTTTTTTTTCCCCCACATAACCTGCTACTCACATACAGAGAGGTGGGAAAGGAAAGAACATACTTACTGTTCTTACTCCTCTGTCAAATCTGAAGTCAGTACATAGTGAATAGGCTCTCCAGACTCCTCATGAGCCACTTAATTCTCAACTGAATGTCTGAGTTAGAAAGTAAACACTTGTGAAGTGTAGTCCTTTTGCAGGAAGGGAATAATGGGTTGCAAGATGAATTGTGAACTGCATAAGTCCTGCTGAGTTGGATGTACATTACCCAGTGAGGAAGCAGTAGCAAACATTGTTTTTTCCTAATAAACTCTAATTGTGAACTTGTAATATATATTTCCACTCTCATGTCACTTGATTAGTCACCTGAGTTTCTTGATATTTTATAATGTCTGTATGGAATAGAACATATGTGTACGTCACCTCCCAGCAGGATACCTGAGCAGCTTTCAGGGTATATGTTATCTAATGTTAAGAGACAGCAGCAAATCAAGTGGAGCAAATTTGTTTAGAAAGTATATGTTTTCTAGTGATTTGAGTTTTGCTTATAAGACCCTTACTTTGATATATGTACTGGGGAACCTGTGATCAATGAAATCCCATTGCACCTGAGGCAGGTGACTGTTAATTTCCTCAGCAGTTCGCTTCCCTTACTTGCACTGGTCTCATGAGAAGATTTGTCCTTCATTACAAAGTACTTAATTTTCAGTAGGTGAGGGACAGCTTCTGGGCATTGCAGTAAACCTCTGCTGTATTTAAGAGCTCATAAAACTCAAATTCTTCCCTAGCTGAGCACACATGGTAACAGTATTTGAATTAATTAAATGTCTTTTATTTGTCCATTAAGACTTCATCATTCTCCCATGCCAGTTTCATGTAAGATCCATTATTTTTCTGGCTTTCTGTTTTGGTTCTTAAGTCTCTATGAAACCTTTGATTTTTTTCCATGTGACACTGAATTTTGGAATTACCATGGCTTTTAAGGCAATGTTGCCTGAGGTGATTTGGCACACCCCACTCCTGTGACAATTCTGGACTCACAGACTGATCTAATTGCCCAGAAAACTGTTTCCTCTGGTACCGAAAGTCTGCTTGATTCTTGAGAGGACTGAGAAGGACAGTCCTGACCTGGGCCACACACACAATAGCAAAGGAAACAAAAAATGGAAGTTTGGAAATAATAAGGGAACAAAAGACAATGTAGTGATAGAACATAATGAAGTCATGAGAAGAAGGGTGGAAATTAAGTAGTCAGATGCTTCCATTGTTTGTTTTATTTAAGATGACCAAAGGAGTTGGATAGAAAAACATTAACTGCTCTTTGTAGGTTTCCTAACAGAAAATACTTCCACCGGTTTTGGTAGCCATCTCTATTCAATGTATTATTAGTTCAGTATGTTTGTATAAACTATCTTTTAAAAATTTCAAGCAAGTTATGTTAAAGCATAACCCTTCCCCATTAATTTCTAGAGGAAAGTGGACTTTAAAAAGGTGTAAAAATAACAATATTATCATTCTACTGGAGCAAAAGTCTTAAATGACAATCATTAAACTTCTGAGAACTTAAGACCAATGCTTTCTTTTCAAGTCTTCTTTATTGGAACTGGAGCAAATGACACTTGACTCGCAGATACTTGTACACAAAGATCTTTGTTCTAGTTGTACAATGGGAAACAATCTGTCTTTCTCTGTATGTGTGTATATGTGTACAAACAGAGATGTATTTGATAAAAACTCCAGCATACTATACTTTAGACTACAGTGGATTAAAAGTAAATCAAACCTTTTGCTCACTTAGAATAGTTGTGAGACTGACACTGCTACTTCAATATTATTTCATGTTTACTGCAGGCTGCTAGAGGATTTGCTCTTCCAATTGAGCAGAAACTGTTAAGCTTTCCTCTGCACTGTTTTATGTGCTTATTTTCTAGTACCATAGTTGTCTTTTACTTACTTTTGAAATATTGCTGTTGTATATTATCTGGTTTTATAGCACCATAATTATGTAAAATGTCCTTTGAAAGAATTATAGCCAAACAAAGATAGCCTGACATGGTGCAACTCTTAAAATCCTGAAGCTGCTGTTTCATTAGTGCCTGAACAGCTTGCTGCAGTTTTGTTCCTACATTCCATATTTGTACATACAAAAAATAGTCATAATGTAAAGGAACAGTTGTGTATGAATAGGTTTATTTTCTGATTCTTTACATATATTTCCATCCTTTCACTTCCCATTTAAAGACTGAGTATTAAAATGTGTTACAAATTAACATATGCTAAAAACCACAGATTTCCTCCAAATATGGGATTGGGAGCCAGAAACAAATTTCTAGATTGTGTTAGGACTTAGCATTTTTGTTCAAAATTAGTATTTAAGTATGAAGGATATTGTTTAAAACTTACCTCATAGCTCTAGGGCTATACAAGGAATGACTGTGATTTCTTAAACATTAATGAAAAAAATGACAAATATTCCAGTTCTATAGATAGAACTAAATCTGAGTAGATACGGGACTCTGGATTTTGTTCTTCCATGTTTGTTTCCTGTACTCAAAATTAGGGTTCTTTTTGTACATTTTCTCACATTTATAGATGCCAAATGAAGTAGGTGGTGCTGTACCAGGAACGATACCAAACATGTGAAATACTCAAAATATCAGGGGACATTTGGTTTCTTTGGATTTAGTTTTTCCAGATAAGCATGTAAACAAATGACATCCTTATTCAACAGATCTTTCCTTCAAGGAAATTCACCTCTTAAAGAAGTAGAAAATCTATACAGCGTTTAGGTTCTATGTAAATCTCTTATTCAGGGAGGAAGATGAAAAATGTCCTCCTTATATGTTCTGAGGAAAGGCCAAGTTCACATTTTATTCTGCATGTGTTGAATTCAATGTTAAATTTCCACCAATTTCAGTCTCATAAATGGGTGTAAAATTCTAATCACCAGTAAGCTGAGCACATTTTATGTCAGGAGTGATACAGGAGGAAGAGACCAGAATGGAAGATAGACCTTAAGCAGAATATGGCATGATATTTTCCAAACAAGTAGGAAATTTTATTTTTCCAGCACGACATGTTAATCATAAATCACCAGACCTTTTAAAGATAAAATACTATTTTTCCATTTGTTTAAGTCTGTGCAATTGGCATGCTATTTTAACAAAGTGGAACTCTTTAGCCTTCTTGTGAAGTGTTTATTTGTACAAAAGTGTGAATTGATTCCCTGTGTACATAGAATTTGAAGAGATTCGTTAGAGAAATTGAGAGCACAATAATGGGTCTGTTCAAAACAATTCAAAGGAAATCTGTAGTTGAATAGTCATAAGAGTTGTCAATTTCCCATAGGACCTGAATATACTTTAAACTATGGCATGACTTGAAAATAGATAATCAAACCAGGACTCTTTTTCTTTTTTTTTTTCTTTACAAGTTTTGGTGGAAAAAGTGTGGTTGAAGTGTTAGCAGCAACTAAAGCTCATTTCTGGAACATAAAAACATTGTTCAGACACTCAACTTATTTTGCTATTGTTTAGTGAAGTGTTGTTTGCTTTCCTACTGTGAGCACATCATGTTCAATCCGTAATGCAAATAGATTCAGTTCTAATTCATTTCATCCCCATGTTTTAGTTGTTTATATCCCTCAGAGCCAGGTATCTGCTCATTCTTTGTTGGTTTTGTTTATTCGTTGCCTGGCTGCACCATCCAGCAACACATTTTATCTGGCAATAAGGTGTATTTGATTACACAGCTATTTCTCTAGAATGATGATGGTCATTCATTAAAACTGGTAACGTCTGCCTGTGTCACATAATCTGAATGATTTTATTGTAAGATACTCATTATTTCTGACCTTTTAATATGGTTTTACAAGTCAGACAATGTCAAATTTTAAAAATGTCTGCTTAAAAAATCCCTCCATCTTATCTTTATTTATACCTTACAGGGGTGTGTAGTATATTTCTTTCACTGTTTGTCATATAAAGCAAGATTCTTTTTTAGGAATTTCTTTCAAAGGTACGCATGTAGGTGCAGACTAGGAGTGCTTTCAAAATTAGCTGAGTGTCATTGTGCTGGGTTATATTTGGTACTAATGAATTCTTTCACTGACAAACAAGTAGGGCCTGTCACAAACATTTGCACTAATGTTCACTACTCATTCCTGGAGACTGCTGAATGCCAGAAACCTCAGTTCTTTTCTACTCTTTTCAGTAAATTTTTGTCTTCTCAGTGGAGTAATGGCTCCTTTCTTTGTGTCCCTCCAGCAGCTGACAGTACAAATCACTTGTTACAGTTGCCGATACTTACACTTTTGCCGAAGTGCAAGTGTGTTGTTAAATGCTTCACAGAAAGTTCCCTCCTGCTATAAGTTTATTCCCTATTTTTAAGGCATGTGCTTTCAGAACATTGAGATGATGTTTGATGGATTTCCAGCATTCATATGCAAGTCTCTGGTTAGGTAATGATTATTTAATTAAAAAGTGTTATATAAACATATACATTGAATTTGGGGATTCTGACAAAAGTGTTTTAACATCAGCCTAATGTGCATTTTCTTCTGTAGCACGGTTTTTTCTCAGAATTTAGCTCTCCATTAATCAGTGAATTTATTGGAACCTCTTTATTTTAAAAAGTAAAGCATGCAGTTAAATCTTTAAAGAATAACATATTGAATAAGAAATTATAAAGGCCAAGCTTTTATTAGGGATTTTTAGAATTCTACTCTGAAGAGATGTCCTGTTTTATTATATTAGTATCTGTGAATCCCCCAAACACTTTTATTAAACACTTTCAGTGTTTAATTTTCATGAAAAAAACCCCTATTTACATGAATACTAGTTAAAACTCAATTCTTAATTCACTATTTGGGGCTTCTACATCAGTTAATGTACAGTATAAATGGAATATGAAAGGCTTTCTAAAACCTCTCAACAGAACTCTAGTGCATGGCCAGAGATCAGCCAGCTTGCAGTGAGACCAAGCTTCTCACAACCAGAACCCTACACACAGAAGCAATTACTTAGTCTGATTCTGATAAGAGGAAAATTACATGTAAATGCTGTCCCTAGCTAGTGAATGCTGCAGCAGCCTGAATTTTCTAATCATGAGGTCTCAGATCTGTGGCTGGGGAGGAGGGAGAGGAAGAGGAATAAAGGGGAAGTTTTAACATACTCTGAGGTTTCCAACCCTTCCTCTTTAATCTGTCACTTTCCTCATTTTGCTATGACCACCTGGAATATTGAAAACATCAGTGGTTCTTCTAGATTTTTCTTCTAATTTAGAGAAAAACATCCAGTTAGTACCTCATCTCAATAGAGGAAGAGAAGTGAAATATCAAGATCACAATGTAGTGTTCAAACTGATTTCATGCATTAACCATGAAAATTAAAAAATTATTCAACTCAAATCAACTCTGAAGCATGGCACTGAGAACTGTGCTTTCCTTTGAATAGCTTTGGGTAATTAATACATGTATATTTACTTTCATTATATAAAGCTTTGTCTAGAGACATTGAAAATTGATGGGAATTATTATTATTTTTTCAAACAGTGTAAGTAAAGTTGAATTTTGCAAATCTGAATTTGCAAAAACCTTGCAAAACCTGACCTTTGCCAGCAGAGATAAAGAATTTAGTTCCCCATCAAAGTAATTAGCCTCTAAAATTATTCACTGAAATCTTTTAAAAAGCCGATGATTTTAAAGAACATTCTTTAGTGCACAGACAATATACTGAGGATGTATGCTCTTACATAGGAATGGCTGGATATACTGCTAAACATCAGTATCTTTTCTCTGGTACTGTGCTATATTCTAGTCATTTTGGTCTTTGTCTGTATTTTCAAGGACATCAGGAGATGTGAGATCAGGTCCACAGAAAAGACTTCCACTGGGAAGTGGCGGCTAGATTATAATGTAATAACACAACATAAGTCTGCTAAGTCATCAAATTAATTTATTTGTTAAAACTGAACTTTTCAATTTTTACAGGCCTCTACAGGAGGCCTGCAATTTTCTGAAATATATAAACTTACTCTTAATGATTCTCTAATTTCTGACAAAATTAAAAGCTCTGGAGACGCTGGAGAAGTTCAGCAATTATGCAATTAATAATTAGCCTGAAGGGTTAAGAAATAGACAAGGAGAAGTTTGTTTAGCTAAGAAGTATAAATTATTCTTGAAGGAGGAAGCAGATGGGCACTTGATTAGCTTTAACAAAGCTGCCATGGAGTTCAACAAACTGCAGCAAATTAGGCTTTGGCTAGATGAATTGTTAGCTGTCCAAAGACCAGTAAATGGAGTGTTTATTAAGTTTTTTCCTATTTTTAGAGCATGACTTGGTAAAATATCAAAAGTCAACTTATTGACTCATTAAATAAAAGATATAATTAAATAAATACTATTCTTTTCTATCTGTGTGGGGAAAAAAGCAAAGGCAGGCAGATGGAAGAAGACAGGTACACAAATTAGAAAATGTTCATATCCATGAGTAATACTGTATTTATATGATGCTTCCATTAACCATTGTCCATCTATAGAGCAGTAAATGTTTGCTTTAACAAGATATCTAGGTCTTAAGTGTGTTAGGGAAGAACTAAAACATTATGGGCTGAGTTTATGGAAAATTCCATGAATTTAATGAAGTAGCTGGTTTTGTTAAAAACATAGTTGAGGTTGTAGAGTAAAGTTTTAACCAAACAATATCAATACAATTGGAAAATTTATCCATTTGTATTGATAAGTTGTATAATTGACAATTGAATACAATAATTGAATTCAAGCTAATAAAGCTATCATTTAATCTGAGTATTTGCAAGTGACTAGAATTCAAAGGGTATCTCAGTGATTTTTAAAGGCAGTGCACGATTCTATCAGTGTTCTTAAACATACTTAAGTTTGTATCCACTGGAAATGTGATATGACTAAGGATATGATTAACAATATCTCTAATGTTTTATCAGGTGTTTGAAAAGAGTTATAATAAAGTGGTATTAGAAATTGCATTTAAATTGCTGTGTGATTTGGGATATATATTCACTTCATACAGCTCAAATATTATGAAGTAAATGGAGACTGACCACAGTTCCATTCTGAATCTTCCTAACATAACATACCCTTCAGGGACTACTGAGAGAATATAGCTTTGCTTTCCACAACTGCTTATTTATGCATAGACTCCTATATGACTCTGTAACTAAATAGCAAAAGACAGCCTAAGTATATAAAATGCCAATAAGATCTGAATGATAGCTTCACCTTCTGGATTGTATCTCCAGCCATTGTAGCTCAAAAGTAATCTTTTATTGAGAAACTTCTATGGAGTCTAATAAAACCTGCATAAAATTTTAAGCTGTAACAATTTCAATTCCCTTCTCTGGCAGATTGATGAAGATAATTTTTCATTCTTTTGTAGTTGTCTTCCTTAAATTTTTCCTGAATAAGTGTATCAAGATACTCTTAAAAAAAAAAATCCAAAACAGTATTTGCATAGAAAAATTTATAGAAAATATAGGTGAAAATAACTTCTGTGCCCAATCTCAAGTATTTAATTATTTAGAACTGAAGCCTACTACCAAGTACTGGAAGTGAGAATAGTGTTTGGCCAGGAATTTCAGTGAAATATGAAAAAGTGTAGAGTCAAGGATTAAATTGTAGTGCCTTTAAAATTTATTTTGAAATTCTCTAATTTTTCTTGTTCTTCCCTGTTCTTCACCTTTCCCTGTCCCTCAAGCAAGTATTTAAACTTTCATATGTACATTGAGATATTACTTTTTTTCTCATCTGGCTCAGTATGTGCATGAATAAGGAGCTTAATGAGAGCTTTTGTCTGGGTATAATAAGCCAAAATAGTACCAGAACTGAAAAGAAACTGGGGAGTAGTTGCCTTTCTTGCTGTTTGTCTTTAGTGAGAGTTATTAGGATATGAATGTGATAGACTTTTCCCACAATTTGCATTCAGAAATCTCAAAACAATCCCTTTATTATTATTTCAAGAATTATTTAATTGCTGATATTGGATTTTTCTTTCATCTTTCTGTGTGTAATTAAACTGGTGTATTGAAAAAGCTTAGGAAAAAAACTTTCAAAATGGAAATGACCAGGCTCCATTCAAGTCCTTTTAGACCATGTTCATCTTATCTCTATTGTCACAAGTCTTCCAGACCTATAATGAACACTTAGTAGTAACATATAATTTGCCAGGGTAGCATTATTAAAACAGTACTTAAAACATCAATAGTAGGAAATCAATGGTATGGTACAGTAGAGTTCAAAAATTTCTTGCCTTCAGAGGATTTTTAAAATTGATCTTTTGATAAAATCCCTATTTACAAAACTAACGAAGAAACTGATGTGGGAAAATGCAAGTTTGCTCCACTATTGATTTGTGATAAATATTTGTAGAAGGCAAAGTGGGTTAGGTCAACAAGGATGCTAAAGACTGGTATGTACTAAAGCACTTTCTTCACAGTAGTGAATGAAGTGCTATGAATCATGCCATAACCCTCAATGCAAAAGAGGAAATGGTATATGTAGCCTATTAGCAACAATCCCAATGTCTGGCATTATTAGACACAAAGTCATGCTGTGGACAGTGCAGCCACTCCCCAATGCAAAGCACTTGCTCCATTACAGGGAGGCAGCTTAGGAAGTGGCTCCAGCAGGAAGAGGGATGGGTGCTGAGCACCAGCAGGCTCTACAGCAAGCAGGGCTTTGTGATGGAGTGCCCAGTCTCCTGTTGGCCCACACTGCAAACTCAGTATTCTAGTCTGTTATGAAGAAAACAACTTCATCTTTGAAACTTTCTCAGCTATCTCGAGGCTAGTGCTTCACTATTCTGTCACTCTTCAAATTGGTCTAAGTCTTCAAAAGCCAGACAAGCTAAATGCATTCACTTCATTTTGCTGTCAGTCCTTCTTATTTTTAAAATGTTCATTTAGTTCTCTGAGTTTTTGCCATTCCTTTTCCCCTCTGTATTTTGTCACTTTTCTAATTACTGCAAAATATCTCCCCTAAACACAGTGAAAGCTGGATGGAAATTTTCATGTTAGGTAATGCTGTGAGATATAATTGTTTTCTATTACCTTCTGACTTTTTATGAAGTGGGTTTATGTTTGGTGTGAGTAGTGAAGATCCAAGTGACAGCAACTCTACAGAAATTGTGAAATTTGGTAATGTCGTCATTCCTCATGCAACCATTCATGAATCTGTGTTTGAAAACAATGAAGCAAATCCATCTAAATTCATGATTAGAAATGCATAGATTTTTAAAATGTCACTATTGTTTTAGCAAACTTTTTCTGACTTGAAGAAAAAAAAGCTTGACAAAACTTGAATTGATCCCTGGTCCTCATCCATATCAGTCCAGAGTTGACTGGTTCACTTTCAATCAGTGCTAAAAGAAATTATTCCATCTTCCAAAGGAATTATTCACAGCTCCATCATACAACCACAAACACTCAGGCAGCTTCAGGAGAATAATGGCTTTCTGTTTGTCTCCCTACAGAAATGGGAAAGTACTGATTTGCCCAACAGGTGCTCCTTTGTGTCCCATGCTACTTTTCAACACTCAAAGGTATAATACATACTGCAAAGGGTAATACACCTGGCACTAATTTAGTTTTCTAAATGAGCTTCTATTTCCAAGGGAGAGGAAGCATTTAAAAGTTTCTAAAAGCAGTTGTTTTCATTAAAATGAGATCTGTCAACACCTCACGGCCGTGAACTTACTGTGGCATTTTAAGGTCTTGTTTTCACTACAATACCAAGTATGTTAGTATAATTTTTTTATTATGATATAAAAATGCACAGTAATTTTTTTTGCCTCTTAAGTAAGCCAGAGTTCTGTATTTTAAGAAAAGCGAACATGAATTAAAGTAGGATCGTTGTAAAAGGTTTAAAGTATTATGAGGGCAAATGGAAAATAAACGGTAGAAGTAGAAAAGGCTACTTTCCTGCCTTTTCTTCCTGCTAGAGAGGAGGGAGAGGATGCAGGGCTCCCAGGGGCATGAGAGATGTGTGGTTCCTCTGAAATTACTCTTTTCCTGGTGGCTATTGTGATAGATTGCCACAGTGCAAGAGAACAACCAGAAGCCAATAGTAATGGATAGGTAGCATTGACGCAGGTAACATGGAGGAAGATTTCTGTGGTTTTTTTTATTGCTTAGGAGTGTTTTGATTTATGCTGAGACAGGTTATGTTTGTGGTACTGTGCTGGGACTGGCTCACTCTCTGTTTCCTGGCTTGCATATTGTGGTGAAAACTGGAAGGGGAAAAGTGATGATTGCAATTGTGTGGATATTTTATGCTTGGATTAGTGTTAATTTTTTCTGTTCCACATTTCTACTAGGGATGCACTATTTTCCATTTTTTGTCAGGTGTTCTTCTTTCTGAATAGAGACTTCTCTAATGAACGAAGTTTTGCAGTGTGCAAGGGTAGAGAGACAACATTGTTCACTAAATAAATGAACCTCTGTTTCAGTATTAGTGAAATTGCCAAGTTTTGTGTGCAGTTAAATCAGTTTTAGGAAGGTCTTATCTTAGAACAGAAAATTTTCAGCTTTCAGTTGTTTTAGAGGTGATCTGACTCCCAAATATGTACATCTTGCAGTTCAAATGATAAGCCAGAACACCTTATGGCTTATGCCACTTGCTTTATCAAATGGTCTTACCCATTTTCAGTGTCACTAGGGTATTGCATACTTAGAACAACAGCTTAACTTCTGAATGGATATGCAACAATACAGTTTTGAATTATATAGCAAAGAATGGAGATTTGTGGAAGAGTTACCTTGCTGTATATCAGTTCAAATGATATCAAAGTTCTAAAAAATTAGTGATGCAAATTTTTTTCATAATTTTATGCTTTCCACCTAGGTCTGGCTTACTAGTTCCTCACAAAAGGTTGAGGAACACATCTTTACATTCTTGTTAATTTTCTGTTTCTTTCTTGAGATTTGCCTGTTTTCTTTCATCCTTTAGCAATTACGTTTGGGCTTATAATGCTCTACTGAGTAAACTTCTGAATCTTGCAAAGACTTGATCCCTTGGTTTATTTTCAACAAATTTCAACGTTTTGATATAGCTTTCCATTGGAGAGGAAAGCATATTATTAAACTTATTTGGGGAGGCTGTTGAACCCAGGATGAAGCTGAATTTGGGGATGTTTTAATTACTGCAACATAGTAACCTTTCTCCACACTATTTTTAATTAAGTTCAGGGCTTTACGCAGGAGTTTTTCTCTGTGGTACTGTCTGGCTGTGCCTTGAACACAAATAAAATGCAAGTCTAAAATTTCAGTATCAGCGTCTTTCTCTAGTTCATTTACCCTACTTACCCTAATAACAGGATAACTGATGTTTCATTATAAATGTGTTTTCAGTCTCTGTAGGTTTTTTTATTTAATTTACAAGGTCATATTTGCTGTCCTCGTGGTTGGAAAATCTTCCTTTCTTGAACTGGAATTTTAATCGATCAGAACTCTGTGTTGTATATAGACAGTTAATTCATCTAATCTGAAGTGTTTGTATAATACTTCCATTAACATGTCACTATCCTTCCTGTACTATACTAGTATATAGTCCCATTAGTATTTCTGTTCTTCCCAAGGTTTGTTTCTAAACATTCTGTCAAAATTAAGTCTGCTTTAAAACCCAAAACAAAACAGCCCACAAAACCTGTAAAAAGTCTACAATGCTTCAAAAACCTCCAGAAAAAAAAACCCTCGAGTTTTAATAGTTTTGGAAGGAGTCTGCAAGACATTCTGACTTCTATTGATCGATGTATCAGTTGTATGGATTTATCTGCAAGTATTGAACTGATTTGTCAACTATGCATCATTTTAGTCACCCTCCTATAGCCTGAGCCTAATCTGAACATATCTCCTGGTTTGATCTGTGAGAATTAACACATAGGTAACAATATGCCTTATGTTTTTTCCCTTAAAAGTTTATCGGAAAGGAGCACATCAGTTAATCACAATTTCTGAAGAACAAAATTATATTATTCTTGGGCTAAGAAAATCAGAAAAATTAACATTTTGGCTGCAGCGAACCTGTGAAATCGGTCACCCTCTGTTGTGATTTATGTGCAGCCAAACTTGCTATTCTCCCTCTGTGACAGAAAGAGCATTCTTACAACATTAATGTATCCAGAGGTATTAAGAATTTGTTTAAAATAAAGCTGTGAGAACTTGAAAAGCCTACCTGGCAAGGGAAGCTTTTAAAAACAAACTAACTACTCCATGTTCTGAGACCCTGTCACTGGAAAGAACTAGAGTCAGCACAGAAAGCCATCAGGAAAAGAAATCACATTTAAAATGTGATTTAAAAGAAATATTTTTGTTCTTTGACTAGTCCTAGTTTCAGATGAAAAAAAATACTTCTACTGACCAATCCATAAATATTGGCAGTGCTGATTTATTCTTTCCAGCAAAAGTTAGTTTATGTGTATGTTTGACTACAGGGACATTTCCCTTTCTAGGTGGACTTTCCAGAGAGCAGCTTGCTGCTATTCCGTTTGAAACTAATCAGGAAATTTAAGTGCTAAAACATGAGCTTACAAACTCTTACTGCTCTCTGGGAGTAGATGATATGGCAATGGCAACACTTGTTAACCACGTAGGAACTGCTGAGCCCAGCAGGACACCAGCTTGGTCCATGATGCTTGGGACCACTCCCAGGGACCTGTCTGAGAATAGGCACAGCTCCCTATCCATTTTCTTTAATTACTCAGATCTCACCCTTTCTCAATAGATCAAATGAGAAACCAAACTGTTGGACTTAAAATCCTCAAGATGAGGATTGCATTTTGGCTGATAATCTTCTAGTTGCTTACTGGGTTTCATTTGCAATTCGTAATACACATAAGAAATTCAGTTCTAAGCCATTATAAAAGTAGATCCTAATCACCTTTAGACTTGGACTGGAAGCTGATGACATCTGTACTTTTGTCATTATTACCAGGCTTCTTATTGAACAAGGACAGGAGAGCAATAATTTTCTTTCTAAAATAATTTTATTTCTAAATTGAAATACCTACTGTGTTTGCTAGGGAGTTAGTCAGCACATATCTGTGCGGCCCTAAGGTTTTTTCCATAAAATTGTAGCTTGTTAAGTGTACCTGAGCATATTATTTCTATAAAATGTGTATTGTGCTTAGGGGAAAGTATTTCTCTGTTTAAATTCCTTTCTCATTTGCAACTGGAAGCAAAGTAAGCTGTAACATTGTATTTGGCTTGTTTCAGCAATGGTATTGTTCCTGTATTTTAAAATTGACCATCTCGCAATCTGGCCATGTTACTGATACTCAATATTCAAAACTGTAATTAAATATTTTGAGCAATATTATAATTAAAGATACAATTCATAATCTATTCATTAGGTCTGTATTGTGGGTGCTTGCTATAAAGTACTAAATCATAGTTATAACTCCTTGTAAGAATTTGAGTCATACCAGGATACTTCAGACTGACTGAAAGCAATTCCTGTTGTATATTGTCACTGCAAATGACAGTATTTATAGTATCTAAAACAATATTTCCAAAAGTTTGGGACTTGTCATCAAATTATTTTTAGATTTGACTTTTTTTTCTTTAATAACTGAATAGTCCTTTTTATATTGTCACAATAAATCTAATGTGTACAAGATAAAACTGAAACACAAGACAAGTAAAACTAAGGAGATAATATGTAATTTATACTCTTATTTTCTTAAAGGAAACAAACTGGCACTAGACCAACACTGCAGTATATAAATGTACTCTGTATTTCTTTAGGTACGTACAGCTGTCTTTACAACTTCTAAATTTTTATAGTGGTACTTTAGACATTTACTTAGCTACTTTAGTATTCTGTTCTTTTCACACCTAAAGTACAAGGACACTTTACAATGTTTTAAGCATCTTAGCTGGTGGATAATGGTACAAGGGGCTAAAGACATTGTTCAAAATGCTACAGAAACTACAGAAAATAACTGCTACATATGAGCATTAGTTTTCTTGGCTTTGACTTCAGGGGGGTTTTTTAACAACCAGAGCATCCATGTTATCCATTCAAAGTGGAGAATAGTCTTTAATCTCTGACTTGTATGTGCATTTTGAAGGCTGATGATAGAATTTTGTATCTGCTGAGGATTAATTCATGAAAGCAGCATTGGAACATGAGCTTCTCAGAAGTCCTTGTAACCTAGCTTTCCTTTCTAATGAAATAATCAACAAATGAGCATTCTACTCCTAATGTATAAGCAGCCTATGTGCAGAAGTTCTGCTGTAGGCAAAGTAGAGTCAGGTTAGAGATGACATCAATAACTAGTCATTGGAAAAATTAAAACTTTATAAAACTACCATTTTAGTTTATCAGTGGTGTTTTAAAATAACTTTTTTTAATACTTTAGATCTTGGAATGCTTTGAAGTCAGGGTTTTGTTTAGGTCTCCCTGATCTGACCAAAAGAAATTGGCATGAACTGGAAAAATATTTTCATCAGACCTAACTTTTATTTTTTCTCTTACCC
>JAWWMO010000175.1:9721287-9738893 GCA_035047845.1 Dendrocincla fuliginosa | reverse complement strand
CTGATCTGACCAAAAGAAATTGGCATGAACTGGAAAAATATTTTCATCAGACCTAACTTTTATTTTTTCTCTTACCCTAATGGCAATGCCAGTTGTGCCAGTTGTGCCAGATCTGTGTGACTTTGTGTGTCATTGGGGAAGATGACTCTTGAGAAGGCCAAGAGATCCATGAGTAGAAAGTGCTGTGAGATCAGTTCCTCTCCGTCACCATGGAAAATGACAGATAGCCATATCTATATTTTGTCTAAAGAAAATAATTCAATATTTCTCTTCTTAATCATCATGTATGGTATACTTTGTGGGATTTTACAAACTGTGTAGAAAGATTTATACAAATACAGAAACAAACTAAAGCTCTTAATTTATGGAGGATCATAACTACATGGCCTTGTTACTCTCTTTATCATGTCCTTTTTATGAATAAGATTTTTTTTCACCATTAGAACCCTTACAAATAAGTCTGAAGTAGAGATATTTTGTTCTGCTTTCTTAAAATAGTCTACCACTTTCTCCTGATAGTATTACTGCCCCACAGGAGACATTTTAGCCATATAATTAAATTTGTTTTCAAGACTTTTCTGTATTTAATTCTCATAACAAGTTTACAAAGCCTGGCACTCACTGGAGAAGATAATGAAGGGCCTTTTTCTGTTCAACTGGGCAGAATTTTTTCTATCCTGACACAAAAGATCATACACTAACAACTTTGTCTTTTAGCTGCAAGTGACAGAGTTGTTGTACACTGTGTTGATTCAAGAAACTATATAAGGATAAAACCAAAATCCTAAATTAACTGCTATATTAAACTTGAAGAGTAGTGAGATCATACCTTTTTATGTAAGCTGGTTTGGACAGCTATTCATTATTCATCCCAACCTGCATCCTGAACTACAACTTGTGCCTCTAACTAGGTATGGAGAGACTTCATATAAACAAGTAGATTTTTTAAAAAATATTGTTTTAAACTGCTGTGCACAAAGCAAGTTCTACAGCAAGGCATGGAGAGCTCAGCAATCTGCCAGCTATCCTCATTCTCAGTTCTGTGAAAGGCAGCTGCAGGCATGGAGAGGTCCAAGGTTAAGTGTGTGGTGGGCTAAGTAATGAAAAAAAATGATGTTTTGTTTTTCTCTGGGATTTCTTAGTTTCATATCCTCTTCCTGCAATATTCATTTCAGTTGTATGTTCTTGAGAAAGTGCTGAATTCCTTGTGCTTCTTCTAAATCATGCAAGATGTTTCCTTCCTGCTGCAAACTCATTCACAGAGAATATTTACTCATGCAATGCAGAAAATATTATTCTCTTAGCAGAGAACAATGCAGTGCCATCCTCTAATTCAGGCATATCACTGTCATCTCTGAAGAAGATGGTGTCAAAATGCTTCAGAGCCGTTAATTGCATGTAACAAATGGGACTTGTTTCAGATTATTTTTCTCAAGATGGGAAAGAAGCCATGAATTACATATGTGGCAGTGTCAAAATTCAGATAGTGCATCCTGAGATGTTTTATGCCATTTGTACCTTTTCAATACTCAAAATATTCTTTCCTATATGGGTTTCAGAGGCTTGCTGTCACTATCTCTGTCAGTGTAATGTCCAGAAAGCTGAATGGCTTTACATTTTCACCTCCTCTTCAGGAGAAAAGCATGGGGACTCTTGAGTTTTAAAAAGGCACTAGGGCTCCTATTTCAATGATGTTGGGCTTTATTACTCTGCATTCTCTTCAGGTGAGACAAAGTTAAAATAGGCATGGTGTTTGGAGAAGACTTGTTTTTTGAGGTAAGAATGTAGAAAAGTTGCAGCATGCTGAGGTCCTGGAGACACTTCTTCCATTACGGAAGAAGCAAAGGCCTTCTGGGGTGTTGCTGAATCTTTGGCATGTCCTGAGGCAGAATATAGAGAATCTCAAAAGGAAAGGAGTGAGTACTTGAACTTAAGTCAAAAGCTGAAAAAGAAGAGAGATTTCCTCCTTCTCCCCATATTTAATCCTGCATTTTACTGAGGAAATTAGCAACTTTGTAAAACTTGGAGCCTCCTAGTTGCAAGTGCTCTCTTATTGTTATAGTCTCCATAGGTGATAAAGGTTTTGATTTTGGCATGAGGTTTCCTGGGCAGCTGAAGAGGAAAAAGCATCGCTTTGGGAGACTCTTGCATGGTTGGTGTTAGGAATGATTCAAGGGAAGGATTGAACATAAAGCTTGTCAGAAAATATTTCAGTTACACCTTGCAAATGTGGTGATGTGTTGACACCTACAGAGCTCAGGTATTTCACTGACCAATTACAGCAGTGAGTGTATGTTTAAATGGAACCACTGGAAGTGTATGAGTCTTGTTTTCACATTAGTTGCATTTTCCACTGCCCACATACTATGCTAACATAATAGTGGTAGCATGTCTTTCTGGATACACAAATATTTTCTCTACTATTAATTATTTTATGTCAGTTTCTTCATGCAGTTGAAATTAACTACTTTATATCAATCTAAAGAAGTTATATACATGCATACATATGTATTCTTTCAAATTGTTTTGTAGGTGGCTTAACTCATAAGACTCAAGCCAAAATCTAGTACTGTAAATGTGCCAGTGCTTAGTTTCAGTAACTGCTTTACTTATAGCATCATCTTAGACTAATCTACTCATCCAGAGGCTCAGAAATAGCTGCTCAGTGTTGTGATTCATCAATATTTTGTGTTATATGAAATGCCACTGATTATGCAGCCTCAGAGGTTTGGGTCATTCAGTCTTAATGAATTAGCTATAAACCTATGCAGAAGTGGCCACAGTTTACTATTCTGCTGATACTGAGGAATAGTCAAAAATACATTTCTATTTAAAGGCAATTGTTTATATGTTTTGTGTGTCATTAGACCTAGTTCTACCGTCTCCCAGACTGAATCATGTTTGTGATGACAGAAAGCACGAAAGTGTGAGTCTTGCTCATTTTTGCACATTTCTGCCCTTTTTAATTAAAGGGCTTAAAACTCATTGTAATGACAAGTGCTAGCTTCCCTCAGCTTTGCTCTGTGTTGTCATCTACAGAAAACTGTAAGCAGTCATGTCCAAAGGAAAAGACTGAAGTGACAAGTTGTACTGGCCTGTAGGAACTTGATCATGTTAACTCCCTGGTGGAGAAGATAATGTTTGTCATAGTACCAGTAATGAGCGCAGACTGGAGGGAATAGAGCTTCTCAGTTTAATGTGTTTTGATTAATTTGCAAAATATTGCAGCTTTCATTTTTATCTGACTGGTAAAGACCTTTAGAAAAATTTAGAAGTTAATGTTTGTTTTCTTCATTTCACAGTTTTTAAATGAATTCAATGAAGTGAAAGACCAAAGGATAAATCACTAATATTTACTCAAAAAAAAAAAAAGTGATCTGTGCAATAGGGTATTGAAAAAATAAGAGGAAGCAACTATTTTGTCCAATTTCATATACATTCATATGCATATGAATTCATATGTGAATTAGTAAACTAGTGTGTACTGTGTACATATAGAAAATAAGGTGTTTCACAATATTTAAATGAAGTTTTCTCACTGTTGTGATATTTGCTCATAAATATATAAATAAGTAAATCTTCCTTTGAAGACCAGAGATAATCTTGTGGATGAGCCACTTAGCTAAAACCAGAAAAGTTTCCTTTTCTGTGTCTCCCAACAATCTTTGAATATCCCAATTACTGCAATTTTAAAATGGAAGCATCAGTTCATCTTTACCTTGTCTGCTTGGATTTTATTACTCTTAGACGTAGTAAAAGCCTTTCCTTACTTTGTCAGTGATGTCTGTAAGTAATCCTGAGGTCTCTTACTCAAAATATTTTCACTGTGTAACAATCATAACCTGACACTATCAATAATTAAAATCTCTTAATTGTCGGCGGTGTTTGTGTAATGGATGACTCACAAGGTAGGAGTGCTGAACTACCCCATTTTCTTCTACTTGTAAGGGATTTTTCTTATCAGAGTTTACTAAGAGTTCAGCAGCACTCCCTATGTTAATGTTCACATGACCTCTAAAAGATGTTACTACCGAAGCTTCCAAGTGATTTTAATGATTCCAAATTAATTTTTAAACAGGGAAGTGAAAAGTTATGAAGTAAACAGTTAGAACTAAATGCATTTTTCTTAGAGAAGAAAAGAATTTATCACATTAATCTGGAAAGACAATCCTGGCACCATTGGAATTTACACTTCAGGTCACAGAGGAACTTCCTTCACCCTTCTCTGCTTCGATGCACCACACATGATGCAACTGAATACCCCACTAGGAACCAAAAAGAATTTATCCATAAGCATCTTGCAGAGCTTTCTGGGGACAGTTTGGTAGTCCTGTTGTGGGAAAGGAAATCAGATCTAGAAAGATGGAGAAATTGAAAAGGCTCCCCTATAAAAGTCTGAGATTTTGTTTTTAACTTCTTGTGTGGTTGATTTCTTACCACTGAGGGCACTTCAAAGGAATTACTTTAACCCTAGAGGCTTCAGTCCAGTAAGTTTTGCTTTTTATTTCCTACAGTTTTATCCACTTAAACACTATTTTTAGTGTATCAAATGTTACGAAGCAATGACATCAATATGATTTGTGCTTTTCATGCATTTTGTAGTAGCTCTATAATTCAAATAGATGGTTTTAATGCTTTATTTCCACACAGATTCTCTGATCTACATGTGGACTAGAAGTAATGTGATAATTTTTAAAAGACTTTATGGAAAAATTTGTGTCTAAAGCTTCAAAGGAGAGTACCAAATCCTTTAACTGTGTGTAACCACAAAGAAATAAGCTGCTATTTTGTAGATACAGAAAGAATACATTGAATATTTCTAATTGGGTAGCTTAGGAAAAAATATTCAGCCATTTTTTTATACCGTGGTTCTTACATAAATGGCACTTCAGACGAGCTGCACACTTGATCACGTCTTTCCTGTTGCATTTTTCACAGAAGCACATTACCCCCATCCGAAAGAAAAGCTTTGCAGGGTAAGTAAGGCTATCCAGTGGTTACTTTCATTCCAAAGTCTCAGGGAACAGGTGAGCCACTGAGCAAGTGGTGGTATCTGCCACAAGGAAGGCCTTGACATTGCAAGACAAAATGCAGATTTGGTGTGCAAACAAGGCAGTTATTGCCAATGAAGCATTTGTATGACTCCATATGTAATGTTACTTACTGGCTTAATCTAGAGCTTTTGAAGGTTGATTTCTATTTTTTCCCACACATCCGTAACATATACGGAGGAAATAGAGGTATAAGAGGTTTGTATAATATCACAGGGAACTGTTGTTCAGTTCACCTAGATTGTCAAATCAGCACTGAAACCCTCTATTGTTTTAATTGATACATTATTGATTGCCAGTTTATGAACTGTATCTTCAATATTTATAATGGATGAAACATATGTTCTTGGAAAAAAAGTGCACTGCCTTTTGAAATGTGCCAGCAAAAATAAGTAAGAAGAATAGTTGTGCTGATGGCGAGAAGTTAGAATTACAGTGATGTTTAATAAGATACCACTCTTATTTCTTGATGCAGCCATATAATTTGGGATATTGCTTTCAAAAAGCCATACAAGTTTAAAAAATTATTTAGAACATATTCTTGGATGAAAGTGGAGTGTGACAGAAATGGCATTATGGTGTGCTTGGTCCTTAAAGGTACTGTTGCTAAAATATTTGGTGTTATGAACTACTAACAGTGCTAGTCCAGTCTACATTTACATGACTATTGCCAGGACAGTGTTTTCAGGGAGTGGGACATAAAAAATTATTAAACTACAGAAATGTAATCATAAGAAAAATGTCAGCTTCTTAAGACTACATTACCTCATATGAATAAAATCACTTGGTGCAAGAAAAGCACTGGGAGCAAATAAATGAAAACAAGGTGTTTATAAAGCGAAAAGCAATTGTCCCAGCATCACGCACAGCTGGATGTGCCCTCTTGCAGGGCAATGTGTTCCAAAGAGGTATCTGTGTTAATGGAGACACAAAGTATTGAGCAGTATTTACAGAAAAAAAATTCTATTAACTTCCTTTTTATCATTACTAGGGAGTGTGTGTCTGTAGAGCTTTGCTGATGTCTAAAGGCAGAATGCCATTTTTATTCCTGCACAGTTCTAATTGGACAGTTGCTCAAATGCACTGAAAGTATAGCTGAATTTTTCATCTGAGGTTACTGCAAGCAAATGAGCACTTATATCACTCCAAAGAATGATCACTTGCTGTAGCTGTCGGTGAATTTGTGCGTACCACCACAAAACCGCTTTGTGCCCTCACAAAAAGCACTACCTACATCCACCCCTATGCATGAAGGGGTTACATGTTGACTGTAGGTTTTTGCAGAAGCCTTTTTCTCGTTATGCTGGACCTTGTTCTTAGAGTAAGAGCTCCTCCACAAAATTTGACCCATTTTTACTTACAGGGTTGTGGGGTATTTAGCATCATTTTATTTTCAGGCCATTTAATAGCAGGCCATTGTGAAATCCCCTTACATATTATTTACAGGTAATAGTGAGCAGGGTTGATTTCCCCTCTACTGTGTTTCTTATCTCTATCCAGGTCAGCTTCAGAACAGAGCATGTTCTTTGAATTTATTCAAGCTTTAAGATTTTAGTCCAACCATTTAAAACATCTATCAAAATGACATGGCTTTTTCTTTCTTATGTGGGTGGGGATTGCTCACAGAAGAAAATAATTCAAGTCAGGGCAGAATAATCACACATTCTTTTGAGTGATTTATGGTCTCTGAGTTAGTTGACCCTTGTAGCACCTTGTGTGGCAAGTTGTACCCTTTACCTACAATAAGTAGTTTTTTTCAAAATCATTCCACAACTGGCTCTAATGAAACTGGGATTTCTATTTCTATTGCTTTATGTGTGTGGACAGGGCTAAGCTGCAGCTGGGCTGAGGGAAGAATAAAAGGAAATTTAAATAACAAATTGCAAATTGTGTTTGTGGTGTTTTCTAGTGTATTTCCTCAGCCATCTGAGGTCTACAGATAAAATTCCTGTTTAGTACATAGCATTTCTTATGCTTAGTTCACATAGGTTATAGCCTTTCATTTCAAGAGATGTAAATATAACTCTTCACAGGTTCTTAAGGTACCTCTTTGATATATGCCCTTTATATCAATTTTGGTCTGTGTCTGGTACCATCTCTGAGATTTTACTGGAGATTAACCTAGAGTTTGGAAGCAGCTATTGAAAAAAAATCTCACAAGATCATGTAAGTTACAATCCTAAGTACTTCTCTTAGTTTCCACTAGGTTTGTCTGCTCAGGTAACTTGAAATAAATAATTGTATAAAATCATGTACACCATGTGCCTGAAAATGTTTAAGGTTTAGTCATCACCCTTCAAAATCAACAGGATAACCAATGTGAAGCAAACAACAAGGAAAATTTCCCCAGGCCTGTTGATACATGAGGAGTGAAAAGAGAAATAGGGGACAGCAGAAAGTGAATTATACATAAAACACTTCTACGTGGATCAAAGAGAGAAAAGAGGAAATGGTGAAAAACATGGAAAACAGTTTCACCCTTTGTTGCTTTTCTCTGTACAGGTGTTCAAGGTTTCCATAGAAACTTGAGCATAGCCTGAACTTGGGGGAAAACAATTTCTTCCATTTCTCCTTAACTGCTATAAATGCAATACAAAAATTGAGTGCAGTTTTTGTTTTGCATAACTAGGCAAACTACTTCCACAAAAAAAAAAAAAAAAAAAAAACAGTTACTAAAGCAAAAGAATCTATTGAGCCTTGTGGTGTAATTATGAATATAGGTTATCTTTGTGTCTTTGGAACAATTTTGGTCATAAAACAAAGCCCAATGCCATCAGGAGTTGAAATGGAGTTTGGCCTTCAGCAGGCAATGCTGTTACTTTGTATTGTTTAAACAGATTTCTTGTAATATATCTACCTACAATTTCTACTGTTTCTGATAAAAAAATAGTACTCTAAAGGAACAGTTCCCTATTTTTTCTTTCTTATCTAATATTAGATTCTATTAAAAAATGTTTATATATAATGTTACTTTGCTATCTAATGACTAGTACCTAGAAATGGATTAAAATTAATTAAAAATAGGCTCCTATGTAAAATGAAATACATACCAAATGTGTTATTTGTAGTTGGTATATAGTTTAATTTTTTTTGAGACTGACTGTGGGTATCTGTAGTTAGTTCAGATACTATTAGCCTGAAGAAGCTGACAGTTACCTTGGTATTGTCATCTCTCAGTGACACCTGTCAAGGTATGAAAGATTTTCTTTTTTATTAAATTCATGACTATGGGTTAACTGGTAAAGTATATCTTGCTTTGATGAGAAAGTTAGAAAATGAAGGTATTCACTGTGGATGGATGTTTTGCTTTACTGTAACTTGCAATACGGCTCCTGCAGAAAGGGCTGAGTTAAACAGTAACTTCACAGTTTAATTTAAGTGAGTAGTTTGTGTGTATCTACACGTGCCCAGGAGCAAAATATGGAACTGAGTGCATCACAAGGGAAGGGCAGTTACTCCTTCATATTAGAACAGGTTCTATCGAGAAAAATATACTCAGCAATGCTAAGAAGGTGGAGATTACATTCCCAGTCTTTGTTCAAAGGACTTTCCACAGTTTTTTCAGGAGTTGATCACAGAAATTGGTGTCCAGAAAGAGGGGAAAGAAAAAAAGGGACGGAGTGAGGCAGAACAAGGAGCGGGAGATGGACTTTGCTGTTCTGAAATGAGAGACCAGGAGCGAGGACTAGGTACAGACTAATAGTGTGTGTGGCTGGTGGGGCTCAGCAGGTCTGCTGTCAGGACTCTTGGCCTGTGCCAGTCTGGGAACTTGGCATGGCAATGTTTCCCCAAAGCCCACCCCTGGACTCAAATACATGCCTACCCCAAGGTGTTTATTAGATTTTGCTTGCTATCAAACTGTTTGTTACATGCTGTCCACCATACAGCATCACTTACTCAGCTAAACATAAGCATGTGCGAAACACAGCTCTGTTTGGTTGAAAATAGGTTGGATGGATTTGGGTCTAGATTTTTCAACTTCAAACTGTGGTAATTCATTTTTGTGAATTATGGCAGATTGAAAATTTCAGGTTGCTTTTGTTGATTCTTCCCTCTATGGTTTATCTCACTTTAAAAAAAAAATCTCCTCTGTATCCTAAAATTTAACTAGATACTATTGTCTCTATGTAATATTGTTCATAAGGAACAGATTTTGTTTGAGATAGAAGTACACACTTTAAAAAAAAACCCCTTGCATATTGCATACAGCATTAATGGAAAAATAGTGAACATATAGAAAGAAAGGTTTCTGGAAATTAAGCCTAAATGCCAATAATATTCTCAATGTTAACATGGTAATATTCAAAGGTTATATACCATCATCTACTTTTATTGTGATGATTAACTACAAAAATTTCCTTTAACTTTTTAGGATATTTCCTCTTTTTCTTCTACTATAAGAATTTATGCCTCTTTTTTTCTCCCTTCATATATATTTGCAAAACAGAATGACTGGTTCAGAGTGTGCACGTTTGTAATATTCACATTGCAGATAGTACAGGTATGTAATATTCACATTGCAGATAGTACAGATATTCTGACTTTAATTCTTTTCTCTACCAGTGGAATTACTGTAGTTATGGTTTTATTCTGTGCTCTTGGATGGGTGCTTAAAAAGTCTGTGAAAAGGATCTCTGATTTCTATGTGATGTGAGTCAACGTTGGTACCTCACAGAGTCACTGAAAGAATTCCTGTATGATACTTCATAGTGTGTTGTTTCCGAAGTAATATTGGCAGGAATCTGGCTCCACCAGGCTGGAGGCTTGAATGCTAAATTGAGGATGTTGTTCTCATTGAAATAATTTTAATTATATCCTTCATGAACATTACAATGAATAAATGTAAATTAAAGTAAGAGTTAATTAGTGTTTAATTGCACTAAACAAGAAGGGAGATGGCAGGTGCTGGTCAATACAGCTTACTGAACTACTGGAGAACACTTAACACTGTAGGATCAAAGGCTGACCTTTTCCTACTCTCAAATAGGGTATCTTGAAACATCCACAGAATTACTTCAGTGTAAAAAGGTCTTGCTGATTCAGCACTCCTGGCATGGGTCAATCTGATAGGAGCATTTGGTCCAGTTCTTAGTAGAAGAAACCTTTTAAATATAAAAGAATAACAAATAAAAAAGCATAAATTCATCGAATTTTTACAAGTGTCAACAGGTGAAAAAAATCTCAGGAGCAGCTAATAAGGAATATATTATCTTTAAAAGTGTCTGATATTGAAATTGTTCTGAAATGTTTTGTACCTTAGTTAACATCCCAAATTTGCATTGTCAATATCTTGACATAGTTTATTGAAGATCGAAAATGCACAGTTAAAATATTCTCTTAATATGCATCAATTTTAAATATGAAAGCATACATGCACACGAGAAGAATTTCTAGGTTATCTGCTTCATGTTTTATTACAGCACACTTCAATATGCTTCCCATTACCTGAGAACTTCACTCCTGTTGACTCTGTGTATTTCAAAAAGAAAACATTTATTTTATCTTAAAGTTCACAGCTTTAATTCACCCCATCACAAATATGATTTCTTTTTTCCTCCCCTGGTCTTTTTTTCCCCCATGTACAGAGTAAAAGAGCCATAATCTGAGATTCTATCCCACATTAAAATCTGTCGATAGGAAGTGTTTGCCCCTTCCTCAATAGTGAATGTGATTAATGTACACAATCACCTGGATCTGATGTGGGATTTGCAGGGCAATCTATTTTAAAGCATTAGAAGTCTACTATCATTCAATTTCTTGAGAACACAAAGGAAGTTACTAGCTATATTTAAACATTGTAAGCCTTGGGAAAGTAACACAAAAAAGAAAGTGAGGAGAGAAATCTTTTTTCTTTGGGCTACAGCTAATTTGGACTCTTGAAGTTTCCATAAATATTGTTTCCCTAATAAAGAACTGATTGATGGGTTCTAAAGTCCTTCAGAGAGTTAAGACCTTGTTTTATAGACCTCTGCTACTGAATTTATTCCCTGCTTTAAATCTAAAAAGTCCAGCTGTTTCCAGTGTCAAATTCTTAATGACTGAAATATTGGATTTATTTAGTAATGATAAATAGGGCAGCATTTGTAGCATGAGGGGAAAATTAATTTACCAATCTATAGTAGTAGGCCTTAATCCAACAATTCAGATTCCTGGAGACCATTTATGTGAAAGTCAATGCCAGCATTTTACATCATTAAAATGAACAATATGATCCATGGGATGCCAATGTAACAGCACTCCAGGACCTGAAAAATTTACTAAGAGACTTACAGTTTACTCCTTTGAAAATCCACAGAAATCACTTTGAGAAAGCTGCTAGATACTTTTGTTTTGCAGTGGGGGTACTGGTGTGTGGGTTCACAATCTAGTGCTTCAAGTTATGTTACTTAGTAAAGAAACTGGATTTTACACTATTAACCTAGGCTAAGATTTTTCATTTATTATGACATTTGTAACAGATGTCACTTGTTATCCTGCTTATTACATAAAATGTGATAGGAAATAAATAATACACTTGGAATTTTTCATTATAACATGATCACTGTTTATTAACTGGGGGGGAAAAAAGAGTATTTTTGTATTAATTCTTGATGGCTACAGGATAATTTAGAGGAGGATATTAGAGAAACCTTTTCCAACCAGACATGATTTAAGTGAAGTCCTTGAAGGCAGTAACACAATTTCATTAATTTCCTAAGCACTGGTTTCACTGAGCATTCTTTTTTTTTCCAAATTTCTAGATGTTTTGGCAGAATTTGGAACTCTGTCAGGAAAATGTTATCAGCATGTCTTCCAGCACATTTGATTGCAATCACATACACAAAGCTGAAAACTTAAGGCAAGAGTGCATACACGCAGATTTCATATGAAAACACATGTGTGATGCTATCAAAACAATGTCTCTCTTAGATGAGGTCTGAACCTCTCAATGGAATATAAAGTATACTATTATACATGGAAATTTGTGTTCTAATTGTTGCTTTCCTTGAAGTGTAATAAGAATAATGTCGGTAGGCAAATTTTCTGTGACATACATCATAAGTAAGCAGCTGCACTGAAACATGGTCATGCACATCTCTTAGGAACTCTTGACCTAAGTGGTGTATTATTTACAGTTGCATGGAATTTAAGTCATAGGGTAGAAAGACCAGATGTTATTTATTATCATACTGCGATTGCTGATGTTGTAGTTTCTTCCTCTGTTGATAATAAACCCACATATTATATATTGAGAATATTCTTTTTCCTTTCAATCCCCCCTTCTCACCCCCCCCCCTTCAAAATCACAAGCCAATAAGCCTGCTACAATAAAATTAATCACCAAAGCACTTATGGTATGCATTTCTGAATTATGGTATACATTTCTGAAGAATAAAAGGATAACTGGCATATATTATCCAGGACAAAAAAATCTTGATGTAGTTTATGTAATTTTGCAATTAATTAGTTCTTGTCTTTTCCCTTGGAGAAACAAAAGTAAGTCACAGTCCTTTGCATATTTGAATCTATCAAAAAATAATTTGCTTGATCTAGTGTATGTGTTCTATATCAGTAGATAATGACTAAGTCTGAGGCAAGCTTATAGGTATAGCAGGATCTCTATTAAACTGGAATTCATCAGGTTGATGCTTTAAAAATTTGACAGACCTTCTGGAACAAGAAACTATTTTTCAAAAATAAAATATTTAACTTAAGGTCACTAATTGTATTATAAGTCTTTGGGATTCTTTCAGTAATATATGCAAGTGGTAAGTTCTCTTAGCATGGAGTCTTCTGGAGATTCTGATTGAAATAACAAAGGAAACTTCAAAATAGCTGCAGATATGTCTGCAATTGGTAGAGGTTCAGAAGCTTAAATTCTTGGCACAAGAATTACTTAGAAAATATGAAACTAATGTGGTTTGTGCTGTTGATCACAAATCTTTTCATATACGTATTGAACATTCAACAAATGTAGAGCTTCTTTTTGAGCAACCCAATTTCTGATTAATGATTTTTTTAACTGTTAATTTGACAAAATTATCAGAAAGTTTCTAAATAGAAGTTGTTATGAAATTACTTTCTTTACTGAAAGGCTATAAACCAATCTTCTCCTTGTTAGTGGTTTAGGGAAAAAAAAAACCACAAAATAACATAACACCACCCCCCAATTCATTAACATTAAACTTAATAGGCATTATAGCTAGATTTCAGTTCAGCTGCACAGGTTGGTTATTTCTGACCTTTTGCTGTTTCTGACCTATGTCAGCCCATGTGAAACAAACATCATAGAAGTTGCATACAAGCCAGGAGTTAATCAGAAATGTAATTACTGCTGAGAACTTTATTCATATGAGTAGCTTCCCTAAGTTGTTTTCAGAAGGGCAGTGTCTGCATTGGGTTTTAAGATATGTTTGCAGTTATGCTGTCCTAGTGATATTGCTTCTTTTAGCTTTGATTTTGCATTGTCTGGTCTGAAAAACCACACTGCTTGCATTTTGTGAAGACTGAAGGCATTTTACCATTTAGAAAAAGAGAAAATTAGACTGAAGTAATCCAAATTCCAAATTGAACGTTTTACAGACTGAATGGTAGATTGACAGTGAAAAATGAAAGTGATAGCCTCAGTAATTACTTGGAAAATCCATCAGAGTCACAGAACTTTTTGACACCTGGCCCAGCCTCGCAAACTGTAGCAAAAACAATCTAGTCAATAGGCAACTTATAATGAGACTCAAAGCCAAGAAAATATGGTCAGGAGTGTTATGTCTTTATCTCTCCTGGTATTTACTGTGTGAGGTTGATAAAATCATCTGACATTTCTGGATCACTTTCCTTATGAGGCAAGTAATGCTGATTTCTCTTGGTAAAATTCAATGACGTCTATTGACAAAACAACCCAGGCTTTGTGCTAAGTAATGCTTACTGTTAAGCTCTTCTGGGATTCTTCACAAGTATTGGAAAGGAAGCTGGAAAGCTGAGCTGCCATATATATATAGTGTGTGGATATAGAAGGTATATCATCATATGGGTTTCACTTGGAAGAACAAAGTGAGGACCGGAAATATCCAGTAAGAAAACTGAGATTCAAGGCAGAATCACAGGTTCTTTGTAAACCAAAGAACATGGCAGAGGACACAATTGTACTGCAGATGATTTTTTTAATGTATAATTATATTCTTATCATGGACATGCACACATTGTACAGTAGAGAATACTAGAGGAATATAATTATGCATTTACCGCTAATTATTCTTATGTGCTTCTGTATCAAATAATAAGTGTTTTCATACTAAAACTGCTTCTGTCCAGCATCTTAATGATTAGAATTTCACTGTGCTGAGGTTGTAGTTAAGTGTAATTAAATTATTACACTTTTAAAGATTTTGACTCGAGAATGCCTGAGTCTGCATTTGTTTTTCTATTGATACTGATATATGCTTGTTTTAAATGCATGAACTTTAAATTTAGGGACCATTGTCTATGAAAGAGATCATTTTTGGTATGATTTTTACTGATTTCCTGTCTTCTGAGCAGGAATCCAAATTAATGACAACTATGAGTTTG
Source organism: Dendrocincla fuliginosa (assembly GCA_035047845.1). Taxonomy (NCBI): domain Eukaryota; kingdom Metazoa; phylum Chordata; class Aves; order Passeriformes; family Dendrocolaptidae; genus Dendrocincla; species Dendrocincla fuliginosa. The sequence continues at coordinate 9,724,296 of JAWWMO010000175.1, read as the reverse complement.
GGAAAACAGATTAGAACTAATAAGGAGATTGATTAAATGTTCAATATATTGTATCTTTTTATAAATAATGGCATATTTACATTTTTAAGTAAGTCTTAAAAAGCCAATTTATTGTTTTATTCATGTCTTAACTTAGGTTTTTTTTGTTATTGTCATTATAAGATAGATACTCTTAATTGTTTAACCTCTGTACTGATGTATAAGGAGCTAGTGTAAACTTCTATAGTGGCCATGTTTTAAATCCTTCCCCTCTAAATTGTGTAGCTGGACAGACCATGGGTGATCTTGAAACTGTTTTAAAGAAGATTCATGACTTTTAAATTCTTAAAATCCCATTTAAACTTTTCTCAGTTTTATCTTTAACAAAGAACTTTATGGAAGAGCTATGCAGGAGTAGCAATAAAGAACACATTGCAATGCATGACATTCCATTTCTTTGTAGCTGGAGAGATTAATGCACTTGCCTGTAGGTTGGCCCATAAGTATAATGCAGTCTCTCTTACTTAGCTCAAATGCAGTATTCCCTTCAAATATGTTCTTTTAGATTGTTTTTCTTTTTAGTTTTTACTGTATTAGCATGCCAGAATTTAAAAAAGCCAAAACCTAATTGATTTTAGCCATAAAATGTAAGTTTAATTTCATGAATGTAAAAATTAATCCTTGAATATTCAAAATTAAGCATCTAAGGTTAGGTACTTAAAATTTAGATACCTAAATATGTGTTCTGATTTTTTAAAGTACCTCTTGAAAAGGAGTTAACATCCCAAACAAAATGCCTCTGAAAATGGCATATTATGGTTTTGGCATGAAACTTTATGGACTACAAGAATGGAACAGGTATCTAAATATCTAGAAATTACTAAAAAACAAGATCCAGCTAGTGGGGATCAGGTTCAAGAAAATATTTTCAATATTAAATCAGAATTTAAATTTCCACAGTCATCTTACATGATGTTTTCAATGTTTTGTCTAGGTTTTCCTAATTTTATTATTATGAATTTATTTGCATTCAGGGAATTTATTTTCTTTAACATTCTGTAGTATAAGATCAAGATTTCCCAGCAGATATCTTAAGTCATGTTCTTCCTGAACAGTTTGTTTTTATGTTTGTTTTTTTTTTTTTTTTTTTTGTTTAAAAAAAAAAAAAAGATCATGTTGATTTCATGAGCAGTCAATTAGGGGAACCTCTATCTCTTGATGAAATGAAAAACATTTAAGTGTAATTTTTAGTATGCAGTTGGAAATATACTTACCTCCTCAGACATGTAATTTCTGCTTAATTTCCTTCAAAACAAATCACAGAGTGTCCTGGGTGATAGACAAGGTGTGCTGACAGATGTTCTGTGGGTGTTTAAACAGAGGGAGAAACTATTTTTTTTCATCTTTTCACAATCTGCTCAAGTTTTCTCCAAGAAATGGGAATTTACTTTGCACCAAACAAGCTCTTATTTGACTAAACTTCGACATACAACACAACAGCTGGCATCATAATCCCCCCATTTAATGTATTTTTAAAATAAACCAACAAAACTTTTAGTCCTCTTTTCTTTAGTTCTTCTTCTGCTTTCCCCATGGCCCAGCACATATCAGGATCCAGAGAAAGAAATGTTGATGTTTCCATATTTAAAATTTAAGAAAAAAATAAAATTTAAGAAAAAGCAGAGGTTATTTTGGATGGTTTGTGTGAGTTTTCAACCATTGGTAGTACAATTTTAGAAATTTTGAGCACATTACCTAGAATGTGTTCTATATCTCTGTTCATATCTTATACTTGGTGCTTCAACAGTGAGAACAGTAAATATCCTGCTATTACTTTCAAAAGGAGAATATTACTTTAGAAAACAAAACTACATACAGCTAAAACTATTGGGTGGCAATTTATCACCTATTTGATATACAAAACCTTATCCTAATTTATCTTAGCAGTAAGGAAAGGGATACATAAAGAAATCAAATGCACAGTAACAGATGTAGGGGCTCAGATTAGCCAAGGATGCCTGGAAGGCAAGGAAGAAGTAAATGGTATGGCAAAATTCTCTTGGAAGAGGAGTCAAGAGGAAAACACACAGATAATACTATGAGCAATGTAACTCTTTATTTTGTTGTTTAATACTGGCATCATCAGAGTGATCAACGGGAAGAACAAACAGATGAGGTGGCCCGTCACAGCTTTGGCTGTGGTGTTTCTGTCCCTTTCTTATGAAACTGCCCAGAAACAGGATGAGCTAGAGTAGCAGGCAGGCTATGGTGTAATGTAAACTCTTCCCATGTAAGCTATCAGTGGTGAATTAATTACATATATAAAATATGCCATAAAGTACTTTTAGCTAAGTATTTTGTTGATTCTTCAGATGCAATGAATTTATTCCTAGCATGCAAATGTTTTTTGCCTTGAAGTATTCTTATCACGAAACTTCAGATTTATCATTTTTCCACCCTTTTGCACATTCTAGGAACCAGGTATACTTAAAATAAGTTCAGTTTTCATCCTTCGATGAGCTAATTGAGCTAAAGCAAAGGAGTAGTATTATTGAGGTACGGAAATGAATTTGTTGCCTTTTTCTCCAGGAAATCAGGCACATAATTACAGAGCAGAGTGCCAAGGTGTTAATTTCCTTGCTCCACAAGGATTTACAAGCACTGCCAAACTGTCTGCTCTTATCAAACTTTACTTGGTTGCAAATGAACAAAAGATTTTAGATCAAATTTCACCATTTAAAGAAATTTGATTAATTAAAAGACATGGGCTAGATAATGGAATAAAACATGCTCAAAATCATCGAAAAATAGCTTGTAAAATTACTGGAGGACATCTGAAAATCTTCAACTTTCCTACCGTTCAGAATCTGTGTTGCTTGGTTAATACTATGTGACAGGGCTCAGGGGCTCTGCCCGTGGCAAAGGGCAATGAGGGGGCGGCGCGCCCAGGTGTGGGCAATGAGGGGGCGGCGCGCCCAGGTGTGGGCAATGAGGGGGCGGCGCGCCCAGGTGTGGGCAATGAGGGGGCGG
>JAWWMO010000175.1:9698382-9721187 GCA_035047845.1 Dendrocincla fuliginosa | reverse complement strand
CGCGCCCAGGTGTGGGCAATGAGGGGAGGTGATTTTCCTCACAGTTTGCTGGGAATACATTTGAAAGCAGGTAAAGGTGGGTGACAGAAACAGTATGTAGGCATTATTTTCAAAAGTTTTCTTTATGATCCTTGGTCATGTCTCTGTCCTTGTGTCCATCTCTCTTGCTTTCCTCTGGAACCCTCGTTTTGGAAGAACAGCTTGTGGTTACTGTGTGCCAACTCTGGGAAGCCTCTGCTGGCAATTTGGCCTTACAGGCTTCACACACAAAATTGTATTTGAAATGAAGTTTTGCATTGAACTGGTCTCCTAGGGAGAGAATTTCAGAGGCTGGACTATTTACTGCTTGTACAAAAAGGTATAGCCAGCAGTTTGATGAAATGCACTCGTAGGAACTCTGCACAGTAGAGTAGAGTTAGATGGCTGTATTAAACCAATGCCACCTAGCTTTACAAATCAGATTGGGAAAAATCCTGAAATCAGGACACTGAAAACTTCATTAGGGCAGTGGAATTAGGCACTAGCTGTAAATAGTGAAATCATATGGAGTACCTGAAATCAGATGAAGGGTCGATGATGCCTGTTTGTCTTCCCACCTTTTCTAGAGTAGCCCGTGAAGAAAGATCTCAGCCAACAGAAGGACTGCGAACCTTCCAGCTGCTAAATGGAAGTGTTGAGCTTGAAGAACCTTGCAGCTAAATGGAGAGGAGCATTGAAGATCATGTTTTTGAGGGAATGTCTACGTCCAACACAGGAGGCCAAAGGTAGGCTTTAATGCATAAATGCTTTTTATTGTCCTTTGCACATCCCTGATATGATAGTTCATATTTTTATATAATTTTGGAAGATATTTCTCTTCTAGAACTCTGGCTCTACGGAGAGTAGGTAGGTGAATCTCCTCCTAGTAGTTAGGACAAACAATGTGGTTTTAAAACTCCAAACAAACTGGAAGAAAACTTTTTCTGTATGATGGTTTGTAAAGAGCTGGATAAAAAATTAGTCTGTTTCCTATGTGGTAACTGAAACCATTGTATGCCGTCTTTGTCTCAAGGCACATGCTTCAAAGAGAAGGAGTTTCCTGTATTACACCAGACAAAATCCTAAATTTCAAGAAGCAGCTTGTTTTTGTTATTTCTGCAGGTATGAATGATGTTAATGGAAAACAGATGAGTCTAAGAACAGTAGTTGGTTGCCACTTTTCTCCAGAATCTCTGTGATATGCTTCATACTGCTCCTAATTCCTCCATTCTGTTTTGTGTCTTTGGTTGAAAAAGCTCATAAACACTTTTCTGAACAGTTTGATGCAATCCTTTGATGTACACCTAAATGATAAGACCAGTTTATTTTCTAAGACATGGAAATAACTGACTAAAAAAATATTTACCCTAGATCATGTAGTGATTTTGATAAAAGAAGTTGAGAAGCATTTGAGTAATTTTTGTAGTAGTTTCTCCTGCTGAGGGCAATAATGGGGGAATGCATATCTCCTAGAAGGTAAAAGGAAAGATTTGCTCTTGTGATGCTGATGCTTTGTACAACTTGCTCCCTGCACTGCAAATGCTGACAGGGGAGAATTCACAATTTATTGGAAGTTTGAGGTTTTTCAGAGCTGACACAGAGTGAGGTGTTTTAATGCTTTGTTTTGTCAGGATAGAGTCCACTATTGCCTGTTATTTGAAGCCTGCGGAACTAAAGCTGTAGAGGGTTTGTCTACTTATGACTTGGAAGCAACAATGAATCTTGCGTGAAAGCTTTTCCCCCTGATTTTGAGTAAAAGAGATACAGTAATTTTCATCCTAGTCTGGGAAATAAAGTGAAGTCATAGCTGCTCTTCTTTAAAAGATTGTGATCCTCTGTTTTCCTTTTGATACTTGTGATATTGTGGTAAATATTTCTGCCAGAATTAAGAATAACCTGTCTTTGACATGTGATTATTTATAAATAAGCAGTTAGAATGTAATGATTAAAAAGGAAGTACCTGACCTTTTCCAAATGGATACTAATATTCATTCAGGATGATTTCCTAGGCAAGAGTTTTCTACCTAATGAGTTAGGTTAACAAACTGGTGTCTTACCAGTCAATTAGCAATTTCAGGGCCCTGGTATACAGTCAATTATTTCTGTACAGCTTCTGTTCTATATTTGGTCAAACCAATTTGTAGTTGTAACCCTTCCTTCAGTTTATGGGTATGAATATCTGTGACATAAACCAATTCTGTATCAGTTTATCAAATACATAAAAATAAGTCTGGAAATGCAGAAAGGACAAGGTAGAATATTTTGTGCCTTACAGGAACAACATTATTATATGTACGGTGGTACACCAAGAATTTATGGACCTGGACTTGCACTTTCTTAATTAGGAAATAAAAAAATAAAAAAGAGCATTGCAAAGAGTTGCATTGGGATATTACTGTATACAAGAGAGGTTGGGTGATTTCAGTTGAGAGAAGAGCTTAAAAAAAATCCTGATTGTCTGGCTAGTAGAATTAACTTGATATGTTGAGGATGATCTTGTTGATGATATGATCTTGTGTAGGGTCTTCATTTAGTATGAATTGGTATAGGTCCTTATCAAGTGCTATTGTGTGCAGTGTTACTATTTCCCGTACGCCTCTGAGTTTTCCTCCTGCATCTGGAACTTGAGACTAGAGCAGCCTGAATGACAATTTGAGATTATTCCTTATAGACCGCTTCTCTTTTGCGGAGCTTTTTCATTGAATTGGAGGTGACAGGAAATGGCTGTAAGCCCATTTCATTTTATTTGTTTGGGGTGTTTTTTTTTGTTGTTGTTTTTTTGGGGGGTTGTTTGGTTTTTTGCTTGTTTGGGTTTTTTTTGTGGGTTTCTTTTGGTCATATTGAGTAACTGTGTGACTGCCTCAGACTGGCCTGGTTTCACTGCTGCCTACACCTGAAGGAAAGTGACTTCCACAGCAAACAAAAGCAACAAGTATTTTAGCTTTCCACACAATAGGCACTGTTCACAAGGCCAGTCAAGGAGTAGCACCAGCCTGCTAGGAGTTGGGATTTACTACACAGCCACATAAAATGATCGTGGTCTCTGGATCTCCAAGATCAAACTTAGGACCTAAAGAAAATCACAACAGCCCTTCTCAGGTCTGATTATGTCTTTATTGTCCTTACTTTTTCTTAAGTGTTGGAGGCTTTTTGTGCTCTTCCCCCCCCACCCCCCTCACATTTTTAGTGGTAGAATACCAAGTTGGAAGGGATGATCATCTGGTCCAGCCTTTGCTTGGAAAAAGCAGGGTCTAGACGCACCCTGCCGATGGCCGAGCACCCTGTTTAGGCAAATCTGAAGTGTCCAGTTTTTGCAAATCCACTATTTCCTGGGGAGATGATTCTAATGCCTGATTGTACTCATTCTGAAAAATCCCTCTCAGATAGGGTCTTGCAAATGCACCACCCACCTTCTTAATGTAGGTCATCACATGGGAATGGAAAAATATTTTGTCCATGTCCCTGACCAGAATATAATATTCCTTAAGGCTTGTTGCTTAATGCTACATAATGGTAGGGAAACACCTGGGACACTGCTTTTCTAGGATATAAATGAAGAGGGAGAAAGGAGTGAAATAATGATGAGAATAGTTTAAATTTCAGTTATTTATTTTGATTATGTTAATGTTTTAGTTTTAATAACAAAAATTTATGTTTTGGGCAAATGGAAAATGAGAGATTAGCTTTCTACTACTCCTATTGACAAAGTATGCTTTACATCCCATAATGTATCAATGTGAAAGGAATGTGCTTTAATAACCTATGTTATTGCTGAAAAAACTGCTAGAGGTAATGGTGACAATTTGTTATTAGAAGAAAATAGCTTCAAACAGAACATGCCATGCTATAGTTACACCAGATTTATTTTATTTTATATTGTCAGTAATGAGATTTTTAAGAGAGGGTGGACAATCCTGTTTGCAGGGGGCCAAGGAGCCTTACTTATTCAACCTCATTTAGTTATCACCAGTGACATGGAGAGCTCATAAAAGTGAGGAGTTGTACTACTTACCTAAACTCTCTCTTTAAATTTAGTCTGAGATTTTGAAAGTCAAGGAACTGTCCTCAGGCAAGGAAATTAATGAATATTACAGTGCAGTCTTATACTAATGAATACTATTGCTAAAATTAAAACCTTTGTTTCAGTTTACCAAGTCCATCTCTCAAGATACTTTGTCTAAATTATGTCTGCTTGTAATAGAAAAGGCATTTCTTAAATTAAAATTCCATTAACACCTTATTGGCGGAAAATGAGAGATACTATGTTCTTGATGCTATTTTTGTTACACTGTCTGCTGATGTCAAAGGCCTGGTGGTGTCACTGTGCCACAAAGATAGTTTACATCTTGGGCCAGTACCTTAGTGATGCTGCTTAGTGGTTTGAAAGATTGACACAAGAAAAAATTCTTAGGAGAAGAGTGTAAATGAAGCTGAAGAATGGGAGTGTAGAGCGTGTGCTGCTTCCTGAAGCAGAGGCTTTAGATGGTCCATTGCATGCTCTGTTATGTCTCCTAGTGCAAGTCTAAGGAAGATGTTACCTTCTTAAAACTAAGGTATGCAAATGAATGAGCTCCTTTCATAGAGCTGCCTAGTTTCAGAGAAGATAAGGCCTTTCAGTTAAAGGTCTCCCAAAATTAAAATATGTAATGATTTCACTTAAATATATAGGTTTAATGATTCTATATTTTTCTAGCTGTTTCTATGTCATATTTAGTAATATAGTGAATGAGTCTAAGTACTGTTTAAAAATAGATCATAGAATAGTGCAAACCAGGGACTTGAGTGAGCTGTAGAGGAAAAAAGCATGGATTTATGGGCTTCTTTTGCTTATTTTTGCTTAGGAAAAAACTTTTTTTCTTACTCATTCTTTGATTTGTTACTTAAAGTATTGTGATTAATTCAATAGATTAGCCATAACCATCAACTTTTATTCAAAGTTTGCGTATAAAAAAATATTTAATTTGTTTTTCTACCAAAAAAGGAAAAAAGATAAAAATCCCTCACTGAGAATTCTCTAATGAGAATTTACAATTTTATATGCTAAAGATACTAAACCATAAGCATAGTTCCAAAGTATATTAATTGTCTTTCCTGTACTTACAAATAAGCATGGAATTGAAACAAGTTGCAGTTGCTGAATTGGCACAGAAAGGCCAGCACAGGCTCATAACCATGCTGTACACAATGTTTGCCTTTATTTGCTTAGCTGAGTCATTTTGATTTTGAGCCCTGACAGGGTGCCACAGTCAGGCCCAGCAGGAATACTGGCAAAACCATGTAATCAGATTTAAGATCTGAAAATCCACGTTTGAGTCATGTCAGATCCATCCTCTCTTCTGCCCCCAAACAAATTTCAGACAAACTCTTAATACCCACACCTCTTTACACCTATTTCCTCTCATTCTATAAATTGTGAAAATTGTAGTTGGCTGGCTTAGTTAATTAGCTTATACTGCTTTGTTTTATAGAGAAGCTATTGACTGTCTGCTTTTTGAAGATTTGTTTTGTGTGTAAAAACCTAGAAGTCTGGCACAACACCAAGTGTTGTTTAAAGGATTTGGGAAAGGTTCTTGTATAAGTAATAAATTATTATTATTTTCTATAAAAAATTATCATAAGACTATTTTGCAGAAATCCTTTAAACTGGAGTCCAAACAATACATTTAATTAGTGCAACAAACAACTACATACAATTCAGATGTGTCAGGTAATATTAGTTTAGATTTTAAATAGATGTTTTCTTGAATTTGTTATTCTTTAAAATCACAACAAATGGAACATACACAGAACAAGATAGCCAAGTTTTACTGCTGAATAAAATAAGCTTAGGAACGTGTGAACTGCTTCAAACTTCAGGTCTTTTCACTAAGAAATACTAGGAAATATTTTAACTACTTTTGTGACCGTGTGATATTTCTTTTCACACTTTCAGTAGTATTAACTTTAGAAGAATATTAAATAGAGAAAGCATCTATTAATGTAAAGCTATCTTACAGTTTGAACAAAGTAGTCTTTATTGATATAATCTGTTGTGGTTAAAGAAAAACTTAGGAGCATCATTAATGACCTGAATATAATGACAGATAAAGCTTATGTACTAAGTAGACTAGAGACGTAAAAGGAGAGACTGGAAAGAAAGATGGAGATAGTGGGTCATAGCAGAATTACAAAGAGATTTTAATCTTTACATTCCTCTGACAATATTCTATTATATCACTTTTATATTCATGTAAGTATTCTGAGGTTTCAGCTGGATTTTTGGGATGCTTATTTTAATACACAATATAATAAAGAGGAGGATTACCTCTGTGTGCAAAATTACCCAAATAGATAAACCTCAGCCATGTGATGCCCACAGAATCCATTTAAAATAGTTATCTTATTAATTTTGCATGATAACTAAAAATACATGGAAAACTACTGAACACGTTTTTTCCATTGCAATATAATGAGTGCAAGGTGTTTTCAAATCAGAACATCAATAAAGTGAATTTTTACATGTGAAGAACAAGCATAAGCACTTGTTACTAAAAGCTAGAACAGTTCACCGTGTAAAATCAAGATGAAGATGTCCTTGGCTGATGTAAAGGTGCTGCCATGTGCTCAGTTGATTTGCACAGCTGAATTCTATCAGAATGAAATAAACGAAGATAGAGACATGTTCCTTCAAATAATGTGTACAATTGCCTTCAAAGTGTTTGTGCAGGCGGTATTAGTCAAGTAGGTTGACAACTGAATTCTGGACACCAGATGAGATGTCTGTAGATTTCTGTTATGTGAAAGAGAAGGAACAAACTGCTTGGTAAATGCTGTAATAAACACGGAAACTTCTCTGTGGATTCAGTGGAGCAGTTTGTAGCATCACACACGATATCACAGAATTGTTCAAGTCACTCATCTGGTGCAGGTTCTACAGCAACATAAAGATAGATACAGAAATCATTACAGTCAAAAGTTATGAACCGATTTTTGGTTCAATTCTTCTGTTAGTCTGGTCTTGCATGAAATATCGCATCTTGTAAGGTAGCTTTTTTAGGGAGTGTATAATTAAGAACAGGCTAAAAAGATATTTGTTTTATTTACTTCATGATTTGGGTATTCTCCTGATTGATTTTTATGCTCTTTTAAAAAGCATGATATGCACTGCATAACTCAGTGTTGTGACTTTCACTTCTTGAACAAACAAAATCATGAAAGTTCAAAATACTAAAGAATCTGCTTCTAAACCAGAGCTTCACTGCTGGTAACTGTATATGCACATTATGCTCTGAAAGGAAACCCCTACCCAGCTTTTGCAATGCCAATTTTGTGTACGTGTACAAGTGCAGAGAAGGTAGATAATCTTACTGTTTATGTAGCAAAACAAAAGTTTTACAAGGAAATGTTCAGTTTACTTTTTGTTATCAAGGAAATTCCATAGCAACCAAAAGTAAACCTTAAAACTGATTTCAATCAAACAAGTTTATACGGAGTAATGAAAGTTAGGCTCCTCCTTATTATGGGCAAGAAATTATTCAGCAGATAGATTTAATCTTTCCCTAACTGATTGGTGAAGGTAAAGCTTAGTAGAGAAAATTTGTGTAATCACTTTCTATTTCTTACCTTTATTGCCTGCCTCTTGGGATAGAATAAAAAACAACTTTACAGTATTCCAATCCCGTGAACATTTAGCTCTCTGGTAAAAATAACTTTTTCATGTTTTGACTGGGTTTTTCAGAAGTTCTGAATGACATTTGAATGCAAGAGTCATCCTTGTATTCAAGGATGGAGAACAAAATAGGGTCTCAGAAAAAAATTAAATATGGAGATATAGGGGGAAAATATTTAAATAACAATGTTTTTCAAAATAACCTTTAAGAGTATTATTTTTAAACAATACAAAAACCCTTGCTCTAGATTAAACTAATGTTGATTAAGTCTTTCAGTTAAATTAGTGCTCCCAGATTTAAGATACTGAAGCTCCAGCCATAGGGTATTCAAATAGCCAAACAACACATCCCCCAGCAGGTTCTGCTCCAGATGGTAATGGTGGTATGTCATGCACATGTAATAAATTCAGGATTCAGTTCATTTCAGAGTTCTACCTTCTCTTTATCAAGATGTAAATATGTAGTGAATAGAGTGGCAGTTACCTCTTAGTTTCTTACCTCTGTCTGTTGCTGGGGTTTGTGAGGCTGGAAATCTCAGCTATTGTGTTTCTGAGGCATTTTACAGTGAAGTCTTCTTTCCATTTTCAAAATAATGATACTGATTAACTTGTGGGGTTAGTTGATGACAGTAAATTGAATTGCAATACCTTTGCAGTTTTCATTTCACAATTAAAGACAAACCAAACATGTATGACTTCGTTAACTGACCAAAGTGTTTTCAGTGTGAGTATAGCAATGCTCTGGTGATTCAATTAAAGTAACTCAGAGGGGAATGTTCTCTGTAAAAGTGTTGTTACATCAGTTTCTTTACCACCATAACAAATGCTACTTAAAAGTCTGAAAAGTGTGTTGGTTTTCCTACCTTTTGGAATGTATGCATTGCTTTTGCATACTTCAGAGAAGTACAAGCCCTTTTGAGATATGCAGTGCTTGTGTTTCAATCCTTTTTACTTGAAATTACGTAATCATTGGTCATTAGTGATCATAGTCTCTGTCTCTTTCTCCCTTTGTTACTGACAATATATTCTACTGGTAAATGTGTAGGGCTCATCATTTTTGGTATCTCTTAATAAAAAAAGTGTTTTATTTTCAGCAAAATAACAATAGTTATACAAACTCCAGGTTTGAATTATGCATCATTTTCATTTTTAGCTGCAAGGCATTCAACCTGAATTTTCTTTTGTTTTTTTAAGCACTTGGAGTAATTTTTATTTCTGCTCTTACAGAAGAATTTCTGAACTCTAAAGAGCAAACAAAGAGCTCTAAATATTTCTTTAAGCTGGCGTCCAGTAAATCCCAATTTTTGCTTTTACCATGGTAGGTTGAGCTTTGATAACAGTACTGAGGGCAATCCCAGTGACAGCAGTTAACTCACTAGACTGTAACAATTACTATTCTGAAATCCTACTGTCTAGGGTGTTCTCTGTGGTCTGTCTTCAGCCCCTGCTTATAATTCAGGTTTTCCTGAGCTTTCTCCAAATACATAAAATAAAGAGATGGCACTGTAGGAGAAAGAGAGAAAACAGGTGATGCCAGATAAGTTTCTGTATCTTTTATTCCAGAGAAATGGTTGAGGAAAGTAAGTTTAATTTCTTCATGTGAATCATATATGTACAAAATACACTGTCATTCAGAATGCTACATTCTCTCAAACAGGTAGCATATTGTGCTTTGGACTTGGTTCAATCTAGAAAATTATGCACCCTTGCCTATGCAAGCATATGTGTTATACTCTCTCTATATATAATGTTACCGTATGTATTTAAAATATGTGTGTTTGAATATGTGTGCATGTGGGTAAACATATTTATCTGCATACTCAATCAAGAAGTTTATGCTTAGGGCTTTCAGTTTCTTTCAGAATAATGTGAGAGAGAAGAGACCATATATATATATATATATATATGGTAACATCTGCTTTTGCCACTCACTTGAGAAATTAAAATATAACAGAAGGGAAGAAACATCTGTCCTCTGGAAATCACCAACATGTCCCCGAGTGGCTCAGAGCAGAGTCTTCAGAGCTCCCCAGTGAGAAACACACTGCACCAGCAGAGCAGTGCCTGTGCTTCTTACAAAGGGGAACCCAGAGCTGGGTGAAGCTTTCTAGGTAGTCATGCCCACAGTTATTCCTGGGACTGTCAAAGTGTTTGTTAAGACCACTGCCCTTTCCTGCTAGTAGGCTTAAGCAATACAAAGAGGGAAAGAGTAGGTAAATTCAGTGGGACAGTCAGAATACCCTTTCATTCCATGCTGCTTTAAAGGTTCATTTCATCAACAGTTACCTGTTCCAGCAAGACACAGGTATCTTGGGTTTGTTTTCCTTTAATGTTTTTGAAAGACCAAAACTAGCATAAATCTTTCTTCTCCCATGTTCTGTCAAACTTAATCTAAAAAATGCTTTGGACAACGCTGTTCTTTTTTAAACATATTCTGTGGAAAACTGTGTATTCTTCAGACTCATCAGTGATATATGTTAGCCTGTGTTAGTGTGCTAATGGATTTGTTGAACGTTCTGTGTCTCATTTACAAACAGAGTGGAGAAGGCCCTCTAATTTTATGGACAGTTTTTATTAAAGAAAGCTTTTTTTGCCTTAGATTTTTTTTTTTCATCAGAAGATAAACAGGTAGATAAACAGGTAGACTCCAGTATTGCAAACTTATTGCTACATATTGGTACTGAAAGCTGAGGTAATACATTTTTTCTAAATTTTTGAAAAATAAATATTAGCAGAAGAGATAGACTTGTGAAGACTATGAAATATTTTTTTTGTGCTGAATATTGAATTTGTAGAATATTGAATTTGTAAATTTCAAACTTGTTTTAGCAAACAACAAAAATAGGTAAACTATGAATATTTCCCATTAGTATTTTTTTATATATATTCTAGCCATTCAACTTACACTGCAGGGTAAGTATATTGTACTTATAGTGCAACTGATGGTTTTTACTTTCTAAAGGAGCTGATATCTTGTGGTTGAGATTTTCTTTATACTTTTACTGTAAATTGGCCAAACATTTTGTTGAACAGAGGAATATGCAAATATAGTTGTATGCTGGAACATGGGAGGTTTATTTTATTTTATTTTTATTTACCATCAACAAGTAAGATCTGTGTTTTCAGAGATCTGTGTTGCTCCATTGAGTCTTTGCTATTCTGTCTTTAACAGGCTACATGAGCAAAGCGTTAATTCAGCTTTAGTTCCTTTCTTTGTCATTGCTTCTTCTTTCCTTTCCTGTGTGATTTAAACACAATACTTCAGCCTCCTGGCTGTCAATCTGTCAGTTTTCATGAGTGTTAAATACACTAGGGGGAAAAAAGGAATTTATTACACTTTCACAACTGAAGAAGACTGGATGGCTCGGGAGATCGGTAATGAGCCTGGATGCTGAAGACAGATACAGCACAGAGCTACACATGCTACTAACAAATTCAAAGGTGTGCCTGGAGAGAGGTTGAACACATTGCACCAAGGAAGCTAAAGTTGGAATGCTGTTGATGGGACATGATTTTCTTGTACGTGATTGCAGTAAACTTCATCTGAAGCACCTTGGATTCCAAGTTCAACAAATTAAATTACTATTATTTATGTCTTTCTAAGTTGTTCTTTCAGCACTCTACTGCAGACGGACCTAGTGCAGAGTGAAATTTCTCTTCTTAGCTTCAGCTTTGCTTAATAGTCACCTTTTGTACAATACATATGTGATATGGAGTTGATTTAGAAGATTATGGTATATTTTGTGATGGCACAGCATAAGTCCACAGTAAAAATGTGTGACCAGATTTCCAAACTTACATAATGAAAATTCTACATTGAAAGGAAACTTTCAATTTTTTATTTTTTTTTTTTTTTTTGTGTGAAAATTAACTTCAGAGTATTTTCAAGACTTTTTTGAGGATTTTGTTAGGGAGTTTCATGCCTCAATACTGTCTAACAGGAAAACAACTACTCAGTCAAAACCCAAGTTTGCTGTAGGAAGCTGTTCAAACAAAAATATAGAACAATAGTAGTTTGTTGCATCTGGGCAATTCTCAGCAAATGTGTTGAATTTCACTTATGTTTCAATGAGATTTCAAAATGCCCAGGAGCATTTCAGTCCAGTGATGTGAGGCTGAGCCTAACTTTGATAGAAAATTCCAGTTGGTGGGCTTCTCTGAATGTGGAGTATAAATCTTTACTTTTGTAAGGAAACTTGCAGTATTTATGTGTTATTCACTAGCTGCTTTGAAAGATGATCTCAATATTTGTTTATATTTCATTGATTTTATGTAAGGTCTTGTGATTTTAAAAAGGTTAAAATTGAATAGATGTGTGGGTAGCTTTTTGGATTAGAAGTGTTTGACACTCTCCTAACAGGAGCTCTCAAGCATTTTGGCAACTTTTTCATTTATAGCTAGTTAAGATTTATGGATATTTCTAAGATAATAGATTTCAAGTGCGGTAAAACTAAATAATGCTCCTAGGCTGCTATTTTCTACCATCTGAAGCAGTGTCTGAAAAAGTCTCTATCAAAATCTAGAACAGGACTGTTGAAAAGAACCCCCTCAAACCAGCACAGGGTAGGGGGAAGGGGGGGAAAGCCTGACCACAAAACCTTTCAGCAAAACCATCTTCACTGTTGTAGGATGCATGAACATCTATTCCCCTGCAAAACATCTGATATGACAAGATATTCAATTGCTGGTGTTTAAACCTGAACCTTGATAAATAATAGATAAGAGTTGCTTTCAATAACACTTATACCACAGTTTAAGGCTGAATTTTGAACTAAGGCTGTCCCAGCAATTTACTTGCATGTGAGGCATGTGAAGTTGTCTGCTGAACAGGTTAATCTTTAATTAGTTTTCACTAACATATTTTCCATTTGGAAAAGGGATGTTGTCTCTCTCTCCAATATAAAACATTTCTAGCAGAAGAGTCTTCCTAAGAAGCATGTTAAATGAATAATTATTACTGTGAGAATTCCATAAGGACCGAAGAAGTATGCTTCACTACAGTTAAGATTTTATGGAATATTGAAACATTCTCGTTTGTTAGAAAGAAGATGCAAAGAGGCTTTAAAGATATTCACTTATGACCATCACTTACAGTTCTGAGAAATTAAATTATATTTTTTTAAAGACTATGGCTTTTAGCTAGCACAGTGTTGCAGAGACTAGCATGAATGAATTTCAGAGCTGTCACTGACTTAATCATTGCAGAATGAAGTTGCCTTTAATTCATCATCTTTGCCAGATACTCCTTTTATTCAAGGGTTGAAAAAAATGATATTTCCATAATTACACACTACCTGACAGATGGTAAAATGGCAGTGACGTGTCATAATCATATAATACATTTCTTTATCAGATGCTCACACCAGAAGTATTTACCTTTATATAACATTGACATCAATTGTGCAGACTGCAAAACAGATTTATTCCTCTGAAAGAATGTTTCTCATAAAATGAATAAAGTGACACTTGGAGATGTAAGCCTTGAGGCATGAATGTATCCTGTACCAAAACCCTTAATTCATAGCGTAGTTTGTTTTGGTATTCTACTTTTCAGCACAATCACTAACAAAATTAATCAAATATGTTACCAAGTGCCATAAAATAAGTACTATTAAACTTGGTTCATGTATCTTGTCACTGTAAAATCAAAACCTTGGCCTAGGTATTACTGAGAAACCTCATAGGATGCAAACTGTTTTTTCTTGTGATCAGTCCTGGAATCAATATCAGGTGAACCAAACCAGTCATTCTGAACATCTTCCCTTGCTTTCTGGAAAGAATAACTTTGTTAGACATTCAACAGATGAATAGATAAATTTCATCAGAAAAATCCTGTCCGTGTGTCCCTCAGTCTTGGTACTGTTTTGCTCATTATGTGGACTTTTTCTGCTTGCAACTGATCTGTTGAACAGCAAATTAATATAATTTTATTATATTATTTAATATATTATATACTTTATTAATATACTTTTGCAGAGCTAGTGTTTATTGCCTTCAAATTTTTGAGGTTAGAAGGACAGTAACTTCTGACTATAAGACTTTCTGACTATAAGCACTTTCAGTTTTAAAAAGACACACTGTTCATTGAATGTAATGGTTTTCACTTATTGCATTCCTTTTCTATGTTCTCAGCATAAAAACAACGCAGTTGCCCATCAGAAAGTAGAAGGTAGGTACTGCTTTGAAGTAGAGGTGTGTGTTTTTGCTATGGTCAGAAAGAAACAAATGAATACATGCATCTATAGGAATTATTAAAAATTTCGGTGTTATGTCTTTTTGTTTTCTTGGAAACAGCTATTTTGTTGAGGGATTTTTCTTTAATTTGAAAGAAGGAAACAGCTGTACACAGCTTTGGCAGTATTGTCAAACATGTTACAACATAGGCAAGGGACAGCTCTATTCTTGGCACGTGAGAAATCTGGGTACTTTTGAATGACTTTTTTTTTGGTTTGGAGTTTAATAACTCTGTTTTGCCCTTAGGTGTTTGAGGTAAGTTGTTGGTTTATAGGGCTACGTGTTTAGGAATATTCATGACTATGTCTCTAAATTCTCCTCTATTAACTTCTGTGTACAATATCCAATTGTAATATAGCTTATACTTACAGAAGTATGAGAAATAAGTGTCACTTTTCAGATAAAGGCATTTTTTCAATATATCACTGCCTTATTGAAATCTTGGCATGTTTAGGCTTTATCTGTGTAGTCTAGAAAATCCTAGTTATGCAACCTACTATAGGCTGAGTGGTCAGAGTTTCAAAACATTAACAGCTCAAGTTCTGTAGGGAAGACAATGTTTTTTCTACTGCATAATTTATTTGAGATTCATTTTCCTTATGGAAGTGCTAATTGTGTCCATGAGTGAACAGACATTAAAAGTGCGTTAAAAATCAATAATTAATTAAAATGCACTTGTAAGAAAATGTACAGGTGGAGTTGCTAATAAGGTATGTTTTTGTTAGATACCTGAAGGACTGGAGCATGAGCCTTTCTTTTGTTTTGTTTTGGCCTTCAGCAGAAAGGCAAGTTAATACCAATCAGACTCTGGTGATCTGTCTCGTCTTGCAGATTCTATACTAGCTGCTACTTTTTATGTGTGAAGGATAACTAACTTATCAGCAAATGGGAATTGTATCGAAGATGTTTTTTTTTGGCACTTGGCCAAGCTGAAGGGTACATTGTAGCCAAAGCAGAACATAGTAAACTTTAAAAATGCAGGCTAAGAGGCAAGACGCTCAAAAGAGACCATTCAAGTCCTCAAGCTGTTATTCTTAAAAATGGAACTTGGGATCATGCTTATCAAAACTAATAAAAAAATAAAAATCGGCATGTGGCTTCCATGCCTACGTTATACCTTTTCCCAGGTGCCTGGTGAAATTTGTTATATAAATACAGGGGGTTCATTTAAAAAAATTTATTTATCAATTAAAAATATTTTACTCCAGGTGTTCTTATTCTATGGAAATAATTTTAGTCTTTTAAGAAGACTCAATTAAGAATTTTAACAATGTAAAGCAACTTTAATTGGCAGATTAATAATTTTTCTAACTTCCGTAATTATAAGTCCTTGGTTTAAATACAGTCACAAGGGAGGTAGAGCAGGGAATTTGTTAAATAAATGTTATGTAGTTGAGCTTCTTTCCCTGGAGGTTGTTCAGCTGCTATATTTACCGAAAGTGAGATATGATAGAATTGGGTTGGATTTTTGTTGTTGATATTTATATTTTATATAGGTCTGTAAATTAGTTTGTCATCTAAGGTAACCAAAGCGTAGTTGGTTTGTCATTGTCAGCTCTTTCATTATTGTTGAAACTCTTAATTTAGTTTTTCATTTGTTTGCAGCAACTGTAATGGAACATGAGTTACATACTGTGTATCTCTTTCATGCAGTGCAAGATCTAATTAGCTCATTCTTAATAGCAAATAATTAGTGATGCTTTTAATAGCTGCATAAATATGTGGGAGGGAAATATTACCAGAATAGGAGCTTTTTATATAATATTTTGACATGAAAGCAAAACTGATCCCTCTTGATAATGGGAGTGTATTTCATAATCTCTTGCAACAGAATTTAAGCTGTAGTTATCTCTGTAATGGAGCTGGTTTAATTTCTTTCTTCTACTCAATCAATAAAACTGTATTTCTTTGTTTTTCCTTAAATAATGTGATAGTTTTGTACTAGATGGTAAGTGCACCCTTGGGCTTTGAACAAAATTAGGGTTGGCACAGTGAGTTTTACTTTAAAAGTAGTGTAGTAACATTTGTGCTAAACATTTGGAAGGAGGAAAAAAGTTGTGTGCTTTTAGGAACAGCATTAGTGGTCTGGTGACAAGGAGACTGGCAGCCCATGCTGAGTGCAGCCACATGCTTTGGAACTCAGTGGAGGTCAAATCTTTGGGACTTGCTGGTGGTCTGTGAATCAAGATACAGCATCCCCACAGGCAGGTGTGGAAAGGTGGTTTAAGCCCCGGCAGCAGCCAAGCCCCCACAGCCGCTTGCTCCCTGCTCACCAGCAGGCCCGAAAGGGAATCGGAAGGGTAAAAGCTAGAAAACACTCATGGGCTGAGAATAAAGAGAGTTTAATGGCCAAAATGAAAGCCAAGCAAACAAGCAAAGCAAAACCAAGGAATTCATTCACTGCTTCCCATGGGCAAGCATGTGTGCAGCCCATGTCATATGTAATGGTGACTTAGGAAGACAAATGGTGTCTCTCCAAATGTGCCTTCCTTCTTTTGCTACCTTCCTATACTGAACATGAGGTCATATGGTTTGGAATATCCTTTCGGTCAGTTCGGGTCTCCTGTCCCACCTCCCAAGCGCCCCCCACCCCCTTGCCAGAGTGGCAGTACAAAACGCATAAAAGGCCCTGGGTCTGTCTGACTGCTCAGCAATATCAAAAACATCTCTATATTATCATCCCTGCACTTGGAAGAAATCTAAAAACAGCCCCATATCAGTCATCATGGAAAAAAAATAACCTTAACCCAGCCAAGACCACCACACTGAAACATATGTTTCAGTTTATAGCATAGAGTGAATGGACTTAGCAATGTCAGCTTCTGAGGCCCCTAGGCCTTCTGCCAAAACTGCTGCCTAGCAGTCTTCCTGGAGTTTGAGAGCAAAGTCTACCCTGTGAATAAGAGGTGCCATCATCAGGAAAGCCCCTGGGGCTCCAGCTTTCCTGCTAATGCATGAATTGCTCAGATGGAGTAAGGCTGTATTGTGGGTCTGTGCTTCTCTCTGGCTGCAGACCTTGGGTAGATGTACATTTAAGTACCACATATTCATAAACCAAATGAGGGCAGGAGATAGCTCTGCACAGTCCTTGGAGCGGGCAGGCACAGGAGTTCCCCCAGGCAGTCACAGACCCTCCCTTTCTGCCAGTGTGCTGTGCTGACCATGGCAAGGTGGCCTTTACACTGCGGAGTGGGAGGGCATCAGCCAGCTGTTGTGATAGTTTTTATCCTGAAGGATGCTCACGCATGATTATGATTTTAATCTTAATGTATACCTACAATATGTGATTAGCTAAACAACTGTGATGCAATGTATTTCCTGTGTTTTATGCTAGGCAGGCAGGAGACAGGATGAAATACAGTTGTGAACAGTTTTTCAATAACCAAATAGTCTCAAAAGGATTTTTCTCTAAGCAATTTTATGTTGTGATTCAGAATACTGAATGGAATGTTTAACCATATATTTTTTTTGTCCTTATAGCTGCCAGAAATTATTCCAGCTTTCTCTTTGACTGCATTTCCCTATTGAATGACTGTACATTTCCCACTTGATGAAAGGAAATATGAGGCTTTTTTGCAGCAGGAATATGTTATGGATCTTTTTACCCTCCATGTGCATTTCAGATTAAATTCTGAAGCAACCTTAAGAACTAAAGCAGTGTATTCTCGAGTCTTATATTCATATGTGGAGTTCTCAGGGGGTCAGGGAATTATATGTCTTTGAATATGTATTTATTTTATGTATTTTTGTGTTATCAATATTTTATTATCTTCTATTCCTTGCTCTGTTCTGTGTATCAGACTGTATGAGCTCAAGTGGGGTTTTTTTCTAAATGATAGGAAAAAAGACCACAAAACCCCTTTAAAATTATCTAGGAAGGTCAGATTATAAATGCTTATTAAGTCATTAATTTCAGTTTTTGTGGCAAAAAAGTACAAATCACTCTACAATGTGGGGATAGTCTTGGCAGCATCAGCTTAGCATTACTCAGTGAAATGTCCCATTTTCCCTCTTTCTTTTGTATGTTACCACTGGGATTTCTCACTTAAAATTAGTTATTATAGAGGTAGAGCTACTGGGAAATCATGGATCTGTTGCAATTATAAATTTCATAATGCTGTACTGCCACATGCTGTTCTGATATGTGGAACTGTATTGATTTAGATATGTTTTATGCTTGGTGTTATGTGTCCCTAATCACCCAAAGCAATCCTCTATGTCTTCAAACATTTTATGAGTTCAGATCTAACAATTTAGGTAAAGAGAAGAAAATGTATATGTTTTGTTAGGGTAGATGATGAGGTAAATGTGGCAGAAAAAATGAAAGGTATAATAGGACTAGAGAAAAAGTAACAGTTGTTGAAAAGGAATAGAGAAAAAGAAAAATAAAAAGTAAATAAAGAGACAAAAACTACAGTCAAAATTAATTTAAGAAAAAATTTATTTCATATGTTCTAATTATTAGTCAGTAAATACTACTTCCCTAGGGAAAAGATGTAGCAAAGTGTCTCCCTTAGCATGCTTACAGGCCTTTAAGGTGTCTTGACATTCTTGATGTTTATCACTCAGAAAGCTTGTTGTTAACATGAAATAAAATGTTTTAATGTTCCAGTATCTAAAATATAAATTTGATTTGTGCTCTTCAGAAGCAATAGGTAACTGACTTACCTGAATAAAATTGAAGAGGGAAAGAACAGTTACTTCCACAAATACTAGTACACAAACTCAGTGCCCATGTAGTCCAAGTCTATGGAATGGAAAACAGGGAAGATCTCAGCTACTGTGGAGTGCTCTCTTCACAATGTGTTCTCAACATGATAAAGTGTTTCAAATAGTTTTTTGGTTTTCCTGTTCTTGTGTGCTGGTTTTCCTAGGCTTAGATTCTGTAGTACAGAGAAAGGAAGGTGATTTCTAGAAAATCAGAGTTATGCATAATGCAATTCAGAAAAGGTGCTGCCTTTTTTCTCCTCCAGGGAGGTTTTTTTGCCTGATTTCCATTTTTAGAAGGTCTTAGGACATTATAGGTAAGGTACTATATAGGGGTACTGTAAAACAATACCTGTTGAATTTTGAATCGAAGCTGTGGACTCATTGATCAGGATTAAAGGAAGGAGATAACGTAATAATGGAGGCAATAATCCTGAGAAGAAAAGCAGGTAAAGTGTTATCCTGAGCACTGAGAGGAAGTGGATGAACTTTTGACCTGTGGCGTGTACCTTCTGTAGCTCTGACGCAAAAAACTTTCAGCTTTGTTTTCACAGCTTTGGTATAAATTTAAACTCTTAAATTCCTCTCTTACTGTGGCAGGAGATTACTGAGCTGTTAGAAGAGAACATGAGTCTAAAGTCTCCTTACATGAGACTTTAGAAGCACCAAACTGCCTCTGATGTCCAGGACAAACAGTTGATGACTCTTTCATCTGTCAGCCTGACCACCTCACTGCAGCTCCCCTTACTTGAGTTCACTTCAGACTTTTGAATAAAACTTGATCTTTAGGAAAAATGCCTTTTTGCAGTTTAAGTTTTTCACTGGCTGGGATTTTCAAAAGTCGTGGTTTAAATTTTTAATTTAAATGGATAGTTGAAAAAATGTCAGGTTTTCGGTTCTTACGGGAAAGATTTCCCCCTTCCTTTCTTCTGTGGGCAAGAGGTAAAAAGGCAGGTAAGGAAAGCAGAGTTAAATCACATGAATTCATATAAACTGTAGGATTTGTTTTACCTTTTACTTACCTTCCTAATGCCTGCCTTGCACATATTTGTGAAGCTTCACTTCATGTAAAAAAGATGAGCAGGAGAACGTCTGTGCATCAAATCTGATTCTGGGGCTTGGGAAGGATTTAGAAAAGTATCTGTATCTTGAGGTCTGCCTTCCAGGGGAAATTTTAACCAGCTCTTAGGAGATTCTTCCTTATTTTTCCTTTCTTTAATCACATATGCTAAGGCACTGAAAGAACAGCCATATGCTGTAAATTGTCTTTAATGTATCTTTATACGGTATTAAATACATGAATTTGGGAGAACATTAAAATAAGTTAGTCATAAGTTAGTCATAATTTGTAAACTCCCAGAATTCTGGCAGTAGAACTAGGCACAGAGAAATTGTTCCAAAGTGAATGCAACTAGTGTGCTGGAACTAGATGATACTTAATAACTCTCCCAACCCTAGTCATTCAGTGCTTCAGATATTTCAGAATTTGACAGCATATTCACCCATTTTATCAGCTTTGACAGATATTGTGTCTGTGTTGCATAACAGCATCTTCTAGGAGCTGAGAATGATTAAAAATACATTGTCAAAGAATATTTTTAAAATTCCCTCTTGAAAAATTATTTGATAGAGAAACAGAGCTATGACTTTTAGATATGTGAGATTATTCTGCAGTTCTGTTATTCAGACAAAGAAATGTAAAGGGAGAAGAAACATGGTCACTATGTAATTTGTTAGCATGTAAGAATGAACCTCACCTAGAAAGAAAAGTTGTTTAAAAAATATTACTTTGGACTTCACTTTAAAACTTCAGTATGAAAACTGCTTGAGTGCTTTCTATCCTATAAGTGTGAAGTGTTTTGGCATTTGTATTTCTCCAGTGAAAATCAGTAAAAGCCCTATATAATTTCAGTATCTTTCTGCTACTAAAAAGCCTATCACTGCAAGGTATGTAGAAATCAGAACCAAGAATATTCCTTTTGGACAAGTGAATTCTCATGGTCCTATCAGAAAAATTTGGAAATATTAGGCTTTGCATTCTGAGTACTTTCATAAATCTATTATGGGAAAAAATAGACATGTTTGCTCAGAGTATAATGTGTTTGAATATTGGTATTTCAATATGAAGTAATTGAGTATGTAGCATATTCACAGGTACATGGACACAAAAAAACCTGGTATTTGACTTCAAAATTACATGAGACCAAACACAGTACTTCAAAAGCTTTTAGTCAGTACACGGTATATTTTTTCATATTCCAATGAATATGAAGTTAGATGGTGATTTGAACAGCCTCTAAAAGTTTAGTCCTTAAAATTTTGTATTGCACTTCTGAAGTCAGTGCAAGATTATTCCTTTAATTCTGATACCACACCAGAGAAGTCTTTGTAGGCTGCTAAACTGTACCAAAAAAAAAAAAAAAAAAAAAAAAAAAGTCAGTATTGTGATCCTTCTCTCCTTCGAGAAGGCAGCATTCCCTGTTACCTTCTATTTAGCTGGCAGCACCGAGGGAAGCCCGTGACTCAGCACTGTTTGGTTGCAACTGTAAATAACCTCCATCTATAACTTTTAGTTCCGCAGTAAAAGAGCAAGATATGGGCTAGCTCTTTGCAGGAAAAAGCCTGACTGCAAAAAAGTAGTTTTGGCTTGCCCCTCTTCTGCCTTCCTCCCGTCATTGAATTTCCTGATAAGTTATCAGATACAGGTTTGCTAAAAACATGATTAAAACTTTGCTTGAAAAACCTGGGATTTAGATTGGTGTGTTCCTCCACCTTCCCAATGTATATTTCCTGAAATATTTTATAAATATGCATTCTAGAAATCCTACAGGCCTGAGCACAGTGTTAATATACTATTTATGGGATTTTTGCAAATACTAAGAAGAGTTGCTGCACTGCAGTTTATATATTGTAAAAACAAGGTGAGGGATAAAGAAAAGAACTGATTTTAATTTTCAGCAATTTTGTACCTCATTTGTTTTTTATATAATAAAGTCTTGCTGAGCAATGCCAAAGGCTCTCTTCAATTGATATAACTAGTTTATTACTTTTTTGTTATTGTTGCTACCTGAGAATTGCTTGGTAGCTGGTTGGAATACAACCTTTAGGCAGTTGGAGAATCTGTAGGGGAGTAGATTCAACCAGCCACTTGTGGCTGTCCTCAGTTCCCTAAGATTTTCCACTTCATAGTTGACTTAGTGCCATTCTTTCACACTTTTTCTCATTCCTTATTGCTGCATTGGGCCCAGCATTGTGCTCCTGCTGTTCTACATATAAAAATGAAGTTTTGGAAACTTATAGTTATTCAGTGGATTTACCCTCTTTAAAAGGAGCCATTTGTAATTGCTTTTCATCTTGTCAAGTATCCCGAAGCATAAATGGTATAAGATAGTATAGCAGGGAAATATCACCTCAAAAATGGGGTTTGTGATGCAGATTTCTAACTACTCAGTAGAGTGACTGATTAAAAAAAAAAAAACTGTACATCTATATCTCCCTGCAGGAACATGCCACATTCTATACAAGCCTTTCAGGAGGCACAGAAGTAATCTTCTGAACGTTGGCCTGAGCTTTTAGAAAATAGCACCAGTAGAAAGATCTGGTTGGCAGTCCTTGTATTTGGTTTCTAAGCAAAGGTGATAATAATATGCAAACATTTACCTCAAGACAGACTTAAACCAAATTTTTTTCTCTGAAGAGTAATCAGTAAATGAAGAAAAGTTTTTGGTGGGTGGTCTTGTTTGTTGGCTTGGGTTTTTTTGTTGTTTGTTTGTTTTTGTTTCTGCTAAGAAGTAGCTTATGGGCTTACTTGTCCTAAAATGGATATTAGTAGTTTGAATCACCTTGTTGGTTTTTTTTTTTAATTAAACAGACTAAGTAAAGCCAGTTTGAAATACTCTTAAATAGACTGGCTAGAGAGGTAATTTTCTAATGGTAGAAAATAGAACCTGTCTGCTAGCTCTTGCTATTCTAAATGATTAGGGCTCATGACAGTGTCAGTGGAACATTTTTTTCCTACTTACCATGTAACTGGTTCCATTGGTTTGATGTCAGTGGGTTCTGTTATAGCTCTTGTTGCCATTCTACTTAGTAGTCTGGTTGTTTCCTAAACTACAGTACACAGTAGTCTGGTTGTTTCCTAAACTACAGTACACAGTAGTCTGGTTGTTTCCTAAACTACAGTACACAGTAGTCTGGT
>JAWWMO010000175.1:9671755-9698282 GCA_035047845.1 Dendrocincla fuliginosa | reverse complement strand
TGTTTCCTAAACTATAGTACACTTTTGAGTTGGATGTTATCAAACAACTTAAATATTTATCTAAAGTTAACTTTTTTCTTTATACAACTAATAACAAAAATCAAATGGGTAACTAGAAGGAATCAATGAAAAATAACACCAATCTTGCAGAAAATGTCCAGCTGTTAGATTTTTCTGTAGGCATGTGGTAGGGAGATTTTATTTAGACTTGAAGGAAAAATATTTCATCTTGCAACTATGTATCCTAAGCATGTTGTAAATAACAGAGCACCTTCTTGCATGTCACTTCTTAGCTAGGTTTGTTTGTTAATAAATATTCAAGATGACATAGAGCAGTAGCAAAAATTTGTATTCTCTATATAACGTAGCAAAGAATCGTTTCTATAGATCTTGAAAAGAGAGAATCAGTGCAACTGAACTGGTACCAAGCTCAAAGCAGTGAATGATCTTGGTGGATACATTTCCTTATGCTTTTATTGAAGTAAAAAGTTCTGGATGTCAGCATATGTGGAGAAATAAGTGTTGTGTTGCAGCATAGAGGGGGAGTGGGAATGAACACAAAACTTGACATTATTTAGGAAAAGATCACAGTACAGAGTCCTATGACATGAAAGGAGTGACCATTCCTGCTAATGTGTTAAGTGGAGAAAGCTCCTTGGAATCAAAGGGGTATTCCAAATGGAATAGTGTTGTGCAGTACAGAGGTTCTAGGTGTCAGAGATGTCATGCAGAACAAGGATGAAGAGGTAACGCAGAAGTGTATGGAGATCCCGAACACAGTAACCATTTCTGTGGAGTTTGGTGAACAACAGGGTGTGTATGGGTATGGAGGAGATGACGTGTCATGGCTGTGGAGCGTGACTTGTCAAAAAATACTTGAAAGTTCAGTCCTCAGCAAGCTTAAACATTCTCCATATCACAGCACTGTGGAGACCACAGCTCTCCAGTCTGTGAGATAGTTGCTACTGTTTCAAGTAGTACTTTTCATCCTTAAATTTGTAAGATTTTGAAACTGTAAATGTTGATTAGAAAAATACCAACTGGTAGTATTATTTGCCTCTCTGTATATAATCAAAGTCTATGTACATTTGATTACAATAGCATTTCTCATTATCCTTTGATCTTTATTTCTGCTTCATGATACTTCAGACTGTAGTTCTAGTCTCTAGATATGTAATAAGGTATATAAATATCTTGCTAGAGCAACTGGAAAAATCACTAACAGCCCTTAAAAATAGAAACATCAAAACCAGAAAGGCTGTATACCTATAGCACTAAAATGAATAGAGCTTTGAGTGTTTTTTTTTTAATATTTAACCAACCATTTTGACGTTATCTTATTAGGCTGACCCAGAACAGCTTATTCATGCAGACTTGACATCAATAATTGATTAATCCTGGGAGGAAATTAAGAAAAAAGTAGCTAAAATGCATAAAAGAGCTTGGAATCCTGATTCTGCTGGTAATCTTACAGGCCAAGGTTCTGATTTCCATATGACCATCATGTTCTACTGTCAGCAATTCCATTGAATTTAATAGATGTTCTTGTGTTACAAAGTATTGGTAGTTGTAAACAGGCCTGACCCAGGTTTACAAGTAATTCTGATGGCTCTATCTTTGGATGATAAGAGCCCTCAATTTAAAAGTAAATGTGAGTTACATGCCGTATGCTCAACAAATATTATTATTTTTTTATGTTCATCTTTATCGCTTACATTGTAGGAGTTCACAATGTCTCCATCCAAGCCAGTGTATTAGGTACAGGAAAAAAGGATACCCATTTGAAGGAATTTCTAATCTATTAACTTGAAGAGGTAAAAAGGATGGAGCAATATAGTGACTTCTCTTCTTGACAATATGCCCCAGATCAGAATGAAAGCTGGAAGAGCATCTTCATTTCTATCACTGTTTCTTTGTATTAAACTAGGCAACAGTGAGAGATATGACCTTGTTGTAAGACACTAGAGTAATCCTCCTTTCCTTTGAGTCTTGCAGTTGGGTTTTTTTTCATGCTAACAATGAGATGATTGAATGTAGTATATCCTGTCATGGAAAAGACAACCAACCTTTAATTTTTCACTCATCAAAAAGAAGAAAAATTCTTTTTTTCTCCTTAGAAAATCAAGGCAGAAATGAAACTTTAGTCTCCAAATCTGAAAGCAGTGTCATACGCACACTGTATTTGCACTGCTACACATTTATGCTGTCACTGACAGCAAAGCAAAACCAAAGTTGTATAGTTCAGGGGAGTAATGTGGCATGTAAATAGAAAGCAAACTTGAGTCTCAGAATTGAAATGTGCCTCCTACAGATGAACTCTGCCTAGATAGACATGCGTCTTCGTGAAGTGGTTCTTCCGAACTTAGTGTCTGCTTGCCAAATGACTAAGGTATCTAGGAACTGAAATCCCATGGGAGTGGGGTTTTAATAGCAATTGTGCCTATAGGTTTTTTTTTTTTTTTGCCAAAATGAGGATGAATGTTTTTGCTGCACTTCATAATATTCAGTTTAGAAAAACTGGCATTATTCTAGTATATGAACACATAGGGATGCATTTTACTCAACAGCTTGGTTCTGTGAGTGTGTAGCATATAAAGGTGGTGCTTTTTCACTTGGAATAAAGAAAGGAGCAAAGGTGGTGGGTTTTACACCAAGTAATGGTTAATAGTGTGAATATCTTATGCCCAGAGCTCAAAATTTACGGAACCTATCTAGTTAAGTAGATGGAAACTGCCACATGCAGTTCTTTCACTAAGAAAAACAAGAGGACAATGAACTCTTTAGACTTTTCTTTTCAAATTTGAAAATGTTAATGTGCAAGTCAACTGACCCACAATAATTCTTTTTTCTTGTCTTCCTCTTGATGGCTTCTGGTGAATGTTTGCTAAATGTACATATCCCTGTGAAAGTTATTCTGTCCTAACATGGTGCTATAGATCCAAAAGGAATCTAAACAGCCTTGAACAAGTTTGATGTTTATTGCTATGGGTTTTTTTCCCAAAAGTGTTTTCTGATTTTGAGTGTCTTCTCGCAGGTGCAGGTAATGTGGTGCAGCTGGTCATTGCACAATCCTATTTCTTTTGATCATCATTTCTGAGAGAATATGACCTAGCAGGCAGGCAGAAAAGCAGAGCACTTACCACCCAGTTTAATCATTGGATTAAAATCAGTCCAAAAGTACTTTCATAAAAAATAAAGCAAAAAGCAAAGGAAAAATCCCAATACCAAACAATAACAAAACCAGAAACCAAACCCAAAATCTTTAGGTAAATATTTTATCAACTGAATGGAACTCGGTTCCCAGTATTTAACTAAACTGTGTCTGGAAGTGTTTGGGTGTTAGGAGCATTTCTTTTTCTTTCCTCAGGACAAGCATGAAAAGGAAGTTTTCTTCTAACAAAATGTTTTTATGGAGGTGGCTGTAGACATTTCAGCACTAAAAATCACTGAGACACATGTGACTGCTTGCTAACCTGTACAAAAATGGGTTCCAGCCCAAAATTACTGTGGAAACCCAGACTAAAAGAAAAGCAATACCAGATTTCCACGCAAACCAAAAGGCATGAGCAAGGCATTAATCTAGTTGCATAGCTTAAAACTCCTTTTAGATGTTCTGTCCTGAAGTGTTACTTATTAGTGAAGCAGTGCTGCATCAGTTTTTAGATTAGAAAATGGGGAAAGTAGGGCTGATTGTTCCTAGCCTCCTAGGACCTTGAAGAAAATCTTTAAATACTTTTAAGCTGTATATTTTTTTCCTTATAAACTCCATTTTATAAATGAAACTTCTTTCTCCAGCACATGCTAAGCAGAACGATCTGATAGTTTTGGATGATTTTGCTGTATCAATGATATCAAAGATCCATATTCTCAAGTTAACAGTAAAAGAGAAACATTTGGAAATGAAATAAGGTCAAGTTAGTGAGGAGTGATAACAGTTTCTGTATAGACAAGTGCATTACACGCCAGTCTTCACTGAGAAAAAAACCTGCTGATATAAGACTCCTTTTCAAAATAAAGGATAGCAGGGGCCTGTATATGGTTTCTGAATGATAATTCAAAAAAAATACACACATTCCTTTCTTATTGTTCCTGTAGCCCTCCATGTCAAGGAAGAGTTTGTTAATTTGTGTATGGTTATATGTAGCATCTCAGTAAGTATCTATGCACATCTGAGTTTAATTGGCAACTGATGTACAGTCTGACATAGATTTGTTTTCTTTCTGATTTGATCTGGGCACTTCTGTGAAAAACTGCACACAGATGTTTGGGATTTTTTTAAAATTTACATTGTTAATACCCATGAATTGAGTATAAATCCATGAAAATTTAGGTAAAGTTGAGTAGAAAGATAACTGAGGAGACTAAAAGAACTCTTCCAAAATGGAACTTGACATGATTTTCAGGTATTATGGGAAGGGGATTTTGACATATGAGTATGACATAGGGTAAAAGTTAACCATTTGTCACTGTCTCCTCAATAACTGTCTGTTTAGGCTGTCTTGCTCTTCAATGCTCTTGAGTTGAGTATGAGTCATATTCTCTCTCTTTCCCTGAGAATTGAAGAATTTCGATTCACCTTGTATTGTTGCAGGGTAAGAAAATATGCGGACACAACTGCCGTGGAGCTTGCAAACCTTCATGAACTAAGACTTTTTAACCTGTTTTTCTATCATTTCAAAACAACCTTGATAACTGAGATTTATCCAACAAACAGTTACGTATTTATATATATGTATGTATATGTATGTATGTAAAGAAAGCACATGGAGATAAGGGGTTTTCATTTTTGTCCACCAAAGTTTGAGCAGACAATTGGTGATTATCAGTACAACAGCACTTCTGTAGAAAGACATACCAAAAATTTCCATGCCAGGAAAGAAGATATAACAATTCAATGACAGCTTTTATTTTCTTTTCCCTCCTCCCCTCCTTAAATGTCAACAGCTGCTTCTTCATGTAAATTGCTGGATAAAACCATACCATGTATAATAGCAGGAGTCTCTAATATGTGCTTCTAGAGAAGCAGCTACCACTAGAGGCATTTGTTTCCAACTTACTGTTTGAACTACAAAACATAATCTGCTGATCACATCAAGGAATGGAAACTCCTTTGTTATTTGCAAATGAATTTCTGCTGGTTTTATCTCACTTCAAAAATTTGTTTACCATATACTTAGAGGTTTTGATCTGTCTTCTTTTAACTTTAGATAACAGGCATAGTATGCATGAAGGCTTTTTCCTATTGCTTTTTTATTATTTCTCTGAAAGCTAAGAAGCATATTTTTAAAAGACATTGATTGCATGAACTTCTAATGTGCTTCTTGGACATTCAGAGTATATATTCGGTATTTCATGTTTAGGTACTGTTCACTGAAGAATATTTACTTTCAGTACTTAGAGTTGTTTGTCATTTACTTTGGGCTTGCAGATTTGCAGTACTCCTTTTGGATACATATTTGGGTTTGCTTATAGACTTGCAATAATACTTCTACTACTTTGCATAACATTTCATTGCCCTGAAACTTGAACTGTCTTGTAAGTTTAGTGCAGGTAGACTGTAAAGGTAAGGTATTTTTGGATACCAGAATAAAAGGGAAATGTATGTCACAACAAAGAGGGTCAAAATCGATCAGTCATTGGTCTCACTGGACTTAAGACTTAGACATGCATGTGAAAAGAGACAACAAATTAAGTTTTGGATTGGGAGGACTGTTTAATTTTATGTAACCAAAGCAACACCTACTGTTGGTTTCTCCTTCTGCTAACTTCGAACAATAAAATAACGGCAGAATTTCAAAGTATATCAAAAGAAATGGCACCTTGTCATCTCTGTCCTTACAGAAAGCTGACATTTCCCAAGTGTACTGTTTGTGTCTTTCTGAAAAGTTCTGAAATTAATGCCACAGGACTGGACCCATGACTTTAAGAATTTGTGCAATAATAATAATAAAAAATTTAGAAATGTTAATACATTCATAAATAAATAATAATTACTTGAAACAGAAAGGAGGTATTATCACTGTTAAATTTCTACTGAGAATATATAAGTAGATCTGAGATTAATTTTTACCTTTCAATGATCTTGATTTAGCTGAAGAGTTGCCATGAAGAGGTGTGTAGGCCAGGCTACTCATTTCCAGAAAGCCAGGAAAACTGAATGTATGCCAATCTTAAGTGATGTAAAATGGGTAATTAAAAAACAAAACACAACAGGAAAAAGCCCAAAAAACAATTGGAAATTCTCAGACTGGTATTAAGAAAATATACTTAAAATTTCATTAGCTGACTTAGGCTACAGGCAAAAAGAGTTTGTATATTGCTTATGCAAATATATATCCATATTTGAGGCTATTAGCATTTATCACAATTTTACAGCTGAAACCAAAGCATAACAGCAGTCACTTGTGTTTAAGTGATTAGGGCCAGACAAACTGTTCTGCTTCTATAGGTGTGACTTTGGGTTAGCTGTTTTCCTTTTGGGAAAGCACAGTTCTGACAAGGGAGACAAAAACATGTGACATAAAAAAATAGAATAGAATTCATAAGACAAAGCCAAGACTCGCAGTGGAGATCTTGGTTAAAATAGGGAGGATGACTGGGTCAGCATACAATAAGGAACAGAGGAACTGTAAGACTTGTATTGCAAAAATAATTTTAAGAAAATGTAATGAAAAGAGAAACAGGAGAAAATTGAAAAAGGAGGAATAATCCTGTAGCTGAGAGATCCCCTGAATATTCTTGTTAATTAGACTTTATTTAAAATTTAACAAACCAAGTTTTCAAGCAAACATTTAATCTAATTCTTGGCAAAAGCAATACAAATTTTTGCCATCTTTCATTTTTTGACTAGGGTAATTTTCAATATTGTTTTTGCAAGTGTACTTGCTGCCAGTCTGTCTCACTGTAAGAAGTTGCAGTTCCATTAAAGGTATGTTAGCTGCCTTTCAGAATGTATTCACTGCTCCTTTTTCCCAGTGTAAACCATGGGAAGTTTGAAGTGGATATCCAGGGAAGGTCTTATAAAACAAGATAACATCTGTACTGGTAAATGAACAGATGGTTCTTATCGGGCTCCTTCATGTTTGTGTGGGGAATCTGGGGGGGAAAACCATTCCTGTTGGCAGTCTTTGATCTTAATATCTAGTGTAAAGCAGTACAACAGGGAACATCTGTCCATAGTGACTCTCTGACAAGTGGATGTGTGTGAAACCTACCTAATATCAAAACTGTCTGGACAAAAATGGTGGAGAGAGTATACAATCCCACCTTCTGGTTTCTATTTTGCTGCTCTTTTTGGGTTTCATCGTTGGGGTTGTGCTTATTTGTATTTAAGAAATGTTTTCCTTATCCACCTATGCACACTAGATTTCAGATATCTCACAAGAATTTGTATATACTCTAATTATTAAGTGCAAAATTCTATGTGACGTTATCTTTACTGTAAAACTGAGTATACAAAGCTCTGCCAGAGTATCATGCACACTAAGGTAAATACCACTCAGAGCATTTTACATCTTGTTTTTTGTGTTCAAACCTACTGTTTTTTTTTTTTATTTCTGATGTGGTTGCTCTCTTGATCATTCTCTCTCAGAAAATAGGCACCCATCTGTGATTATTGTTGATAAATCAGATTTAAAACTTGAACAGAATTGCCCTTCAGAATACTGTGCTACTTTTCTTGTAATACAGATTCTTATTACCTGGTTATGTGTCTTTATGAGGTCACTAAAATGTTATCAAACAAGCTTGTATCTGATTTGAATCTATACCTTAACTAAAGAGAGCAGTTTAGATTTACATGAGTTTTCAAGGGAACTCAGTTTATTCTGAAGTGTGCTTTGGGCCCTTAAGTATACTTTGGAGTGCACACTGTACATCTGTTTTCTTGGTTGTCAATAAACCATGAAGTAATATGTGTTTGTACTTTAGAGCAATTCTATAAATACCTGACAGTCTTTGGGACTTCACAAGTTCTTTCTCCCATAATTCTTTTCATCATTCTGCTCAATGGGAATACTTAAAAGCTGTTTAGAAAAATTAAAATAATTCATATGTGTTGGACATGTTATAAAGGTATAATGAATATGTAGAAATTGACATCTTTAAAAGATTTATAGTTCTTTCATGACTTTTTAGTGTTGGGGGAGGGTAAATGTAGTTTGTGAAGATGGTTATTAATAATGGCCATATAAAAATATATTGAAATGAGGAGCAGAGGAGTTTAATATAAAATGTAGATGTGCTAAATCTGCTCATGCACTAGAATCTTCCATGAGGAAGAATTTGTCTTAGCTTTGCAAATACTCATTGCAAAATATTTGTATCTAACTTCATGTCTTGGTGGGGGCTTTATCTTATCATAGTAGTATCTTGTTTATTTAAGCAATATTTTAAAGTTACCTTTAAAAAAAAATTAAAAAAAAATTTCAAACTATTCAGTTTTTGAACTTTTCTCAAGATAATTAAATCATTCATTACAAAATACTTCCTCTAACTCTGCTGCTATACAAATCTCCAAATATTTAAATCACTTTAGGGTCCAGTGCAATTGGAAATCAGTTATTATACTGAGCAAGAATTAAATCTGTAAGCAATGTTATACTTTACAGACATTTTATGTCTGCTACATATGCAGACAGTCATTAAAGTTACTCTTTATGTTAAATGGATTGAAAACTTTTTCTCTGCTTAATCAGCTTCATTCTAAATAGGGGACTGTCTGTGGCTCACAGGGCTGCTCAAAGGCACTGTGATACTTGCCCACTTGGGAATACATAAATATGCACTTGTGGCTGAGTTTGAAAACTAGACTTTAGTTCAACTTTTCATGCTGTGTCTTTGAGATATCACATAGCAAGGGTCTCCCTGGGATAAAGAAAAGGGGATGTCTCTGTGGGAGACTAATGGTCTTGATCTGCTTTGTGCTTACCATAAGCCAAGTCCCAATTTGTCCCTGCAAATTGCATTTAATTCCAGGTTCATGGAAGGCTATATTTTGTTCTATTTCCCATATTCCTCTTGCTTCTTTGTTCCAGTGTATTTTGTTCTAATGTATTTCTAGATGAAGTGAAATTGCATTTATTTTAATGGAATTTAAACCTGCCTATATCAGCACAATTTATGGGCATTGCAGTTAAGAAACTTGCACCAAAGGAGAGAAACTATTTGGGCTTGATTGAATGCACTCATATTTTGAAGATTGGATAGCTGAAGCATTGAGCAGAGAGACACATGCATATTTGGTAAACTGGCCTTTCTGAAATGATCCAAAAGTGTTTGTTGTGGATGGGCTACTAACTCTGGGTTATATGGCAGACTTTTTTAATTTGTTTCTTATTTGGGGGAGGCGGGGGTGTTTGGTTTTCTTGTGTGTGGGTTGTTTTTTTGTTTGGTTGGTTTTTTGTTTTTGTTTTTTTGTTTTTTTTGTTTGTTTTTTTTTAATTAATGCTTATACAGAGCTGAAACTACAAAAATATTTGGTAATGAGTGACTCTTAAGAGGTAAAACTGAAGGAGAAAGAAGAGAAGTTTCTAAAACTCCCACTTTCCACATTTTGCTCAAGAGTATACTAGATTAGTGTTAATGAACCTATTACTATGTCTCTCATCCCTATATGGATTTACTGGAAAAGTGGGAAGTCTGCCCTACTATCTAGAAGCTACAGGAAAAGTATGCTTTCCAAAAAGATTAATATATCTTAATAGACAGTACTGATATTGATAAAATTATTTTGAATAGTTACAGCTATGAGTTCATGGAGAAGCTATTCTTAAATGTTGAAAGATGGGATAAATTCCCCAGGAAAAGCTAAAAAGATCCACACACAAAGTGATATTTGCTAGTGGTGCTTAAGGATTATATCAACCTAAGGGAGCCAAATGGTAAAATTACAAAGGTCCATAAAGTACTTGTATGCAGAAATTCAAGAGACACTTATCATTGCTTTCCTCAGAGACATGGTGACCATGAACGAAGAAATGCAAGGGAGAGTCAGTAAATAGAAATCATAAAATACACTTGCATGCCTGAGGTTTGTTGTGCTGTACACCTCCCTGTATGTCCTTGCAGGAGCAAGGTTAGAGGTAGTCAGACACCTGGAAACAGCTTCTGCAAGATAACAGTGGCTACTCAGGAATATATATTGTTCTTTCTGTCTTTGATCCATTATTCTTCAAGGTGTATGTGTTAGGCTGCTGAATAATCTCATGTGACTGCCTGTCATTTATCAGTTTCAGTCTCTGTTCCCTGAACAAATTTCCAAAGTAACAAAAATAGAGAGATATTTTCTATAACATATAATTCAGAACAAAACCAAATGCTAAGATAAATTTAAAATCCTTATTATATGAAGGATTGTAATATAGATATGTAGTGAAGGTAAACATAGAAAAATCTCTGTAAAAATCTTTGCTTCTGAAGGTAGGGTAGAAGGAATGATGGAGGATGTAATATTTGCACATCTCTCTGCCTCTTAGGTAGACTATAAGACATTTTTACTTGGTTTTACCAGTCTTGCTGCAAGCTGCTTCATGATTCTGTGTCTCAGCTTCCTCATCTGTCCAATGATACTTAAAAAACACTTTGAAAAACACTTTGAGATTCTGTGGTGAATAATGTAGTAGGAATTAATAATTCCCCATTCAGAGAAAGTAGAGGTGTATAAAGTTTGGAAGTAAATGTCATGCTGAAATAGTGTGTGTGTGAGATAACAGTCTTGCACACTAGCACAGCTAATGTGTAGATGGTATCATTATACATATATGTGTATACACATAAGAGAACAGAAATCTTTTTTGTACCTTCATTTGTTTTCATGTTACTTGAAATTTTCTGTCTTGAAGGTTGTGGTCACCTTCAGAAAGATTTGCTTGCTAAAATATTTAAATTCCTGTTCACATTTTCTAATGTCAGTTATCTACTTCTGCTTGTCCCCTTCTACTTAAAAAAAAAAAAAAAAAGAAGGCAAAAAACCCCAACCAAACCAAAAAAAAAAAAAAAAAAAAAAACACAACCAAAAAACAAACATCTAATTCTCTATCGTATGGATTGAAATGCAAGGAACTTTTATTTTTTTTTTTATCAGTTTTGAGATGTCTGTCTGGCTACAGATAAGATGTGAAAAGGTGGCATATCTTTTCTTAAATTGCCATTTTCTGTTATTTTTGTTAGAGAGCAAAAAAGTTTACCAAGAAACAGAATCCACTTGTTCATAATGCTGTTCAAGTGCTTGGCCATTCCTCTTAGCTCAAGCTGAGTTGGAAACATTAAATACTTGATTTATATAGCTGATTATGTGCCAGGTTTTTGCCACCATTACAGTGTGAAAACCTTTGTGATAAAGATGTATTGAATTCAATCAATTTACTATAGGACTGTCACAATTCTACTACAAGTACAGGCTGCAGCAGACACTGCCCATGCCTCCTGTTTATATGCTAAGGAGTTATTTGATGATGCCAGTGTTCTTGGTGTCAATCTTAATATCATCATACTTCCTTCAATATTTCCATAATGTAGTATCCAGCTTCTTTAATTTCTGGTGAAATTCTGTGTATATGGACTTTAATAAATATAGAAGCATAGACTGGCTTGGGTTTGAAGAGACCTTTAACGATCACCTAATTCCAGCCCCGACTGGCTTGGATTTGAAGAGACCTTTAACGATCACCTAATTCCAGCCCCCACTGCCTTGGGCAGGGGTACCTTCCACTGGACCAGGGTGCTCAGAACTCCATTCAACCTGGACTTTTCAGGGCTGAGGCATCCACAGCTTCCCTGGGCAACTTTAGAAGTGTCCCACGATACTCATTGTAAAAAAATTTCTTCCTAACATCTAATCTAAACCTTCTCTCAGTTTAGAGCCATTTCCCGTTTTCCTGTCACTACATGCCATTGTCAAAAGCCCGTTTTTAGCTTTCTTGTATGCTCCCTTTAAGTACTGGAAGGCTGCAGTAAGGTCATCCTTTTCTAATATTTCTTCTCCAGGCTGAATAATCTCCATTCTCCCACCATGTCTTCTTCATAGGATAGGTGCTCCAGTCCCCTGATCATCTTTATAGCCTCTTCTGAACTCATTTCAAGATGCCCATGTCCTTCTTATGTGAGGTCTCCCAGAGCTGGGTACAGGTGGGGTCTCACCGGAACAGAGTAGAGGGGTAAAATCTCCCTCTTGACCACACTGGCTTTTGATGCAGCCCAGGATGCAATTGACTTTCTGGGCTGCAAGTGCACATTGCTGGGTTATGCTGAACCTCTTGCCAAGCAACACTGTCAAGTCCTTCTCCTCAGGGCTGCTCTCAATCCCTTCTCCACGCAGTCTGTATTTGTGTTTGGGATTGCCCTGACACAAGTGCAGGACCTTGTATTGGTCCTGTTGAACTCCACGAGGCTTTCAGAGGCTGTCAAAGTCCCTGTGGATGGCATCCCTTCTCTCCAGCACCACACAGCTTGGTGTCATTGACAAACTTGATAAAGCATGTAAATCAATTTTCATATCCTGTAGGTTTTTGTTCTTTGTATAGTAGTAATAGTAACTGCTGTAAGTTGGCAATGTTCCATAAACTCCTAAATTCTAATTCTAATAAAGACATTAAAACTTACTTTAAAGTAATATAGTATAAATTTGCGTTTCCCTTGAGAAAATTTTATATAACATTGTCAGTAATCCCATGTTCAAATAATGACTGCCAACAGTTTGCTTCTGGACTTGTGGATTCTGTTAATTTTTGGGGAAAAAAAATCTCTTACTGAAAGTTGCTGATATGAAAATTACCATTAAAAATTTAATTGCCTTTTTATTAATTAAAGGTTTTGTAAGTAACCTATTTGTGGATCTGGAATATGGATGTGGATAGCTGGCTATACTTGGCTGAGATAATTCCATTTGTTAGCAAAATAGTAACAAGAGAAGTCTTTTTTTCTAACAACATCAATAGATTAGAGTCACGCACACTGTCAGACGCCTTCATAAATTCTATCTGCTTCAAATAAATACTCTATTTCTTTAAAAACAAGTCAAATTCATATTTTATGGTATTTTGTTTCTGCTAATTTGCTGCAGTCATAATAGCTCAAACAGCCTTGCTGGTTACTCGCTTTCTGAAGTAGTTTGGAAGTTCATTTTTCTTCCTTGTAAACAAAATATATATGTATGAGCATAAAATTCTTTAGAGCTGGTAGAAGAACATGAACAGGAAAAAGAAATAATTAATAATTGTGAGCTTGTAGTGTTTCTCAGTGTTCAGGGGGTAAAGCCGTAAGCTTAAAAAAATGCTATTGTGATTTTCAAATAAATCACACACAGCATCTTTCCATCCCAGCTGGGATGTTTCAGTCCAGATGGATGGGCAAGCATATGAGTGAGAAAGAAGTTTGTATGGTCAAAGCCAGGAGCAGGGTTGTTATTGCATATAATATCCAATAACAGGAGCCCTATTTTTTCTGTAACTTTTTAACCAGTGATGTGGATGAGGTGATGGAGAGCTTGCTCATACGGTTTGCAGGTGACACAGAATGGGGGTGAGAAGATCAACTGCTCAAGAGCAGGGCTGCCATTCAGACCTAGATGAGCTGAATGATCTGATAGGAACTCGATGGATTTCAGCAGGGACACACAGGAAGCCATGCCCCAGGAAGCAAGAGCCTCTGCCCACAGGGCAGGCTGGACACTGACTGGCTAGGGAGCTGCTCTGTGGAAAAGGCTGTAGGGTCCTGCTGGGCAGCGAGTGGGATTTGGGCAAGGAATGTGCCCTGACAGCCAAGCTGGGTGACAACAACTTTGGCTGTGTGAACAGGAGCACAACTAGCAGAGCAAAGAAAGGGATTATTCCTCTCTACTTAGTACAGTTTAGATGACATCAGTGTCAACAGAAGTTTGGAAAGTAACTCTTCTCATTGTCAAAAGGGGTAGTGCACATCTGATGATGCAGAGGAATAAGAAATCAATTTAAAAACTTAAAATGTTAGGCTTTGTACTTTAATTTGTTGAAGTATACATAATGCACTTCAACTTCCCTAACGAATCATACTCTTAAATACATTATTTTTCTATCACAACCAAAGTCAAAGAAAACTTCTTTTGCATTCTCAAATCATCTTTTTTCATGCTTCTGTAGCCTTTCCTATATCCTAGGTGGATGCATCAACACCCTATAAGATACAAATTTTGCTCAGCGTATTAGTCTGAAAACTCAATAGTTCAAGAAGCAATTTAAGTATCCTGTGAGGTATCCTATAATTTAAGAAAACCCTTATGTTTCCTAAATTAATTTCCACCTTAATTTGACAATATATTAGTGGAAAATTATTAACTTGTGGACTTTCTGATTGCTGTACTGATCAAAAAGGAGTATTTTTGCAAAGTCTCTGAAGAATAATGAGAGCAAATGAAAGATGAAGGAACTTAATAACATCAAAAAGAATTATATTTGATGCTGACCTTTCTGTCTGCGACCAGTCCATTTCCTGTTTAGGGCTGTATGTTCTCAGACATGCTTTGGATGGATGCATCCGAACTACAGCCATGGATCTAGATGCATAATGACAGCAAGCAATTTCAAATCCTTATTTCTTGGTGAATTTTAAAGTTAGTGTTTCCCTGATGAGCAGAACAGAATTAATGTTGTGATGCCCCTAATTTTTAGCCTTGAATTTCTGGAATTTATTGTACAGCTGTAATATAAAACATGATAATGAGTTTCTGTTTTAGATTACAGTATGATTATATGCAGAATATGGTTTTCAAAATTTTCAGAGGTGCATATTTACTGCAGAAAAAATATTTAACAATGTTTTAATGAAAACATTCTCTTTTTTGGATTGCTCATCTATAGTAGACTTTATAATATTACAAAGACAGGAGACCATAATTATATCTGTCATGGTACTGTTAGTTAAACAATTTTTCTGAATATAATGAATTGTCAAAGCAAGCCCAAACTGTGGTGCACTCCAGGTAAGCAGTGAACAGGCCATTCCTTTGGTTTTGTTTTGTTTTTTTTTTCATTGCTCTACTACTCATACTGACCAGAAATGTAATGGTCTACAAATGCAGAGTTGCTTAGCAACAATAACTAAAATACTGTGAATCTTTTTTAATTTTATTACATTTGTCATCATAGATATGATGTTTACTTATGAAAAAAATGGATATTTTTAAATTTCATGATGGCAAAAGGATCTGGAACAGTTTTAGACCAGAGCTATCCATGACACAGAGGTATCAAATGATTATTGAATTGTTTCTCCTTTCTTTTTTTTTCTTATTTTCCTTGAGTTTGTTGTTGTGGTTTTTTTTTTTTTTAACAAAATAGCAGGCAATTTACTCTCTCCCTTCTCCTAGTTTTCTTGGGGAATAATGGCATGTAAAACTGCTTTCCCCTCCTGCATTGTGAAATGACCTTGTGGTACTGATATGCTAATGTATTCAAATGAGACATTATGTTTCAAAACCCACTAGCAAAGATTAAAAAATGTTAATATACTAAAAATAGAAATACTTTTGAAAAGGGGGGATATAAATTTAACTATGTTCACTAACCTAGCAGTCAGGTTCTGAAAATAAATGCCAGAAGACAGCAACAATATGGGAAGGTTGGAGCCACAAATGCTTCAGCAATAGCTGCACTGGGCTATTAAGTGGAGGTGTGTTGGATTAGCTTTGGTGTAGAGTGAAGCCTGGCTCACACAGCCTGGCATTGCTGGAAGTGGAAGGCTGTCACCCACGGCATAGGTGGGCTGAGCCACAGGGGGTACACTTTTGCCTCCAAAGGCACAACTCTCCAGCTTTCTCTGTCCACACCATGCTCTCTGTGCACTGCAGACTCCTCTCAACTGTTTTCACGGCACATGTATCTGCCCTAAACTTAAAGACTTGCTGAGGCACAGCACAGGGTGCAGAAATAAGTGTCCGGGTCTTGTGTCCCCCCAGGCGAGCTTTGAGGCAGTTTTTTCTCCTGAGTGGCTTAGCACACAAGTGGTAACAAAAGGTGGTAGTGAATTGCTCTCAGAATGGACTGAATCTCTTATTGATATCTGTTTGTTAAATATTATGGTCAGATATAATTCCCTTTGGGGCTAAAAACTGGATGGTTTTCTTAGATCAGGGTTGTCACCGATATGTAGGAGGAGGAACATTGTGATCCTGTAACATTTTGTAATTATGAAATATTTCCTGATTTTTCCACTGGCAGAAGAGAGCAGAAGAGTTCTTGTTAGGTGTGAGTGGGAAGAAAAGATGAAAGCATGACTACTTCTGTCTCCCATCATTGATCTTGGACACAACTTCAGATATTTTCAGATCAGGCAGTTCTTGTGTTGGTTATTATATGTTAATAAATTGAGTTAAACTTGTGGGGTTTTTTATACTATATTGCCCTGCCAGAAAATGTCCCCAATGGCTAAATGTAAATAGTAGTAGGTCAACTGTGTTAGTTTGCCAATAAACATAAAATAGTGCTCTCCCCAGTTCTGCCTCCCCCCGAGTTTACCCATCTGATTGATTTATAGGCAAATTCCATCTCCACTTCTGTTTAATGTTTACTATACAAAATAGGTAAAAGGCTTCTGTTCTCTGATATGATAGGTCTGGCAATTCCTTACTGGGAGGAATTGAATATGTGGCTGTTTGGCACTTTTTTCTTCTACCTGTCTGAATTCATGTCTCTTGATCATATACTTTATGAACTATTTCATGTACAATTTGTCTGATGCTGTAGACTTTCTCAGCTTCTTAATGTATTGTTTTCTTGAACTTTCATTGTTTTACTCTTTACCAAGAAGCACATGTGAGCTTTTCCTCCCCCATCATCCTCCAATTAGGAGCTTCCCTCTTTGTAGTAGAAATTAGTCCCTGCCCTCCATCTGAATCTCTTTTCTGTTTTTTTTTTTCCTCTTCTAAAGTCTGATCAGACTTTCTTTGTAAAATCCTAATATGTATTTGTTCTTAAAATGCTTCATAATTTTATGTCAGCAATGGCTGTTGCTACTGCATTCGTACTTCATGTTAGTTGATGTAAATACGACATACCAGTCTCCATTTTGGTCGTTCAAGAATTGAGAACCTAATTGCAATATATTTTTAGCACTACCTAATATCATATTTTCATTAAATAATACTTTATCCATAGCTCTTTAAAACTACTCCTCCTCCAGTATAACTAATATTTGGGTGTGATCATTTGAAAATGATTACTAAAAGTCAGATTCATAAATTTTGCCTCTTAACCATTACCTTTTCAAAGACAGAGGATGTTAATCTAATATTATGTCTATTTTTTTTTTTGTACCTTACAGAGCTGTAATTATGTCAGATAGCTATGGTAGAATGACTAGTATTAAACAGAATTCCTGAGAAAGAGGGATCTTACTGTGGGAAGAGGAGTGGTTACCCTTGTTGAAATTGCAATTACAAAGTTGATTTTTTTGCTCATATTCTGAAGAGTAATTTTGCTGCCTTACATTCCTTTCACATCTACTGAAAAGAGACCTTTCACAAATTAGGCTAGAGAGCAGAGGCTCTACTGATCAAGGAATAATAATTTTGCTATAATTCACTTGGAAGTACAGGGTGAGACACCTTTCAATACATTATGCTCTTATGATTTATTAATGAAAAAATATATAAAACTTTTACTACACTAAATTGTCATACTTTTGACTTCTTTCAGCTATTTTCTTCAGTAGGGACCTGAGAAATGAGGCACAGTAGTCTGTTAGTCTTTCCAGGACTATATGTACTAAGTGGGTGTCTATGCTATTCAACATTTTAGTGTACTGTGCAAAAATACAACATATAACTACTTTAATTCAATAGAAGATCACATTCCTCATGTTAACACCATGTTTAGACAGAATTAGAATTAGATTGAAACCTGCTTTTTCACCTTCTCAGTTCTCATATGAGAATGTACAAATCCTACTAATAAGAATAATCCTGATTCTGCACAGCTCTCCCTGCAACCCTCCTACAAGCATGTTAAACAAGTAGCAATGAGGTGAACATATACAGTGACACTTGGGACCAATACCCAAGTACACCTAGCCTAGTATGTCTTTATTTTTGTGTGCTTTTCTAATATATATGTTCTTCAGAGTTGAAGAAAATGGTTATTTTTTCTAGCAAATATCCTCAGAAGTGAAATCTCTGGAAGAGATATGTTGCCACCAATAGGTTATACTCCTTTGAGCTTATATTACCCAAGTGCAATTCCATGCATGCAGTTGTCAAAATGAGCCAAAGCCCCAATGAGTTTGCCAAAGAGAATAGGCCTGTTAATTCGAGCAGTTTGACTACCTGCCAAAGACTTTGGGTAAAATCAGGAAGTGTATTCCTATGTGACTTTGGTGCTACATTTTGCTCCTCCAAGCAATGTTATTGTGAAATTAGGGATATTTATTTCACCCACTTATTAAAAATATACCAGAATTAGGTTAAATAAACATTATGAGTAAGCATGACTGTTGATTAACCCAAAATAATAGTAAGCAAAAATTGTAATTGAATTTGGCTAGAGTACATGAGGAAGCAATTTTCCCCTCTCTCTGCTGTAATCTAATTTTTTATGGATATATTATTAAAACACTTTGTATTTCCACCTTTATTGCACAGGTATTCCTAGTGTTTGGTTTCCTAGTAATAAGTAAAAATAATACTTTATATCTGTTATGGTTC
Source organism: Dendrocincla fuliginosa (assembly GCA_035047845.1). Classification (NCBI taxonomy): domain Eukaryota; kingdom Metazoa; phylum Chordata; class Aves; order Passeriformes; family Dendrocolaptidae; genus Dendrocincla; species Dendrocincla fuliginosa. Next base: position 9,679,612 of record JAWWMO010000175.1, on the reverse strand, counting down.
CTCTGGAGGGTGCAGAGGGACTAAAAAGTTCCATATTTTCATATATTTGCTCTGCAAAGCTTTATTTAAGCACAACCAACTAAATAATGTCTGCTACATTTTCTCTGCAGTGTCTCTGGCATATTGAAAGTTGCATAGTGTGCCAAAGAAATGCTTTTTTTATACTGTACAATTATATACAAGTATCATTGACACTGTCAAGTCTGTAAAATATTTATTTAGCATGTAAAACATTGAGTGTTAAAAATCTGTAATAAAACTTTGGGGGGAAAAAAAAGAGAAAAATCTTTAATCTGACAAAAACATTTTCGAAAAAAATTTAGAAGGGATTTGGCAAGAGTGTAAGTGGGAGTGGGTTTTTTGGTAACATTGATTCTGTCTAACAGTTTGGCTTATTTCTTTATTTTAGATTACCTGGCTTTAGTAAAAAAAAAGAAAAAAAAAAAGGCACTTTTGAGTAAATCAAATAGAAAATACATTTTAAAGGATTTGCAGGTGTTTTTTCCTTAGCCAGGCAGAAGACATGTGGGGATATTTTAGGCATTGGACAGTTTCTCTCTTCTCCCTCAAGTCTGTCTTTGTTTAAAAATATATAAAACTTCATAGATGTGTTGCCTACTGAATCAAAGTTTAAATCAGGATGTAATAATCCTGGAGTTTCCTCTGGTAAGTGCTTTCCAAACTGTGGCTTGGCCATTTGCTGAACCAATTTTGTATGCTCAAAGATTATACAGAAGTGAGTTGTAAAGGGATCTTTATCAAATCCTGGGCAGTGTCCTTTAAGCCTTCACTCTTTCCAGGCTTGCTTGTTATTTCCTTATGTGTATCTTGAGAAAAAACTAAAAGAACTCTGGGCCAGGTGCAAAAATGGTGCATTTTCCAACTTTGGTGCTTCAAAGTGTCTAATAAAGACAGATAACCTTTATATTCCACTTTTGTTCATTTTGGTTTGGTTTTGTTTTCAGAGGGGTTTTTGTTTGTTTTGGATTTTGTTTTTTGTTTTTTTTTTTTTTTGTTAGTTTTTTAATTTCTGTTTTACTCTTCAATGTAAATTCAAAAGACAGCCAAAATCCATTGATAGTTCTGCCCATCTACAGGAAGAGGGAGAAAGAATGAACATAGAATTTATATTCAGCTCAGCCAAGGGCAAAGTGGGAAAGGAAAACTGTCGTGCTGAGAAGCAAGGCAAGCCCTGGACAGGTATAACCTTGGAAACAGATTAGAATAGCTTAGGAGTTTCTCTGTGATTCTTTAATGATGGACCTTTGCACCAGCTAAGAATGTGATGAAGTGGCACATGAACTTTTAAGTGTGGTGACATTTTTGTATGCAAGCTGAAGAAAGGAGGCAACACAATTAGTGGGAGATTTCAGGTTTTTTTCAGGGGGAGTCTGAGTGACTGGTCCTGAGAGAATTGGCCACAGCTATTAAAACTGCACATTTACACTGTGAACCTAGCTGAAGTAATTTAATTAGTGCCTATTCGTTGGGGAAATAAGGATCCCCTAAAGATCACCATATTAGTTGATATTGGATGCACTTTTAAAATTAAATTGTAGAAATTTATTTGATTTCAATTAAATGACTTTATAACATTTCCATGTGACATTTGCGTGGTTGAGTCAAATTTATCTGTAAATTGTAAATAAATTAAACTTTCAAAAAATTAAATTTTGACAGAAGTTTTAAATACTGTTATAGACTCCTTGCCCCCTGGATACCAGAATTAATCATATTAACTCATTCTAAATATAGTGTCTTATTCAGTCTTTATCAGACACTTATTTACCAAGTACTGCTCCTGTTTCTCTCTTGGGTATTACTGCCTAATTCAGAGACTGCCTGCCAAGAGTTTATATAGAATGTAAAAAGCATTCTAGGTATAGAGTTTTCTTCTGTGCTTGTTTGATGTCATCGCCCATGTTACCTGTGCTCCAGTGTAGTAAACTGGTGTCTCTCTGGGGAACTGAAAGGGAATCCCATGAGAAGCTCCACTGAGAACAGTTACCTAGCTGAAAGGCTGATGTTTCTTAGACAAAGAAAAGAATTCTATGCCATTCTTCAAAATGAAAATTTGTATTAGTCATCTTCTAGTTGTCAACTTTATGCTCAAGCAGTTGTAGAGTGGAAGTATTTCATATACATACCATGTTTCTGCTCAGGTTTCTGAAATAATCTCCATTGTCCTCCCAAGAGGGAGTTTTCCTACTGTATATAGCAAGAAATACCAATATTTTTATGAAGATGATCAGCAGTCAGAGGTGTCACAGCATGTTTCCCTGTAGAAAGGATAGTAGGTTATATCTATGTGTTTGTGTGTGTCCTGTTACCTACAGCATCGTCTGCATGACTGGCTTTCTCACTCCATATTCATTGCATTGTTACCTCTATCCAATGAACTGGCTCTTTGCTGCTACCCAAAAGTTCTTTGTCCCTAACCTTTTGCACACTGAAGTACCAAGAGCTGCAGAACTGCCACATCTGCTGCAGCTTGCCACAAATGGAGCCAAAAGACATCTTTACAAGTAGGGCCCTGAATTCTCTCACTGCATGTCTATGCAAAAAAATGAATAGTTGTATGTTTCATAACAGCAAAACCAACACGTTTCTCCTTTCTTTTGTTACTGGATCATTTGCTTTAATTTATTTCAACAGAACAGAGAACAGGCAGTTATTTGCATCTTGCAATCATCCAGTCTAGGAATTTTGTGATGAAAAGACTAGAAGAAAAGAACCTGTACTGTGATCACTAGATTTCCAAAGTAGTCTGTCAGCACTTATGAATTTATATGGAAGGCATATATTAAAAGTTAAATTACAGTCTGTTGCTTTATTAAAATTCAAGAAATCACCATTTTAGTGCAATCTTAAATTCAAATGACTCCATCTATAGAAACATTTTTTTTCAATGTAGTTGTTGAATAAAGGCTCACAGTATTGTGCTGTTGTTATTCTTTCCTTGAGATCCTTTGAATCTCATTTGAGATTCAAATCAGAGGCTGACTTGCAGAAGAGGACTTAAATCAAAAAAGTCAGGTAGATCCAGTATAAGGAGAAGATAAGAAGGACACAAAACAGATTTCACATTTCATTTTAATTTGGAAAGTAGTATGTGGAATGCCAGAGTAGTCTTTCACCCATTGACAAAAAGTGTAGCTCATTATCAAGATTAGAAATATAGAAATATAATCAAAAGACTGAGCTGGAATCTGCTGTAGTCTTTAACAGTGTGTTTTAGTTGATTTTTTTTTCCTGGACTTTGGGGACTTAAAATGACCTAATGCTCAGTTCCATAAACTAGTTCTCTTAGGAGAAAACAAAATTCTGAAAAAGGAAGACATCTCTGTAGATGATTTCTTAACTAGATTTTTAAAATGTCTTTAGAATTTTCCTTTAGTTTTTATTTTCACTGTGAGAAGAGCAAAGGCCTCTTGTAATTTCCACATCTATTTAAATATTCTCTCAATTTTTTTCCTTTTAAATTCTAATTAAGTAATTCATAATTGCATTGAAAAACTATTTTTAAATGTAAAAAAAATTAGATTTATGCTTCAGGGAATAAATAATTTTCCTGATATTACAGAGTAAATAATTCTCATAGTGGTCTTCTGTGATAAGAAGTCTCATAGTGGTCTCATAGTGATTCTTCTGTGATTTGGATATCAGGCGTAATAACTCAGTTCTTTTATTCATTACAAAAGAATCCCATAAATCCACAGAGTGAAGAAAGTTCTATCAAATAAAAAGGCTGACAAGAATTAATGCAAAAATAGCCTTTGTTCTCACAACACTGGACACAGTTCCTCATTAAATATATTGGTGGAGAAATAGCAGCAGAACTCATCTGCATACCCTGCATAGTTTAATTTTATTCAGTGGATTTAATTGTTGTACCTGCAGACAGAAGATAATCTGTCACGTGGCATATAAACTTTGCAGAGTGGGAAATTCACTTTAAATTGCTTTGCTATTGAATCCAATTTTCATCCTTACTGAGGGAGAAAATATTTTTTGTTATGAATGGATGGTTATATATTTTAACTACTTCACCTTTACCTCTAAGAATAACCCTAACAAGACGTTCTTTGTTTTCCACATAGTGTTCATAGCTATTTCTAAGATACCTCTGTCTACCAGGAATTGCTCTGAATAAGTTAGGATTGCTGTCAGTTTGGGGAATAGTGTTTATGTGTGGCAGCTCTTTTCATTTTCAGGTATGATCAGGAATTGGCCAAATCTTGTCCTAGAACTCAGTAGAGTTCGGCAAAAAAGGGATTAAGTGCATCAACTGTATTTATTTGAATACATGTGAATAATTAGTGGCTTCTTCTCTGTTTCATGGGTAAGCAAGTGTACAAGGAGTGATTTGCTAATGCTGTGGAAACTGTATTGGACCAGAATTGGAGATGTGGAATACCTGCCTTTGCCTCTTCTGAATACATCTCTCATTGTGTAGGTAATTGGCATTTAGCACTCTTCTGTCCTTGACACTGATATAGCAGCCCTGAAGAAAAACTCCTTGCTTTCACAGGAGTTTCAAGAGGCTGTTAGAACCTCCCATGTTTAAAACGGTTTGGTATAGTGGGGTGTTAGAGAGTAAGCTCGGGTAGGACTTGTCCTTAGGTCAGGCAATTGGGCTACCAGGAATGTTGTTTCAGTTGTGAACAGAATGAAACCCCTAAAGTACAGAAAATAATCTACAAGCATGCATGCTGTTAACCTATTGTGGGATGAATAATTATTAACAAGGGAAGCTTGTACTCGGTGTGGGTAAAGCGGCTTGCCTTAAATTGTGCTTGATTTAATCAGAGGGTGGACTTACTCTGAATGAAACCCCTGGAGATTTCCTTTGTTTGTTTGTTTGGGGTTTTTTTGTTTGTTTTTTTTGTTGTTGTTGTTGTTTTTGTTGTTTGTTTTTTTTTGTTTGGTTGGTTGTTTTTTTTTTTAATTGACAGCGGAAAAGAATATATGAATTATTTTTCTTGCCTGGTTTTTAAAGTAGCTAAATGGGATTGTACATGATACCCATGCTTGTGGAGAGTAATCACTAGAAAGTTCTTTTTGGAGATTTTTTTTTTAGAGTTTTGGGGCAAATGGAGCTGAAATCTCTTTTACTATGCTACAAATCAGTTTTAGAGATGCATAGGTCTGCCTCAGCCATGCCCTGTTGTGCCCAAACCACAACACTCCTGTGTCTGCAACATTTTCAGAGGTTGCATTCTTTCTGTAGCTTTAGCTATATCTATATATATTTATTCTGTTGCAGTATAATTTCAAGATATTGTTTTAAATTGCTATTTCAGCCCTAAAAAAAATTGCTGGCAAACAGCAGGTCCGATTAAACATGGTTTTCCACCATTTGTGCATTAGTATAATTGTAGTTTACTATATAAGGAATCAAACAAAGTAAAAGGTTCTCTGTCAAAGACTTGGAGAGAAAATTATTCTAGAACTATCCAGTGTATCAACTTACATGCAGGAACTAGAGGATTTGTCAAGCTTCACACAAAGAAACGTATATCGTAACCAGAACCTTGTAACAGAATAGCAATAAACTCAATGAATCATTTCTACCATGTAAACCATGAGCTAGAATTTTTTAAGGGATCTTTGGGCCCAAAGTATAGTTAGTTTCCATGTTTAGAGTTTCTTCCTGTTGTTTTGATAAGACCTGGATACATAAAATTAAACCTTGCTTTTCTGTATTACAGTTTCAGGCTTTTCCCAGTCTGAAACATAATTTAGTGCATTTGATTTGATAGTTGTGGAAACAATTGCTCTACTCCCACACTGCCATTAGCAGTACTTTCCCCCCACTTCCCTTATGATACCCAGAGAATTGAAATTGTGTTGTTCTTTTTAGGTCTCCTGAGCTGCATCCATTTCATGCTGAAATCAGTGGAATTGGAACAGCTCTTTGTACTCCTGTTTCATTCCGGGGGGATTTTTTTTCATATGAGAGTTTTTCCTCTGCTAGAGGAACTGCTGCTGCATATCTTGGGCTCTAGCTATCCCCCTGATATGACTTCAGCCATCTGGGAAAGAATTATTTAATTAAAGAATTAACTATACCTTAATGTAAGTGAGAAATGTAAGTGCATGCATCTAAGAGGGGAATGTAGGCCACACTTTCATGATGAAGATCATTTGGGGAAAAAGCTGCTGAAAAAAATTCCTTTAGACAAAAGAATACTTAGTATTTTAGGACTGAGACAAAAGGTAAATAGATTTAAGTGTGAAAAGAGTAGAATATTGAACACAAACAATACTCTGTATAGAGCAAAGATGAGTTTGCTACTGGAATAATATTTATAGCTCTGTTCGCTATTTGATAATGTGAAAATTTTAGAGAAAAGTTTCTTAATGAAGATATATAAATATATTTTAAGATGAAGCTTAAGATAGGACTGGTATGTATTTTGTTCATGGTCTAGAAATACACATTTATGGAGAGAAAACAAATTTAATTTTCAAGCACTTATAAGCATAGAAGGCAGAAATACAGAAAGATTCCATTGTTTCAAAATTAAAGTAGAAGAGAGGAAATACAATGCAACACTTTAAAAGTGACAGTGAGTTAACACTGAAGCAGATTTCCAAGGGAAATCTTTAAATCAATACCTGTAAGCATATAAGTGTATATGTTCTAGACAAAGTTCTAGTTGTGAGCTCTGGCAGTGCTACATGATTCCTTCAGAACTGTGTGGGCAGCTTATTTCATTCTAACTGCTTCAAAATGGGGACACTCAGATAGATGGAGGCTTTCTAAAACAATATTACAATTCCACTAGCAGAAGTAACATCTCACCACGTCCCCATGTTTCCTGCATTGTACAAACCTCTGAGGAGTAACAAGGACAGTTTATTTGTTGTTTTGACATGTTTGCCAGTCCTGAAATCTTTATAAGATACCATGTATAACACTGTGTAATGTGTAACATTCTGGCACTTCATAGGTCTGTGTGGAGAAGAGGAAAAACACACAGGCTACTGAAGACAGAATTTGTGTAATTTTGACAGTGAAAATATTAGCTCCTTGGGTGTCCAGGTTAGTTTACAGGAGATGAAGAATTTCCAAGATTGAAAGTTTTCCAAACTCACATGCAATTTATGTACCTAACTTCCTTTTACATTTGAGTAAAAATGGAAGTAAACCATTTGTTTATATGGGTGGGTTTTTTTGTCAAAATATATAAGTCATCAGTTTCTATATAATTAAGTTTCTTTATTCATTAGAGGTTTTTCTCAATTTTTGGGGGGTTCTTTTAATTATTGTAATTATACATATGAGAAAAAGAACAGAGGAGTATAACAGTTTCTTGGTAAGTATGAGGATAAATGGAAAGGATGTAGTGTTATGTTACAATTACATTTCAAGGTGAAGTCATGTAGAGCTGCAATCTGCAGAAACATACTATGCCTTTCTTTGATGTCTTACTGCTATAAAAATATTCAGAACCAGATTTCACCATCACCTTTGCACTTATGCAAGCTAAATTGCATGATTTGTTACATCTGAATATTAAAAAGGTTCTCACTGTTGAATATTATTTTATTTGTGTTTTTGTGTTGTTTCATCCTCTCCAAAATTATGCTTTTGAATTTAAGAGGGTGTTCAGGGGTTCTATAAGGTTGAGTTAAGCTTTATTTGTTATCCATGAGGCTTCATGCTTATTCAGAGGTTTTGGAGTGACCTACTGGGATTTGTTTCCCTTCTTTCTCTCTCTCTGCCATTCATTCAAGTGCTCTTTTTCTCTGCCTGTGAGAAATTGTTTTAAAATATCTCTTCCTACATTTTTTAGTATAGTATTAAAAAAGAACTATACTGCCTTAAGACAGAATATCAACTTTTTATGT